>JAJJMB010012161.1:10410612-10537562 GCA_023531105.1 Papaver atlanticum
CTAGTACCTCTCGCCCACTTTGTTAATATTTTTGTATATAATTTTTATTAAATTTAAAAACTAGAATCTTCACAAGTCTTAGAGTTCGAGTCATTTTTACTACAACTTCAAATCACATCAGCAACTTGAGAAGATTAATTATACTTTTCTTTGCTCCATTCAAGAAAATAGACACATCATCTGCAAATAATAAGTGGGTTGGATGTATGCCTTTTCTCATAACCATTGGAATTATAAGTCCACTTTTAACCATTTCAGTTAAACTTCTACTCAAAAATTCTTCCATGATATCAAATAGAATTGGAGATAAAGGATCTCCCTGTTTTAAGCCCCTTCTAACAGAAAAAAAAGCCACATGGACTACCATTTATCATAACAGATACTAGGGCTGTCAATGGGATACCAAACTCCGATAGCCGTTACCGATAATCCGAGTTCTTATAGGTTATTTTCCGACATAACGGTAATCGAAAATTGGTAACAGAATTTTATCGGTAATTATCGTCTTAACAAAACGGTATCGGATGAGGCACATACCATTTGGTTAACTACCGATACCGATAACGGTACTTATCGATTACGGTATTTACCTGTAGTGGTAGTTATTTTCCAAAGATGTAACCGTTTTTGAATTTCTTTGTGTACTTTTTTCTGCAAGAACATGTAACTAAGCAAATTTGGAACATTTATATGTGTTTACTTTGTGTTTGGCCTGGATTTTGAGCCGAAAGTTTCTTATTTTGAACTGAATTTGGGTCTTAAAAAAAGGTTACGTAGAACTTTGTCGGATAACGGTATTTATCGGTAATTTTATCGGTATCCGATAACCTTAACGAAACTGTATCAGAGAGGATTTTGAGAATTCCGTCGGAAATTATCGGTATCGGAATTCCGATAGAAATTACTGGTAACGGCTAAGCCAATTACCATTTCGATAGGTTCCGTTGACAACCCTAACAGATACTTTAGCAGATTGAAAAACAACATGAAGCCACTCACACCAAGCTTCGGAAAAACCAAATTTATGCAACACTTGGAAAACAAAATTTTAACTAACTGAGTCATAAGCTTGGGAAATATCCAGTTTGAGCCCAACATTTCCACATCTTTTTTTCTTTTTCATTTCATTAACCATTTCAGAAGCAAGTAAAAAAAAATCTTGAATGCACCTTCCTTTAACATAAGCAGCATGTTGAGGAGAAATAAGCTTTGTCATCAAACCTCTCATTTTGCTAATGATGATCTTTGTAAAAAAATTGAAGCTCACATTACTCAGACCAATTGGTTTAAACTGATTCGGAGAGCACCTTCAACTTTTAGTAATAGAACTAAAAAAATTGAATTCAGCCCTTTTGGTTGAATTTTTTTGACTAGCAGAATTGAATAGCTTGAACCACATCATCTTTAATTATATGCCAACAGGCTCTGTAAAAGCAACCAGAGAAACCTTTTAGACCTGGTGAACTATTAGGATCCATACTGAATATAGTAGTTTTAATCTCTTCTTCTTCAGGAACTGTATCCAACATAATTTGATCTTCATGAGTAATCACCTCATGAATGTTCTTAAGAAAAGATTCTTCAATTGAAACAGGTTGAAACTCAAATTTTTTTCTCAAAATATTTGACCAATTAATCTACAATATCCTTTTGCTTAGTAATTATATTGCCATTACCCACTTCTAATTCACTGATAAAATCTCTTGCTTTTCTAACTTTTAAACTTGTATGAAGAAATAATGTACGGGATGCACCATCTTTAACCCAATTAATTCTTGACTTTTGTTTTAATAAAGTATTAAGTTGAACTTCTCTTGAATTATATACATTTTCAGCTTTAACCAAAGTGTTCAGAGCTTCAACATCAAAAGGACTGTTATCTGAGATATTCATAGCTTCTTGAACTTCTTTTTCAGCTTCTTTTATCTTAACGTGAATATCACCAAACATATTCCAATTCCAGTCTCTTAGAAAAAAATTCAACCTTTTCAATTTGTTTTTAAATACAAAAGTTGGATCTCCACTTATAGGTTCTGACCAACATGAATGAACAACTTCCATATATCCTGGATGAGATAACCATATGTTATGAAATTTTTGAGGAACATTGTTTGGCTTTGGAATGCTGACACAACCACCTAACAAAGGAGCATGATCAGAAGCAATTCTTGTACCAATCTTGTAACCCCAATCACCATATTTTTGCAACCATAAATGATTAAAGATTGCTCTGTCTAATGCACATAGAATTTTTTTTACCACCTTGCTGATAATTAGACCAAGAAAATTGTAATCCAATATGAGGAGCTTGAATCAGTTAACAAGTATCCAAACTGAAAAAGCGGGGGTCTAACAACCTCACCCAATATTTCGTTTAGCAATCTGTATGGACAAACTCCAATATAATTCTGAGAGCACCAACTAATAAAGCGATCTCAATCAAGAAATATATCTAAGAGTTATATCTCTGTTTATTAATGTAATCAGCAAATGAAACAGATAGAAATCCATGAGCCTGATTAATATAAGAAACAACTTGGACGGTATCAAAAACCAATATCCAAGTGTCAATCAATTTAATCAACAATCAAAGGTCGGATTCACAATTGATTGAACTTACGCACAACCTGTGATATTTCAATTATATAAACAAATATAATGCGGAAAAGAAATAACACAGACACCATAAATTTTGTTAACGAGGAAACCGCAAATGCAGAAAACCCCCGGGACCTAGTCCATATTTGAACACCACATTGTATTAAGCCTCTACAGACACTAGCCTACTCCAAGTTAACTTCAGAATGGAATGTAGTTGAGCCCTAAATAATCTCACACTGATCAAGGTACAGTCGCGTTCCTTACGCCTCTGAATCCCAGCAGGACTCTGCGCACTTGATTCTCTTAGCTGATCTCACCCACAACTAAGAGTTGCTACGACCCAAAGTCGAAGACTTGATAAACCAATCTGTCTCAGACATAAAAGCCTATTGAATAGATAAATATGTCTCCCACAGAAATACCTATGAATTTTGTTCCGTCTTTTGATAAATCAAGGTGAACAAGAACCAATTGATACACTGGACTTATATTCCCAAAGAACAACCTAGTAATATCAATCACCTCATAATAATCTTAATTGTATGGTAGCGAAACAAGATATTATGGAATCAAAAACGATGAGACGAAGATGTTTGTGACTACTTTTTATCTTGCCTATCGGAGATTAAATGTCGAGCAAATCTTAGAGAAGATAGTACTCAATCACGATAGAAAACAGCAAGATCAGAACACGCAACTACAGAGAAAATAGTTGTAATGACCCGTCCCTCCACCGATATTGTACCCACTTAGCCACTACGGTCATCCGGAAGTGTGGGGTTTTCAACGGGCATCGCTGCGGTAATCCAGCATAAACTTACCGGATGGTCACCCATCCCTGGATTACTCCCGCCCGGGCATACTTAACTACAGAGTTTTCTACCAACTCTGGAGCCAATTGTGCTGAAAATGCCTCGGTATAATGTAGACGTTCCTTGCCTCTTGTGAGACCAGTATCTAGCTCAGCAATCTAGCATACTCTCCCATCCGAGAACAAGCGAAACGCCTCTAGTTGTATCCCAACTAACACCGATATTGTTCCCACTTAGCCACTGTAGTTATCCAGCAGTGTGGGATTTTTAACGGCACTGTTGTGGTCATCCAGCAGCAGCTTCCCGAGAGGTCACCCATCCTATGACTACTCCCTGCCGAGAATGCTTAATTAACTGAGAAGTTTTCCCCATAAATCAGTCAAGTGAATCCATCAGGCCTCGGTATTAGGAAAGGACAAATTATTACTTATATTCTATTCGGCCAACCACTGCCGAAATTGGGGTATTACAATACCACCACCTTAAATTGGAGTCGTCCTCGGCTCCGTCCCTCCACCGATATTGTCCCCACTTAGCTACTGAGGTCACCCATTCTGTGACTACTCCATGCCGAGCACGCTTAACAGATAAGTTTTTCCCACAACTCAATCAAGTGTACTCATCAGGCTTCGGTATAATGTAGATGTTCCTTGTCTCATATGGGAGCAGTATCTGGCATAATCGCCCAACATACTCCCCTATCCTAGCACAAGCGAACGACCCCTAGTTGTATCCCAACTAACACCGATATTGTTCCCACTTACCCACTGCGGTTATCCAGCAGTGTGAGATTTTTAACGGCACTACTGCGGTCATCCAGCAGCAGCTTCCCGAGAGGTCATCCATCCTATGACTACTCCCTGCCGAGCACACTTAATTAACTGAGAAGTTTTTCCCACAACTCAGTCAAGTGAACCCATCAGGCCTCGGTATTAGGAAATGACAAATTATTACTTAAATTTCATTCGGCCAACCACTGCTGAAATTGGGGTATTACAATACCACCACCTTAAATTGGAGTCGTCCTAGGCTCCAAAATATATTCGCAAACCCAGATCTCTGATGTTCCATGCCCCTCATGAGAAGCACCTGGACCAACCCCGTCCAGCGTACCTTCTCACCCTCGGAAGGTGACCCGTTGTCGGCTTTGATACTATTTGTAATGACCCGTCCCTCCACCGATATTGTCCCCACTTAGCTACTGCGGTCATCCGGCAGTGTGGGGTTCTCAACGGGAATCTCTGCGGTAATCCAGCAAAAACTTCTCGGATGGTCACCCATCCCTGGATTACTCCCCCCGAGCACGCTTAACTGCAGAGTTTTCCAACTCTGGAGCTAATTGTGTTGAAAAGGCCTCGGTGATAGGAAAGGACAAACCATTACTTATATTCCATTCGGCCAACCACTGCCGAATATCGGGTATTACATAATCGATCCTCAATAATCACCATGTGATTGTATGATCGATCCTTGTAATTGGTGTGACCGATCCTAGTAATTGGTGTGACCGATCATGAGTGTATGTGACCGATCATTGTAATTGGTGTAACCAGTCCTGGTAACTGGTGTGGCCGATCACAAGTAATACCATGTGTAGATGGAACCGATCCTTATAACTGGTGTAACCGATCATAAGTATTTCCATATTTAGGTATAACCAATCCTAGTGATTGGTAGAACCGATTGAACCATGTATGTGATTTGGTATTTGATCAATCACATAGTAGTCTTGGAAAACAGGCGAACCAATTCTAAACTTGTTTGGAAGTGTGGTATAACCGATTCCAAGAATGCAAATCCATGCAAATATGAAATAAGGATTTGCAGTAAAAAGATGTCAACATACTTTGTACACGAGCAGTAACTCTTATCATTTATTGTTCAAAGATATTCCTTAGGACTCAAGGTGATCCGGGCCGAAACTAATTACCAGCAATTGATGCATATCTCTAAAGAATAAAAATTAGTAATGTGTATTTACTAATTGGAAATTTTCTATTGAGAGATTTAAGAAATATTGAACAAGCATTTATTGGAATTAGGAAAACCGAATTTTGCCATTCATTGCAAATCTTGAGAATACTTTCGGTTTTGGAAATTCCTTGGTGTCCAAACATCCTTGGTCTATAAATACCTAAGTTTGCATTTCTAGCAAACTATCCCAAGGGCCAGGTAAACTTCATTTTTTATTTTTTATGGTGGAACCATCTATTAAGAGAGGAAAGTATCCTAATTAAGTGAAATCTCTTACGACCGCTCGTTTAAAGACTTCTGTGGGATCAAGAAGCTCTACGAGTACCGTTGGTGGGAAACTAGATAATTGCAGTGTTATTAGTTTTCGATTGATTTGATTGACTAACGGTTGTTGAAAATTTGATTGCACCTAGTTTGTTTATGCTTGAGAATCTTCTCTTATGGTATAAGATTCACTCAAACTAGATCAGAGTATCGACGGGATCTTTAGAACTGTTGTTAGATCTAAAGACATCTTGTGATAATCCATTGTTAACAAACTCCGTTCTGTGCGTGATTGATCACAAGAGATTCAAGTGGTGTTGTAAAGGTTATTGAAGATTAAAGAAGATTTGAAGACGAAGAAGATTTCTTATTAGTTTTCATATCTTGTGAATTGTGTGCACAAACCTTGATCGACTGGGATCCAACTAGATTCATATTTATTCGATTAATTAGTTGTGTGAGATCGGAATTCTCTATATTTGTCTTTTGAGATTTATTTTGACTGAGTGTGAATCTATACTTGACTATTTTGGTAGTTAAAGTTAGATTGATCTAACCAGACAAAGGAGTTTATTAGATTAAATATAAGAGCCTTTGTCAACGACTCATCTAAATCTTGTAGCAAGGTTGATTAGAGTGGTTACCAAACAGATTCTTCCAATGATGTTTGGAATACCATCCAAAGGACTTTCTATTCACGTGCGTGACTCTAGAAGTCGAAGGCGCAGGGATACTGAGGGAACTAAGTAGCTAGGGGTAGTATTCTAGGTCTCAACAATACGAAGTTGGTATTAGATTTTGTATAACGGCTTAATAATGAGAGTATTCAAAATTGGACTAGGTCCCGGGGGTTTTCTGCATTTGCGGTTTCCTCGTTAATAAAATCTTGTTGTGTCTTTTACTTTGATTTCGGCATTATAATTGTTTATTATAATAAAGTAAAATACACATATACGTTACATATACGTTAACTCCGTAATACTTGATAGTGATCCTATAGAGTTTGGTTATTACCGAACCTATTATCAAGTAACACACTTTGTTGTAATATTATCTCGATCTTGTATCCATAGTCAATCACACAAGTTATCTTGTTGTTGCATTATCTCGATCTCGTATCTATAGACAATCACACGAAGTGTGAACTAAATTGTCGTATTGTCTCGACTTTGTCCATAGACGATCACATTCGGTAGAGGACTTATAAGTTGAAACAAAAAGATTATGGTGTATTTGGGTAACCTCGTCTTTTCAATTGGTATCAAAGCAGGCAAACACGAAAAGATCTAACAATCTGTGTTTAGGTTGCAAAAGGGAAAGAAGAAAAGTGTTACTCCTCCTTCAAGACCTCCTCGTGTTGGTGACAAACTCTTGACTGCAACACATAGAGGGGCATTAGTTGATCCGCGAACACTCAAGATCCGTGAACGGAATGATTCTCAACCACCAACGGAACCAAGTGATTCAGATGAAACTCCAGATAAAGACCAATCAAATCCATATGGTAGAAGAGGTAATGATCATGATGGTGTTGAAAGAACTCCGTCTGCTGGAGGAGATGATGAGCATGATGATGATGATCAAGACATGCCACCTGTTGGAGGAGGTAATGGTGATGGTGATAACAATGATGGAGATAAAGATAATGATAAACATGATGAAATTTTTGAAGAGGAAGAGGATAAAGAAGAGGAAGAAGAAGAAGGTGGAGAAAAAAATAGGTAATGATCAACAAACTGAAGTTGCAACTACAACTACAACCGCTACCAGAAGACCAAAGAGGGTTATCACTAAACCAGCTGATTTCCACATGCTTCCCAGTCACTTGAAGGTCACATTGGATCCAGGTCAGCCTCCACTAGGGACCCTAGAAGATGGTGGACATGTTCTTTTTGGATACAAAGACACATTGGCACGTGAAATCCATAATGCTATCGTAAGTAATCTCAATAAAAGTTTGTTTTTATTTAAGTGTATCTATCTATCTTAAATTTGCTTCAAGTGTTTGTATTTGTTTTAATTTTGTGTTTTTGGTACTTAGGATCACAAGCATGCCATCTGTCTTATGATGCGCCAAGCTTCAAGCACTATGATGATGTTATGGCCACTTGACAAGGAATGTGATGATGTGATTGAGATTGTCAAGAACTCCGGGTTGTGGCCTGAGGTGGAGAGTTCGATTGTTGAGTATGACACAGTTACCGTATCTGCATTCTGTGAGAGGTTCTACGGAGAGACTGATACAATGTTATTCCTATTCGATGAGATGGCGGTAACTCCCGATGATGCTCATCAAATTCTAGGCCTCGAGGATGATGGAAAAGCAATCAGTGATGGCTACGAAGATGGCATTTCTTGGGAGAAAATATTCAAATTGACCAAGATCTTGTTCGGTTTGGATGAGAAACAGTCCGAGTCTTTGTTTGTGAATAAGGATGGTTATATAAGAAGGAAGTTAAGTCTGAAGATGTTGAGGGACACATGCTCTGGGGCCAAGAAAATCTTTGATGACGAAGGAAGTGTGTCCATGGTGCAAATCAATGCTACTGCGATAGCTTATTTGTTATACATCTTGGGCAACTGTATCTTCCCTGACAGTTCCGGAAGCTTGGTCGACGTCAAGTATCTTCAACTATTGCATCCCTTTCATGAGATGCATAAGTATTCTTGGGGTACCGCGGTGGTTGCCTTCTTGAATGCAGAGTTGACAAAGGGTTCAAGGGCACTGACTAAACAAGTTAACGGAAATCTATGTCTCTTCCAGGTAATTCAATTGTCTAAATCATTTATATTTTCAAAATGCTTATAAGATAAGATTCTTACTAAATTTTGTGTTTGCATAGGTTTGGGTATATGAGCACTTCCCTTCTTTGGTGAAAGGAAACCCCCACATCAAAGTGAACACTAAGCTTGCAAGTTATAAACCAAGAGGACATCGATACAGTTTTACTAGTACTCAGGATAAGGATATGCCACAGCAGCTTATCAACATGCGAGTCGCCTTGGACAAAATGACTGCGGATGAGGTAATATTTGATCTGTATCGAAATGATAAAATGAAGGTATAATCGTAAGGATAGATGATGTTGCATTCTACTATGGTCCCTTGTTTTACCCCCAAGGATTTTCAATGTACGATCCACATCGGGTAATGCGACAAGTGGGTTACGTCCAAGAGGAACCCCATCCTAGTGATGATCCGTTCTTTAAAGTGGAGAGGGCAGGGTGCAGCACATCCCAAAAAAGTATTGACATCCGTTACGCTCCACCACCAGAGATTTCTCATTGGGACGAAAGGTGTGACCGTAAAATCGATACAAGTCTTTTGGAAGAGGTGACCGAAGGTCATGAAGATCATGAAAATTACATGTCGTGGTACTTGGGTTTTGCTCGTCCTACTAATTAGGAAAGAGACTGTTGAACAACCGACTCGTAAGAGGAAGATGCCACCGAAAGACCCAACAACGAGTCTTAAGAACTTTGTAAGTATTTTAGACTTGCTATTATTGTTTTAAGATTACATTATCGAATCATTCTATTAATTGTTTGTTGTTTAATTGAAAATAGAAGGAGCATTTGAAGACCTCTGTGAAAATGATATGTTGCGCGAGAGAAAGAGGAGAGCCTTTGTCGATTGAAGAGCAAACTAAGCACATTGAGTATGCTAGCAATGTTGACAATGAAGATGCCACCGAAATGTTCCAGCAAGCTAATGCTGAACTAAAGATGCAAGCACAAGCCAAGAGGGAAGCACAATCCAAGAGGAATGCTGAACAAAAGAGGGCACGTACCCGTGGTGGTGGTAGTGGTAGTGGTCATGGAAATGCTAAACGGGGCCGTGGTGGTGGTAGTGGTCGTGGTCGTGAATGAATGCATTTCTAGTTTATTTCTTTATGTGTTAGACAAATGTTAAGGTTAATGGTTGGACAAATGTTTTTTTAAGGTTTATGGGACGTATGTTTTTTATTTTGGACAAATGTTGGATTTTTAGTTGTTGAATGAATGGTTTGTTTAGCTATGTTAAGTTTCAATAATTCAGCCGGCAGGGTCTTGAGTGAATGTTTTGTTATGTTACAGTGCCGACTAAACCAGAGCGGGGAAGGTTGTGAACTGGCAGACTGCCGGCCCTGATAGCAGAAGTGGTGCAGTTACCAGGATCGGCAAGGTAAGAAAATTAAGACATTGCCGACAGTGTAACAGTCGGCATTCTAATGAACAGTTACCGTGCCGACTATATACAGTAGAAAATGACCTTCTCCTGTGTTACAAAAATCATAAAGTCCATAGGGTAAGAAAATTACGACCCTGCCGACTATGTGTTAGTCGGCATTGTATTAAACAAATACCTTTCCGACCATATGCAGCAGAATATGACCTTTCATGTGTTTGAAAATTGTTTTAGCCGGCAGGGTAAGAAAAGTTACGACCCTGCCGACGGTATGTTAGTCGACATATTGTGGAAACAATAACCTAGCTGGCGAGTTCAAAATTCAAATTTTTGCAAGTATAACTGCATTGATTGACTACCTTAACGGCCAAATTTGGGCACCATCCTATAAATACACTAGTTCTCTCTACAAAACAACACACAACTATTTGCTTATACTCTCCAAAGCTCATATCATAATCTAATCTTTCTAACTCTCCCAATACCTCTACATACAACAATGGCAAAATTTGATTCAAATGAAGCCATCACCAAAGCATGGTACGCCGAAACTCGAGTTAGAAATCAGTCCTTCGTAAGGGTAGATGCCGAAACCTTTTGGGCAAAGGTATATAACAAATATAGGCAAGAGTTTGGGAATCTGAATGGAATAAGTGTTCAACAAATCCATGATAGGCACCTAGTCATCGAAAGTGCGATACTTGCTTATTTAGCTATCCAACATCGGATTTTGAACGCTACCCACTTTAAGTTGTCCATTGAAAAATTTGTAAGTATCTTTGTGGTTTATTTTACGTAATCCATGTTGTTTGATCTTCCTATTAAACACCACTAACAAAGTAAGTTTGTGTTTTGTTTTGTAGCATGAAGTCGCGAAAGCGCATTACTTGGAGGAAAAGGGGGAAGCATTCGCATTTGATGCAAGCTATCACTTCATGGTATCCAAAATTCCGGAGTATGCCCCGGAGATGATGGAGGAGGAATCAGACTCGGATTCCTCCGACGAAGATTGATGGTTTTAGAAGTTTTTGTGTAGGTTTTGTGGGTAGATCTCTATTTAAAACCCTCACGAGACTATAACTCGTTCACTAGGGTCGCGTAGGTGTTCAAAGGCTTGATGCTCGTGCTAAGTGCATCCGTTATTCCTACGACAAGGAGTTAGATTCTATGTTTCAATCAATGTAGTAACAAAAATTGCATGAATAAAGTGAATTAAAGTTTTCTAGATTCTGTTTAACTAAACGTCGGCATGGTTGAAAGGTTACTACAGTGTCGACTATAAATTTGTCGGCAAGGTGAGAAATTAAATAGAAGCCGATTATAGGTTAGCCAGCAAGGTGAGAAATTAAATAGATGCCGACTATAGGTTAGCCGGCAAGGTAAGAAATCAATAGGATGCCGACAAGTGAAGCATTTACAACAGTCTCTTGTGTGTCAAAAATAATACAGTCAGCATTGTTATTTAGAAAGAACCTTTCCGGCCCAAATTAGTCGGCATCTTCTTCATTCGTCGACCTTGACGACTTTTCATACTTTCATAACTGAAAGTGTTGATTTCTTCTTTAATTTTGAGTATGATTTCATACAACAGCTTAGCAATCCCCTTTTTAGAAGTGTTTGGGTAGTGTGCTTTCATTTCATACAACAGCTTTGCTATGTGCTTTCATCAAAAATCTTCCCACATAAGTTCAATCAAAAACAAAATTTCATAACTTAAATTCATAAGTTTTAATCTAATCAATTAATTAATCTAAACTCAATTATTAACCTAAGCAGATTTTTTTAGTGTTAATTAAACAAGGATATATTAGCCATTTAGAAAATACATGGTTAAGGGGTGTCCTGTTTTACTTCAAAACGACCCAGGTTTTGTCTTATTAGGTAAACCCTAATTAATCTGGGTATACCCAATTTGGCCAGGAAGGAAAAATATTTACAAATGACTGAAAAGTCTTCACTGTCCAGTACTCATTTGTAACTGTCAGTCAGACCTATTTTTGGTCCGACCTTGCTACAGCTGGGACAGTGGGGGCTAGTCCAGATATGGGACATGATGTGTCACAATCTTAATGGTGAAGAGGGGAATGACTCTAGAATTGGGATTGGTAATGGGTGAAGATGGAAATGATTAAAGATCTGGATTGATTGCCAATGTTAATTGTCCGAGTTATAGAGTTTCCTTTTTGGTTTAAGGACCACACTCACATCTCATATGTAGAGTTCAGAAAGTAGTTGGCTCAGTACTAATGGAAGAGAGTAGGAACCAACAATTTATAAATCAACAAAAAGAAAAACCCTTTGAATTTCTACATTTTCAATATCGCCAGTGTTATCATATATCAAAATCAACTTTCGGTAATCAACTTACTGACCCGTTACAAGTGAAAATTCTACAAAATGCATTGTAGATCGGAGGATGGTCAGACTCCCAATCATATATTACTTCAAATTGTTTTTGCTGCTGATAACGGTGGTGGTTCTTGAGGACTGGATTTTAACATCATCTGGACTTAACCCCCACGCGGTTGTATCTTTCATTCTTGCTTTGGCCTAAACCTGCAAATAAGAATCAGAAATTTTATATATCTAGTTGGTCCATCTGCTTTTCTGCACAACTGGCATATCGAATGCAGGTGTGATACAAAGCCGGATTTCCTGGGCACATTTTCAAAACATTGTTGGATGCAAAATCCACTTGTACTGCGGTCAAGTCTTCGACTTGTGTAGACATTTTTTTAACCTTCAGGTGTCTAGCAAAGGTAAAAACACTAATCAATTGAATAGATAAAAAACTAATCACCAAAAAACTGTGAAGCATACAGATAATAAATTCAACAAGTTTTACAGGTAAAGGTCAATTTAGCTTCACTTGCTGGCTTCGAAAAACAAAAACTATCCCCACACTAATCAATGTGTAGCTGTATACAGGGGAGACTCTCAGTAATTAAGTGAAAACAGTTTTGATGCTAGACCAAGTTAGGTCCATGTGGTCCGCACTGGTGCTTCTTTGAGCCCGAGGTCTAATCTTGCAAAAGCAAGCTAATACGTAGTTATTCATGGTCTCAGTTTATGCATAAGAAAGAAACTGACAACTTATTCTTGTACTAGTTTGATTACAGTCCCATGGAAACAAACTTTTTCTTATTACTGAAACTAAGGCAAGTATCACCTTCAACTCGAACCAAATAACCAAAAAACAATTCAACGATAAAACGGGCTTAAATGCATGGCTGAAACGACTGAAGCTGTATCCTCATCGATAGCATGAGAAGATTTTCTAAAATGTCCATGTCCTTGCTTGTTCTCCTTTGTAGAGGATGATACATTTGGAACAATGTTATTTGATCGTAAATGATTGATTCCCACAGAAGAGAGTCTTCTATTTGTAGGTGTAGTCGGAGTAGCATTGCCAAAACTTCCGTTTATACTTCTGCTTGAAATTGATAGACGACGATTACTTGTA
Organism: Papaver atlanticum; assembly: GCA_023531105.1. NCBI lineage: Eukaryota > Viridiplantae > Streptophyta > Magnoliopsida > Ranunculales > Papaveraceae > Papaver > Papaver atlanticum. Next base: position 10,423,895 of record JAJJMB010012161.1, read on the forward strand.
CTTGGTCTTGATGTGAACAAATTCTCTTGCTCAACTTGAGCTTGTACTCTCTTCTTTTCCTGTAAAATTGGACAAACCTCAGTAAAGTGAACAAACATAATACCTGACAACCATAATGTGGTCATGTGTATACTAATATACATATTGCATACCCTTTGTCTTTGTTTCTCTTCTTCCTTCTCTTGCCGGGATGAATTGTATTCTTCTAAAATTGCTAGTAGAGGTACCTAATGAAATGAAACCCAAAAGAATCAGACTTATACTGCTTCCTGAGAAATTTATAATTACTACTAACTTAATGGCATTTGAAATAGCCTTACCTCGTCAAACAAAAAAAACTTCTCCCTTTCATCTTCCCAACTCTTAGTCTTTGCTATTAGTGATTCTACTAAAGCTGCACATAACAGCATTACGAGTATAATATATTTAGTCGAGAGAAATCATTCTAGTCCTGAAGTGTGTGTGCTTATTAGCTAAAAATAAGGGTAAAACTCAAATCAGTCAAATGTAAGAGAATGTACCACCAAGAATCTCTGTCCTTACCAGGGATTTTGCTAACCGTTATTCGTGCACGTTCTGCCCGTTTCAGGTTCTTGTGAGCACCTCTACTAACTGAATACCGATTTTCATCCTGAAATGATACATGTGTAGAATATAACATGTAAGCTCAAAGAGGTAATTGCTTAATGCAGAATCATTATGTCGAAGTGAAAAAGAAAATTATCGAGTAAAAATCTTATTACCATGTTATACTCTTCCAGCCAACATTCCTCATCGCGAGATAGCATCCATTTGTCTACCTTCTCCATTATTACCTGTCTACTATAAGCTTCTTCTTTTGCTTTCGATATTTGCTCATCCATGATTTTAAGGAGATCAGTGTGGTCAATTTCCCCTGCATTTTGCATAGCCCAGTCATTGATGAGCTAGTTGATTTTAAAGTATAGGATTGAATCTTACAGAAGTATACCAAGTCCTGTGCTCACCAGCATTTATTTGGTTCAGTATATTGTCAATCTCTGACTGGGATGGCATTTCCATGTGAGTCCTCTTGCATATATCTTTCAGTTCATCTTGCTTCTTATGAAAAAGTTCTTTCATCTTGCTTGCTTTTAGTTGATCCAATCTCTGAACTTCAGCTTCGGCCTAGAATTTAACATATTATAAGATAAAAAAATCCGTTACCCTTTTAGCGTTTCAAGTATAATTACTTGATGATGAATTTACTTTTGTAGATTGTAACAGTACCCTATGGATTATGTCAAGTGTCAGGCTTCCAGGAGTGGATATTTCAGCTGCTGAGATTGATATGAACTTGGTTACATGAGAAAACAGTCTACGGTCTTCGTACGATGTGTCCATGAGACTCCACAAGTTTGTTAGTCCTTTGCCGAGTTTGTGAAGCTGCAAAATGGAATTGTACATCAGTAGTGTGTCCTAAAATGAATAAGAAAGTGAAAGAATTACCTTTTCAAGTCGGATTTGCTTTTCTTCCTTTAGAGATTCGACAGTGCTGTTAAGTCTAGCAAGTGTAGCATCACTTATGTATTTCTGTTGATTTGGTTTACATGTTCCATCCAAGCTGGGATGAACCAATTTGATTATTTCTAAAGCATCCATCCCTAGAGTTGCCGAAAGATTGTTGACATCACGTAAATATCCGTCCACCTTCATTAGTCTATCACTCTTTTGAAGTCGAAGAAACAAAACAAAACCAAAAACATCGAAATCAGTCAAGTATGCATATTGATTAAACATATGTGGATCATTGGTGAAGATAAATCTCTATCGCACGTACCTTTTCTTTTTGTAGTCGTTGTAACTCAAATCGGTACTCCTCAAGTTTCTTCATTGAAAGATCATCCTCATTCACTTGGACATCTGAAGAGGAAATCTCCTCCTCCTTTAAGTGTCCTGCTATTTCTGAAGAAATTTTAAGTATCTTACTTTGGACATCGCGAAAATGATTCAATCTTTCCTCTTTCCTTAATTGCATTTCCCTTAAAGCTGGAGTAATTGAATCTAGTTGATGCATTAGTGTTCCCATCACTTTTTCCGGCTGCAATAGAAACCGATTCGAAACCAACATGGTATCAACCATTTGTCCAAAAGCTTATCTATTAAGAGAATAATGTACACCGCAATGGATTTTGTGGGGCTACAAGAAGTAAATGTTGAACAATAAACCCCTCACTGCTACATTTTGTTTTCGAACTGCCATTCTAAAATCATGCTCATAACCATTAACTCTAAATTCTCAAAATCATAAGTTTTGCTGGTCAAACAAATCAACAATGGCAAAAGGGCGTAAAGTTTTCGAGTTATACGATGTTCGCTATGACCCCAAATCTGAAAGCAGTTCAACAATAAGTGATACATTGATCATTTTTTTCGATATATTCTTATCTAAAGTCCAGTGTGCTTATTATCAGTAGGCATGGAATAAATTTAGCCCTGCATGGAGTTTTTCCCTTGTGTTATAATTATACAGATATTTCTTCAAAATGATCAAGCACATGAACATAATTTGTTAAATAAAACAAAGAAGAGTAAAACAAAGAATGAGCATTACCCTGCCAGGAACAGATCTTTCACCAAGAGAAACAAGCAAATGAGTCAATTCAGATTCAGAATCAGCCAGCAACTGATGCAAACGTGCTCTAGAAAGATTTGCATTGTCAACTTTCCGTCGGTAGACTTCCAAGCATTCTTGTTCAATTTCTAAAAGGATCTTCTCTCTTTCCAATTTATCTTGCCCTACTTCATCCCATATCAACTGTTTCACAATTAAAAATGTACAAAATTCATTAAAAAAATCCAAGTACCCAAAAAACATAAAAACTTGTACAAATCTTTAAAGCAGGTACCAAAGCTCAAAATGAATCATTTACCTTCAATTCTTGAAGTAGATATCCACAAGAATTTTCGAGCAAATCAGAACTACTCCACATTTTTTTGGGGGTTCCATATGAACCCATCTTGCAAAGTGGACTGCTGATTTGATCAGAACACAGCTTCTTCTTCTTCTTCTTCTTCTTCTTTCTTCTTCTTCTTCTTCTTCTTTATTTCCTTTTCCTTTATCTATTTGATAAGTAATTTCTTGATAAGTGTCTTCAATTGAGCAGTCACTTTTGTTGCATTCGGCAAAGTAAGGTGGACAACTAGGAGAGAATAGAAGGTCCTCTTTTGGTTGTGGGTTTTGCTTAAAAGACAAGACTTGGCAGAGTTTGTTAGTGATTTTTGAAGCTTTGGGTACAAGAATTTTCTTCTTTTCTTAGCTTCCCTCTTCCATATTTTGAATTTGAATATATCAAAAAGTTTGAAAAAGAGGAAAAATAAGGGTAATTTTAGTTAATTAGCCCCCTTAATTTATGCTTTGGTTTTATGCTTTGGGAACTGATGATGTTTTTATAGCTGAAGTTAAGGATGACACTGAATGTTGTTGAGAAAATCTAGTCTCAATCACAAACCAAAACTGAAATGACATTTAAATATGCAATGGACAAAACATTCAATCAAGGGAATTGAGATTGAAAACATATGAAGATTTGATTTTTTTTACTTATAATAAAGATATACGTTTAGGGTTGAGATTTCAATATCACTGTATGGACATCATAACAAGATTTTTAGATATATAAATAAGATTTGTTCACAATCATGAACATAACATACCACATTACTCACCTCATAAGATTACTACTTTTATTCTTACTTGTGTATATTCTTATTTATTTTTTTGGGTTGTAAAGGAAGTTTTGATGGTAAGTTGACACATCCCTTTCGTGTGTTTAGACCCGTTACGCACAAGTGCCGACAAGAACCGTTGCCTGGTTGCTGTGGCGGAGCCCTAACTATAGTTCAACGGCCCAAAAAGAAAACGAGAAAAAACTAGAGAGAACACTGAAAAAAAATTAACTTTTTATTTTTGTAAACGAAAACTTAAGCTAGAGCCATCTTATATGGAGAGGGACTGGTTACCCTTCCTAATATTAGATTTTCCACCGGGGGTTTTTGAAAAATATATAGTGGAGGAATAACGTCACAGTTACGATCATAATAATAATAAAAAAAAAAAAAAGACTTCTTTTCTAAACTCTCAGCCACAGTATTCCCAGTTCTGTGAACAAAATAAAAACCTTAAAAATTCTTACAAGATTGTTTCCTCCAAATAAGTCACAAGATGGGCGTTGGTTTCCCGATCAGACTGTCTATCAGGCTTTCACAATTACCTTCATTGAAGTTTTCTTCCTTGGATTAGAACTACAGCTTCTGCTTAATGTGGATTTGTTGTTGAACTTGGTCCTGATCTTCCTCTGTCAAAGGTGTATGCATCATCTCTAAGAATTAAAGCAAAGCTTGAGGTTTGTTCTCTGCAACCCATGTTGCATCTACATTTATTTTGTGATTATGTATGTCTAGTGCTTTCCAATGTGCATTTTATTTCCTAGTTTCTAGACTAGAATCCTTTTTAAGGAGTGTTTTTTTTTCTATCTTTACAAATGAACCACATTTTGGTCAAGGCAAGTTCTATAGATATTTCATCTCTTGGCTTTTGCATCTAATTCATACAAACATCCCAAAATTTGGTTGAAATACTAAATTGGACTTGTGCAGGATTTAGTGTTAATGCCCAAACTGCTTGGGCATAAGAACAATGAAAGAAAAGATATTTTATAGTTTCTTCTTCTTTACCACAAAAAGGTGTAGCGAGGAGAAACATATTTAACAATCCCATATAATTTGGAATTAGTTGATAAAGAATTTTGCAAATATTTCCAAAGAAAGTATTTAGTCCTTTTTGGTATTCCTAACTTTCACAAGGATTTCCAGAAAGAGTCAGTCAAAGATAAGTTTGAGGAGTTGATTCCTGATTCATTTAGTTTATTGTACATGGATTCAACCGTGAATTCTCCTAATCTTAATTGAGACTATCAGAGAACAAGTTAATCTTACAGATTTTTGCTAAAACGAAATCAGGAAACAATAATTTAATAAGAGGAACATTCCACTTTTTATTAAATAGATCAGTAAGATCAGCCACAAGTGTTAGGGATTTGTTTATTGACTAACGATATAAGGATAACTTACTTCCTAGTCAAGGTATTCAATTATCATCCCAAATGCAGATACTCTGACTATTTCCCGCTTTCCAAATACTGTTTCGCTCAACCAATTTTAGAATCTTACTTAAGCATTTCCAAATCCAAGAATTATAATCGGAAAATTTGACCCTTGAAGCAGATGTCTAGCGAAAACACTTATATTTTAGTAAGGTAGCCCAGAGTGAGTCAAGTTCATTTATTATTCTCCAGGCAACCTTAGCTTAACTTTGTAGGCATCCATAAATCCTAACCCCCATTTACAAATGGGTTTACAAAGATTGGACCAAGTTTTAGGATGGAACGCTTTAGCATTTGGTTCTACCCGCCATCGAAAACATCTTTAAATGGCATTAACCCATACATAGAAGCTATACTAAACAATCTAGAACCTGAGTATGGCCAAATAAAACGTTCTTTCTTGGCTCACATGTTAAAGTCGGTAGCTAAGATATCTTTACTGGTCTTGAGAGAGAAGCAATTCTGAATAACCTCTATGTCCCAAAACCATGTTTATCGATTAGTAAGGTCCTAAACAATGTTGAGGTTTTGACTAACATTGGCATCTACAAATGTTCATGGGTTACAGAAAAGCCATGCAACTAATTTTGATTTCAAATTTTAACTAAAGACCCATCGCACGATTTTCAAACACCAAATTTTTTAACCAGCAACTAAGCTTTTACTAAACCTAACCAGCAAAATTTTGGAAGTATTTAGCTTCCAAAATTTTCAACCACATTGAATTGATTGATCATCCTCCAAGCCGTTTTAGCAAGTAACGAATGATTAGAAATACTAAAAACTAAAAAGTTTAAAATTCATACCTTCCATATCCTTCGTAGTGCATAGTGCTTTCCAAAATTTGAAAAATAAGTCTCCGTCGGACTCAATATCCTTCCCCCAAAAGAGATTTCTTGTCATTCTATTCAATATCTTTTGGAAGAATGAAACAACTCATCTGGTAGGTTCTCATCGACTGTGTGGTCGATTTAGTGAGCTCACAACTACCGGCAGGAAAGTGGATTTTCCCCTTCCAAGCTATGAGCCTGTTATGCACTTTGTCAACCACAGATTGGAAGCACACAACCTTGGAAGTATGTGTGAACAAGATGTCCGTCAGATAGGCTAGTTTTCTTAACATTTAAAGATTATATTATGTACCAAGCCATTTGTACCGAACCATGTTAATATCCATAATATTTGGTTTGTACTAGCCAAAAATTGCTTACCGCCATAGATATATGCTGGTAACAAGACAACAACATACACTAGTCGCCTAAGAAAGGCAAATATAAGGGGTCTAGCTTCATAATGTATGATGATAATTTTGATTCAGATTTGCATACCAGATTGCAGGATCTGGACCAATACCTTCATTGTGAAAAGATGTTGTAGATCGTTGCCAACCAAACGATCCCCTCCTTTGACATCAGATAGTTAGGCAAACGATTAAAAGAAAATCATTTTTGTTATACATTTTTGCCATCTATAAACCACCTAAGTTAATGAAGAAGTAGAAATAATTTTGAAAACTGAAATTATTAGAGAACCCAATCATACACAAATAATGAAAGAAGATCCTAAGAATGATAATTTCAATTGCTACAGATGACAATCTTGTATGAACTCTTATAAAAAATAGTTTATAACACATAATTGTATTACTGTGAGCTTTATAGAATTATTTGTCTGATGTGCGTTCATGTGTTGTGCTGTATAAAAAAAAAAAAGTTGAACGACTCTAGTTGCAATAGTTGGCCAGCCTCACTCGATGGGTTCAACTTGTGTTTGGTAAATATCAGGTTCAACTATTGTTATATATTATTGCAAATGACTACAACACCATTATCTTGACCATTGATCCTAATTTATTTAACTAGTTGCAATAGTTAGCCAGCCCCACTCGATGGGTTCAACTTCTAACTTTGCAGTTGAATTTGCAACTAAAACTTCTTATTACTAAATAAATCCTACTCATTTCTACCAAGTTTTCCATAATTGAACATAAGAGAAAATATTTGTTTCTTATTACTAAATCTGCTCAAAACATTTTATTTTTTTGTGAGTGAATACATTGTAAATCGAGTACAAGAAAATACAGGCAACCCTTCCCTTTCTTCGGGCAAAAGAACGTCGTTGATGCAATAGTGAAATGGGTTACAATATAAATGTACTGACTGGTAAAGATGGAGGGTTACAATCAAGCTATAGGGTGCAGAACTAGCAGATACAGGTGTGAGAAATTGCAGGGTAGAAAAATCTACTTTAGTTTAAGATGTATGTGTGGGTCAGTTTGTAAATACCGATTAGACTTGAATGGAGTATCATTATTTCCGGCTGGTCAACTTGTATCTGTTGTTGTTTTGTTGCCAGCCCATATTCAAGATAGATAAGTATTGTTTAATGCCATGCTTATACCAAATTAGGTTTGGGTCCTCTGAGCAATTGTTAAACCATGTGTAAGTTCAAAAACTTTGCCAGAATCACATAATTTGGAATACGAAACAACTTGTACGGGAAACAATTGATACATCTCAACTCACACATTTTCTAAGAAAATCATAGTAAAATTGATAATTATGAATCTATATATATTTTTCTTTTATAAGGTATATATATTTATCCCATCGTAGGACTTAATTAATTAAAAAACCAACCACTAAGCATGATATAAAAAATAATAATAGTCAAGAGTTTAATGAACTTCAAGTACACATAATCGAGTATTTAAGTTGCTAACTTTCTTTATTAGGTAGAAGATATCATGTAGAAACATACATGAAAATATAGACTCATATTGAAGATTTATAATCATTCATTATTATATAAATATATACACACATATGTATATAAGTTGTGATACATGTGATGCAAATTCAATTATTTTGTATAATATTTCGTATTGGTTTTATTTTAATCAAAGATACACATTTACTATTTGATGAAAGCATTATGAGCAATGAATTTGAGAATGAATAATATTGGAGTAGTGTCATATTTTTTTAGGCCTACAAATTCAGCAACAAAAAGATGGCATCTTTATATCTCAAACAAAGTATGCAGAATTCTTGTAAAAAGGTATAGATTGAAAGGTGCAACTCATATGTCTATGCATATGTCAACAACCGGAAAGCTTCAATCAGATTCCAATGAGAAATATGTTAACCAAAAACTATAGAGATCTATGATTGGAAATCTATTTTATATTACTGTAACAAGACCAGATAAAGCTTTTAGTGTATGATATTGTGCAAGATTTCAAGATCATCCAAAATAGACATATCTTAAAACTGTAAAACGAATCATATGATATGTTCATGGGACTGTTAACTATGGTCTAGCATAAATTATTAAAAAATTGAATTAATTTGACCTGCTAACGCATTTATTAGAAACCCCGTGTATGGTTCCAAGATTTGCTTTTTATTTTCTGTAAATCAATTACCACTTGTTAGAGCACTGCTCGGTCGAACTCGCAAGCATTGCTATCTCAAGCTTGTTTGTCAAGTTTAGTTGTCAAAACTATAAGTCTTGATTTCTAGTCTACTTATAGCTAAGTCTCGGATTAGGATAGTAAGTGTAGTTGAGCTCTAGACTCCATGGCGTTCATCGATTGAAGACGAAGAACTACTCAAGGGAACTCGTGGAACTTCATCAACAAAAAGTATGTGGAGACTTGAACTTATCTATCACTCAAAAGTCTATCTACTCTATCTCCTATTTGAGACAAAAGTCGTATTGCTATATAGACTTCAATTATACACATTTGCTATTTTGAGCCGAGTTTATCTCGCTTATCTATTTCTCGAAATATGTGTTGGTAAGGTTTCGCTTTAGCCAAGTTCATCTTTACTCGTGACGAAAGTCATGTTGATTATTTCAATAACTTGAAAATCGCTTTGATGAAAATAGTTTGTGAATAACAACTATTTTAACATCCTCTAGGAAAGTTTCAATGATTGAAATGAGAGTTTAGAACATGTAACCATCTTTGGATATAAACATAGTGTGTTCTCAAATTTGTGTAAAAGTCCAAAACCGGGAACCCAAAGTATGTGTACCCGTACGCGTACTGGCGGTTGTTGGAAAAGTTATACCACCTCCATTCAAGAGCTTCGAAATCAAATTTTAACAGCGACCAGTGCCTTCCTACTATCATTTGCTCTGTAGAGTGATTCACGGGTATTACTAGAACTTCTAGATTCTTGGGCATGTCCCTTACGAAATCAACCACAAGCTCTTCTACCATGTTGATGATATTACGCTTCACATAGTAGTGCAATCAATAATTTGTTGGAAAATAAAATGAATTAGGTACACCTAAATCAGACCAAATATGCGTGAGATATCACACTAGTGTACAAGCATGTACACTCATACAGAAAACTAACAAATCAAACATTTTAGGGCTGAAAACAGACCGTATATCCATGATGTATGATATAGGTGTACAACTATATACACACCTAAATAAATATAACAATCAACCATCCATGCCAATACTTAATAGACCATGTATCAATCATATAGCATACTGGTGTACAGCCATGTACACACCTAAAGAAATCTACAAAAACATAGAACATGCCATGTCAATTAAGTGTACAACTATGTACACAACATTAAAGTATCTAAGTAAACTGAATAATATATGACATTTTGATTTGTTTTGAGAAACTTACACATGTAGTAGGACTCATTATTTCACATCTCAAGTATTTTTTTATCTTCTGGATGACGAATGCTATCTCTAACAATTGCTCTTCTACGTTGATGGATGTAGAACTGCATACCTCTTGATCCAGATCTTTGTTGAACATCAGTTCATGTAGTACTCGTCCCACGATCAGAATATCTTCCCTCACTCTTGGATCTTCTAGTCTTGTTAGTTCCCAATCTACAGTGCTGCAAAATCATAAAGGAAATGTTAACATGGTGTACATAACTTTTTTTTATAAGATTCAGTCATGTGGAGAGTGCGAGGTAGTGTTTTGTGAACTTACCCTAGGCTTGCATAGTCAAAGAACTTCTGTATCCTTTTTTAGTCCTCTCCTAGTTTCATGGCTTGGTATAATTGGGATTGACGAACATCTGACAATGGATCAGGAAGATGATAGTCATCTTCCTTTCTCTTTAGTGGTGCAGGATAGCCTGCTTCTTGTACCTTACCGTTGCCTTTTTGATCAGCTTTTATCCTAACTGGTCTGGTTTTACCCTCAGCAGTGAACTCGGGATCTAGATTTTTCCTTGCAACTCTATTTTGTGGTATCTTGGACAACTTTCTAGCTGCTTGTGTCCTCAACATCTCTGCTTCCCTCATTTTCCCTGCTCTTGTCTTTGCTGGTGTCTTCTGTTCTTCGACTTCTTGACTGCTAAAAAATTCACTTTCATGTTGTTGGATGAACTGGATTGCTTCTGTAATGATCCTTCCTCGTATATCTTCATTGGATAATGATTTCTGTGACGACTCTTCTTTTGGATCTTCTTGGCTCAATAACGAAAAGCTTGGACAATTGTCACGGAACATGGTTGCCATCTTTACCTTGACTTCAGTTGGTGCCGTTCTGAAATAACCTTTTTCAAGCTTCACAAACACATATTCTGACATATTCTCTAGAAGGTCATTGATTGTTGTATAAGGCTCCTTCTCTGGCTCTTCTCCCTGTGTGAGTAAAAGGACATCTTCTTCAACCGGAACATGCCTTCAGCGTCCAGCTGAGATATGGCTTGAACTGAGATGAACGCAGCAGAAGCAAATGTTTCTTCAGCGGTTTTAGTTGTGTGGATCACATCCTGGTTATCAAATTGCATCTAGTCTTGTTGATCTTCAAGAATTTCATTTGTCTTTGACAGAGGTGTGCTGAAAAAATGCAATTTTGTTAGGGTGTACAAAGTTGTACACTAGTGTACATCTTTGTACACACACAGAGAAGAAATCACAAAGGTGTACATCTTGGTACATATATACAAAAAATGAAAAGAAATGCGAGCTAAGATCATTTTCTTCATACCTCGGCTTGTTAGCAGTTTCATACTCAACTCCTCGGCTTGTTCCATCCTTCGCATCCTGTTCTTCATTTGTCTTTAACAGAGATAAGTATGCGTACCCGTACGCATACTGGCGGAAAGTTCACGTCCATGAATTTCTGCTGGAGTTTGAAAGTGAAAAACAAACTCAATCCGGTTACTTAAGTACGCGTACCCCTTTGCATACTTAGGTAGGTTACTTTCTAAAATCGGTTTGTTTATGAACTAAAATATTTATATAATAAGGAATGCAATCTTTGCAAACCGTGGCTATAATGTTCATGAATTGATTCGAGTGAATCAAAATTGATTTTGCTTCGATTGTTTCTTGTATACTTCTATAAGATCTAAGCAATTGAACAACTCTCTAACTAGTTCATTTGAGTCATTTGAACTAGTTATGGTGGAGATGAATAAGGTTGATATGAAAGTGCTCATATGGCTAACCATTGGTTAACTATTGTTGAACCAACTAAGTGTACACGTTTAGGTACGGTTACTCAAACCTAAATGAAGTTACATTTCATTTGTGTATAACAAGCTAAGTTCGATCTAACGGTTGAAAGATATTAGCTTGAATCTAATCAGGTTTTCATCTAATGGTGAATATTGAATGCTTTGTTACCAAGGTAACTTAGATTGCAAACCCTGATTTGAAATCTATATAAAGGAGAACTCTAGCAAATGGGAAAGCTAATCCCCACACCTCCTGTGTGTTACTAGTTGTGTAAGCTAGAGTCGATTCTCCTTTAACCTTAGGTTTTTCACGAAACCCTGTAGGTTAACGACTTAAAGACTTCATTGGGATTGTGAAGCCAGACCCAACTATTTTCTATGTAGTTGCGTGATCTGATCTTGTTGTTTCTAACGTGATTGAGTACAATCGTAAGATTGGATTGAGATTTATATCTCTGATAGGCAAGATAGAAAAGTAGTCACAAACACCTTCGTCTCATCGTTTGTGATTCCACAATATCTTATTTTGTTAATCGATTGGGATGATTGTGAGGTAATTGAGTTGTTCTTCGGGAATATAAGTCTGGTATATCAATTGGTTCCTGTTCACCTTGATTTATCAAAAGACGGAACAAAAACTTGTAATTATATCTGTGGGAGACAGATTTATCTATTCTATAGACTTTTATGTGTGAGACAGATTTGTTTATCAAGTCTTCGACTTTAGGTCGTAGCAACTCTTAGTTGTGGGTGAAATTAGCTAAGGGAATCAAGTGCGTAATATCCTGCTGGGATCAGAGACGTACGGAACACGACTGTACCTTGAATCAGTGTGAGATTGATCAGGGTTCAACTACATTCCAGACCGAAGTTAGCTTTGTAGTAGGCTAGTGTCTGTAGCGGCTTAATACAGTGTGGTGTTCAAATCTGGACTAGGTCCCGGGGGTTTTCTGCATTTGCGGTTTTCTCGTTAACAAAACTTCTGGTGTCTGTGTTATTTCTTTTCCGCATTATATTTTGTTATATAATTGAAATATCACAGGTTGTGCGTTTGAATCGATCAATTGGTAAATCCAACTTTTGGTTGTTGATTGAAAGTGATTGATCCTTGAACATTGGTCTTTGGTACCGTTCAAGTTATTTCTCTTATATTCAATCAGGCTCGCAAATCCTTATTTGTTTGATTGCAAATTGAATTGAGAAATTGAGATATAACTCTTTGATATACTTTTTATAAGATTGAGTCTGACTGTCTAGTTGATTCTCTTGAAATTATATTGGAGTTAGTCCATACAGATTGCTAAGCGAAATATTGGGTAAGGTTGTTAGACCCCCGCTTTTTCACCACCAAAATTGAATTAATTTGACCTACTAACGCATTAAGCTTTCTGTATGAATTGAATTTTTATTATATGTCATTCAAACCTGAACAGCAACCCAATGACCCAAGTAAACAGTGGGAGAAGATTAGCTATCGCGCTAGCTACTGTCAGAGTTGTGAATTTGACGCCAGTTATGAAGAGGCATTGATTAAGCACGACCCTACATATATTTAATTACAGTAAGTAATCAAAAAATGAAAATAAATTACAACTTGAAGTTTCTTTATCGAGTTGATGAAAAACACACCCTAATAGCGCACAACCACTAATCTGTCCTAACACCCTTCCAGTCAAAGGAGGCCTTTTATTCCTGGATGATAAAGAAAGAAAGAACCAATAAGTTTAATTGGTAGCATAGGTATAAAAAATAATAATATTGGCCAGCATCAATAAAATCATTCTAAATTGCTATCACCCAGGTTAGAGGCAATTATTCTTTAAAATCTAACTTTAAAACGCATATTGATTTATGTGAAATGATGGCAGCATTAGAATGTAGGATTGAATAGAAAACAGTGTATTGATATCACACAGCAATCAAAGAAATTATGCATAGAACAACATGAAAGGGGATTATAGTTGGAAATCCAAATAAAAAACAGCACCACCTAAATGATACAGCTTAGTAACTGAAGGGAGAGAAATTCAGTTGAGGTAAAAACGTAGCAGAGGTCAATAGAAACTTAAGAGGGTGAAAATTAAAGAGAGTAAACTTATATAGATATCAAGTTAGCTAAGACACACAGCAGTAACAGTTGACTCACAGCATGAACAAATGACTCAATCACAAAGGGTACAACACAAGCTCTCAAAAATCAGAAAACAAAAGCAGGCGAAGATAAGTTAATGATAAAGGCAACACAAGATTAACCAGAGATACAATGAAACAAATGTTATGTGAATGTCTTCCAACTAGAAAAGGCAGAGAGAAACAAAGTCAAAAGAAGTACAAAGGAAATAGGAGAAAATTAAGGAGGGTAAATTGTTACCTCTCATAGATATAGGTAGGGAATAACACAAAAGCACAAACCCCTTGTCTAAGAAAGACAAGAACAAGAGGCGCATTCAATTTTTATTCATCTTTTTTGTGAGAAATATTGTATTATGGCAGGATGCTATACATCTAATCTAATCATTACTTTTAACAAAAACCATGACCTTTTCTTAATGCCGATACAAAATATCATATTCAAAGATACGTGAAAATATAGTGATACATATATTATAATATATATAATATATAGTGAAAACATAGTGATGATACACATATTATACATTGAAAAAAAATAATATAATCATTCTTTATTATATTATACATATATATTATATATATAAATTGTGATACATGTGATACGAATTCAATTATTTTGTATAATCTTCCATATTGGTTTTTTTTAATCAATGATATATATTTACTATTTGATGAAAACATTTTGAGCAATGAATTTGAGAATGAGTAATATTGTAGAACTGTCATATTTTTTTAGGCCTACGAATTCAACAACATAAAGATGGCATCTTCGTATCTCAAGAAAAGTATGCAAGAATTCTTGTAAAAATATTTAGGCCGAAAGGCGCAACTCATATGCTATTCATATGCCAACTGTAGTGATCTACACTACAATTGACCCATGCGATCTTAAACGCCAAGGCCCATATAAGTTGAACTCACGTCTGGGTAAATACTAGTAAAAGCGACGTTCACAACCTTGGGTAACAACTTAGGAATAACACTGAAATTGACTGTATGTGTACCTTTGAGAATCAGAGACCTTAGTTTACTTCCAGTTGAGCCATGAGCATGAACCTTCAGGTTGTCTTCTAGCACAGAAAACTTCTCGTTCCCATCTCTTATTGAGAAGATGACTTCTTTACTGCTGGGAATCAGCTCAAGCTTCTTATCTTGCAAGGCCCCGAACTCCACCTGCCACAACTGTCTGCGAAGGATTCCCACAGTCCCAACAACAATGGAACCATATAACTCTCTTTTATAAAAGTAAATGCTCTGCCAACTCCAATCAATGCAGCATGAACCAGAATTGTATATGATTACCTCTATCTTTGGAATGGTAAATCAGGTGATGTGACCTTTAACAGAATTAGGAATTTAAATTGCAAAGAGTGTCGAGAATTCATGTAAGCTACAGAATGCAACCTGCCATAACTGACTAGTAATCCATGGGTCTGAAGAAGACAATACTACCTCTAACTGAATATCTAATGTGAATGCATGTTCATTCCATTCGACTTCTCTGAACCTGTTCTGCGTTCCCACTCTCCATTTGAACTCCTCGGGAGATAGCAGCAAGAATGTATGAAGATGGACACATTTGAACTTGAGCTCGAAATCCAGAGAGCAGTAATAACTCGTAGATGTCCTCACACTCAAATAGTTCTTAAGCTATAGACTCCTAATACAGTTTTCATCATTAATAGCTCCCAAAGCTTTAATAAGACAGCATATTTGAGTTATTTTCAAAGCTGCAACGTCTTCCACCACTCTTACCATGACTTCCTTCCAGCCTAAGTATTCTGGGCCACTATAAACCCCCAACCATTGGCAACAACATGTTGTAATATATAAAAGAGTGGGAAAAACAACCCAACATGCATACCGAATTACCTCAATACGCTCTTCTCTAACTTGAACTGGAATGGTTTTATATAACTTCCGTGAAAGTACTGGACAATGCTGTTTATTTCCTTCAAAAGGTAATAGCATAATCAGTTTACCTTCGCGCCTGTGCACAATATTCTCAGCGCGGTGGCCAAAAGATGAATCAAAGCTTGTGAATATACTGAACTCTTGTGACATTCCTGCCCCAAAATGCCTTGTATCTCTGGCATGAAGATTTAAGAGTTGCTTGAGAGCTGAAAATACCTGTAAATATAGTTGTAACTTATAGGTTGTCCAACTATCCACTTCTAAGTTCTGGTCAGTACATATACTATCCACAAGCGAGACTAATTTCCCCGTAAACCCAACCAGGATCTCTTCAAGATTAGTTTCATGATACAAAACTCTAGAAGTCAAGCAATATAAGGTAAGGACATAATGTGTTGCCAAAACTGAATCATGCCAATTCAAGCTTCGTTCACCAATCTCACCTTCAACAACTAATTTCTTCCTATGCTCCTCAGGTAAAAGTAATATAATAGATTGATGTTACTGGAGATGAACAAGGGTAACACAAGAAGAACTATGAAGTAAAGTGACCAGAATTACTCTCACCTCTTCAAACTTGTATATACTAACCCTGGTGATGTGATATTCCGCTGAACTAGTGGCTTTTGCACAAGCATATGTTGTAATCTGCTGTAGTCTGCCTACACCGAGCCGAGCATCATCAACAACCCAATCAGCTTCTTTAAATCTTTTATTCATTCCCATTCGCAGAACTGCATCTCCTAGCTGTGTAAAAACACCCACCACTTCATTACTTGTTTCGTCAAATATTTCTTTCGTTATGCTCTCACCCCCATTAGCTCCTACTTGCAACTTCTTGATTTCCACTATTCTTTCACAGATTCCCACTTCTCTATATCCCCGCTTGAGCTTCAAGAGTTCACAATATCTCTTAACAACTAAGGATACCACCACCAGAAAATAGTCATGGAACGAAGGAACACCATCTTCTAGTTTATCCACTGTAATCACTTGTGAAGACCACTCAACTGCAGGATGATAGACTTGACTACGCAACTGATCCAACAAACCTTCATGACTGGCAGTATACTCAAAAATGCAATGGACATTAACTTGCTGCAATATTTCATGAAACAACTCGCAAGCATCCTGGCTTCGAATCAATTCTAGCAACCTTCCACAATCAAATACCTTCCCATCAACACTCAGACTACAACAGGGACATTCATTAACTTTATTCATTTTAAGTTGTAAGAGAAAATCAGCTCTGCCGAAACACAGACTCCAAGATTTATTCTCGGGCATTTTATCAAACAACATCGAACCAGTACTAGTAATAACACCTTTGGTTAATATACAAGCACTTTTTTCACTGGACATCAAATCTGACCAGTAACCATGTTCATATACTAGCTCATAAACAAATCCATGATCATCCATTGGAATCAGAATTGACCAATTAATATTAACCAGACAAGAGGTAATGCAGAGTTTTAAAATATTTTCATCATAAGAAAAACACCTCTCAACAGATTCAATTTCTTTACCACGATCAAATAGGAGTCGAGCATACTTAACACTGGATGAAATATCACATACATAAGTAATTTGACTTGGATGTGTGACGAAATACAACCTAAAAAATTTGATGAAGTACGAAGAAAATTGATTTAGGTTATCTTCCTCAATGAATTTCCACCCTTCAAACTGTTGAAATTTGTCTTTGAGCGCATGATTTAATATATCTACCTCAATATTTGTAACCTTTCTAACTTGAAAATTCAAAACAGCATTATGAGACATATATTCAGAAAAGAAGGGTTTACCTTCTTGATAATCAAGGAACATTGAATTTCTATGGTATACCTGAACTGCACCTAGAGTACCAACTCCGTCGATAATACAGACACGGGTTTTGGTTTCATATCTACCCTTACCTTCTGTTGTTGGTGGTGGATTTGAAGAATGATCGAAACTACTCACTGATTTTGACTCAGCAGACGTTACTTCATCGGCATCGATTTTAGGTGTGAATCCAGATGAGGGTTCCGGCAAGCCTTCATCTACTTTCACTTTGCTCAATCGATCCTGTACAGCCTTCAATTTAGCAGATAAGTTCTTAATGCTGGTGATAAGCTGTGGTGAAGGATTGTTGTAATTATCCTTGAATTCCCTAACTAAGTCTTCTTGAATACTCATCAAAGAATCAACCTTCTTAGCTAGCTCATCAAATTCTTTTTGATTCTCCATTGTAACCATGTCACTCAGGAAAGAGTGCTCTAATACCATTTGTAGTGATCTACACTATAATTGATATACATAAACAACTCTCAATCTCTACGGATAAAGATTATTGGGAAGGGATAGAAGGAATTAGAGGATTAGAAGAAGAAATAGACGAATTAGGGGAAGAAGAAGACATAGATAGAGAGGAACAAATGAAATTGGGAGAGAAGATAACTTTTGATTAATTCATTTGATGCCGATTCTTACATCAAACACAGCCTAAATAGCTGAAATGCAACTCATAAACCTGACTACCTAAATTACCCCTCTAATGATAAGGAACTGTCAAATATACCCTTCATTCTAATGATAGGTTTATGACACCAACAACTGGAAAACTTCAATCAGATTTCAATGAGAAATATGTTAACCAAAAACTACTATAGATATCTTCGATAGGAAGTCTATTATATTACTACAACAAGACCAGATAAAACTTTTAATGTGGGATATTGTTTAAGATTTCAAGCTCATCCAAAATAGACACATCTTAAAATTGTAAAACGAATCATACGATATGTTCATGGGACTGTTAACGATGGTCTAGCATAAATTATTTTTAAAAAAAATGTTCTTACTTTTGTCGGTAGACTTCCAAACATTCTTGTTCAATTTCTAAAAGAATCTTCTCTTTTTCCAATTTATCTTATCCTACTTCATCCCATATCAAGTGTTTCACACAAAATGTACCGAAATTCAGGAAAAAAACAAACTTGTACAATCTGTAAAGCAGATATCAGAGCTCAAGATGAATCATTTACCTTCAATTGTTGAAGTAGATATCCACAAGAATTTTAAATCAAATCAGAACTACTCCACATTTTTTTGGCGTTTCATATGAACCCATCTTGCAAAGTGAACTGTTGATTTGATTAGAACACAGCTTCTTGTTTTTCTTTTTTTTTATCTCATTTCCATTATTTATTTGATAAGCAATTTCTTGATAAATGTCTTCAATTGAGCAATCACTTTTTTTTTTGCATTTGGCAAAGTAAAGTGGACTACTAGGAAAGAATAGAAGGTCCTCTTTTGGTTGTAGGTTTTGCTTAAAAGACAAGACTTGACATAGTTTGTTAGTGATTTTTGAAGCTTTGGGTACAAGAATTTTCTTCTTTACTTAGCTTCCCTTTTCCATATTTTGAATTCGAATATACCAAAAAGTTTGAAAAAGATGAGGAAAAAAAAATCCAAAATTTAGCTTTTAGAAGTATATAGGTTCCAAAATTCTAAACCACATCTCTTCGAGTTGATTAATCATCCTCCAAGTCATTTTAGCAAGTAACGAATGATTAAAAACACTAAAAATTTAAAAATTCAAACCTCCCACATCCTTCAGAATGCATAACACATTCCAAAATTTGAGAAATAAGTCTCTGTCGGACTCAATATCCTTCCCTCAAGAGGGGGAACTTAGGAAATATCCCGCCTAAGTGGGGTATAAACATTGAAAGGTATTTTCTATTTGGGCGGAGAAAAAATTGGAAGTGTAGGATGGCATAGTGACGACTCGCACGCGTACAACTCAAAACAGTTGCGAATCGTAACTAGTTCAAACACTTGTGAGTTTTGTAACTGAAGTGAACTGTTGCAAAATTTTCGCAACTGAAAATTCGCAACAGAAGCTAAGCTGTTGCGAATTCTAGTTACTAATCCTTGAATTTGGTGTAGTGAAACCTGTCTCTGCGACCGATATCAACAAGAATGATATGAAGTCCAACCGGGGACTCCTTACAACCGCCATATCGGGCAAGTTGAATTTGAGAAGACGTTTATTGATGCTGGATAAGATGTCAACATCATCACTGTCAAAGCTTTAAGAGACGCAGGAATTTCTCAACATGAAGCCGTACACGTGCCTGTTATGATCAAAGATCCCGAAGGAAGATCCAGAGATACTTATGGCCGTATCACCCTTGAGAAAAACCAAATACGACGCACCTCAGCTGCAGAAGTTACTATCAAGGGACCCGCCTGATGATCAATAGTAAAATAGAACTACAGTTCCTGGTGTTCCTAGACTCTTCAACAAACAAGAAAATCCGCCTTGATTGTTTCATGAAGAACAACTGCATACGAAGAATCACGTGAATCATACTTGGGGGATTGAAGGTTTGCATAAGATCCCCTCATTGTTGAAAATCTCTCTAGCTCATAGAAGATAGACAACCATGGAGCCGCAAATTTGAGGATTCCCTGCCCTCAAAAAGTACGCCGTAGAGATATCTTCACGTATCCGACCACGCCATCGTATCTAGTACGCATCTACAACTCCTTACAAGATCGCACTGTATTCCTAAGCCGACTCAAAAATACAGCTTTAGTAACCAAACAGAAGTGTAACTGGGGACTGCTCATCGCATCCCATTTCATACAACAATCCATGATTCAGAAGATAGTTCAAGAGATGTCGCTTGGAACGAATTCTTTGAAGACTTGATAGCAGCACGTCGACAACGGAACGCCTTTCATCTCGTCTACTTCACCCAACGCCTCCGTAAGATTTTTCCCATACAAACATTCCAAGCATATCATTATCGCAATCAGAAGGGCAAGAATAAGCCTATGAGCTAAAGAGTCGGAATAAACACAATTTCATTCCAATGAATGATCAGGAGTTTAAAGAACATTTTAGTTGCCACTCAGAAGTCCAGACACCAACAAGGGATTTAACTTAAATTTCATCTCTTACTCCATCCTCGGTGCAACGGAAACGACAGCAACATAGGAAGACATCAACCGACATGTCTTTCCTTACCTGATCACACCCATGACATGGGGACTCCGCCTCTGTCACCGGCAATTTCGATCACACTGGTTAATTACGGAAAGGATGTTGTATCAATAATTCTCAAGGTGACACCATCAATCTACAAGCAAGCCTGAGACAAACAAGTACTTGCAGTCACAATACTAGTTTCGGCTATACAGCTTACAAGATGCTCTCAAAAGTTCAGAAAATCGGCAACCATCGATGAGGAACGAGACGATGCATCCTTCATACGAAATTTTTGTCTATGTCTCTGCTACGACATACTAAAAGGAAATATAAAACGGATACACGGGCAAAGAGAAATGGGTCTTTTACTGAAGTTCATGGAGTTTCAAGGATTGCACGGAATTACAAACTTCAAATGTCCATGTATGGAAGACCGGCCATACAAACTCCAAATCAGGTGATTCCTTTTACATATGATAGTCTTATCTGTTAGCCTCGAAGATTGGGGTCAAGCGTCGAAAATCGACATCCTATGAAGACTCGAAGCCTCCCGGAGCGAATGATGTGCAAATAAGGGTTTCTATACTGGATTTGATAAACTCGGCAACAGGGAGACCTCATCCACCTACAGGGTTCTCACCTACTCAAAGGGGCCATCATCTAAGTACTCGTGGTTGATATGAAACAAAGTCGATGGATCTTCTATGCTTCAAGTGTTGTCATACTCAAATCTACCTCAAAAGAAAATATTGGAGTCCACTGCCAGCCTCATCCAGAGCTCTAGTCTGTCATCAACTCCTCATGATGACTTTTGCTATTTCCAGTCTTGCTACAACGGGTTATGACTTCGGGCTTCATCTATAGATGTTCATCACATTGCTGCCTCGCTGATGTTATTGCTAGTGCATGTCACTATACAATCAAATCCTGAGCACCGGAGTCTATTACTTGCTCACAAAAGAGTCTAATCCTAAATCCCAAGTCTGTGCCAAGGACATTGCCTGAAGGAGATAAAGCTAAGTAACTACTCTTTAACTGAGTCTTATATTTCGAATATTCTTTAGTGTCATTGTCACCATCTAGTGCTTACCACGAAATAGTATTGTTCCGTGTTAAGCAGGGGACTTAATGTTGATGGTGGTTTTTTGACAAGGGCAAAACTTGTAAAAATCGCCTCTGAACCTACATCAGAGACATATCTATAATTATATATGTACTAAGGCTTCACCCAGCTGAACTCTCGGTATTCTATATATGTTTGTAAATATGTATAAATTCCTGACCCGGCATCATAATTATAGATTCGTACTTCTACATTATATTTCGCAAGAGAATTGAGAATGCGTATCCATCTAATGGCTATACTGGCCTTGAATATGCCTGCAAGATTTTAGAGCTTCACTCGGCTGAACTCTCATTATCTTATGCACGGCTATACAAATTGTCATGTATTTATCAGAATATACTGATGGTACAATTTATAAATATTCAGTTAAAGCTACTACGCTATTCTGAATTACCAGAAGCATAATATTTGGAATATTACTTCGAGTCGTAGAACTTCCACGGCTGAATTCCTCGAATATGTTCCGTATGCTACAAACGAAGTGCCAGAGCCAACATGGCCGCACTCCATAGCCAGGCTAATTTGGTTGGGTCTCATAACCTAGCCACGGCCACCAATTTCATATCTATCAACCTAGATAGCCAGGCCGTGGCCACCAATTCCCTAGCTAACTAGGACACAGCCTCCTTATCTGTCATCCTGGCCATGACTTTGGCCACAACTATATTTTCTCTCAGCAAAACCTAGCCATCAAGCCACAGCCTCCTTGTCTTCAGGCCTAGTCTGTCCTTGGCCACGACCACCTTTCCTTCCAGCGTAGCCATGTCTCATCCTGGACTAGCCATCAGGCCACGGCCTCCTTGTCTTCATGCCTAGTCTGTCCTTGGCCACGGACACCTTTCCTTCCGGCGTAGCCATGTCTCGTCTTGGACTAGCTATCAGGCCACGACCTCCTTATCTTCAGGCCTAGCCTGTCATTGGCCACGGCCACCTTTCCTTCTGGCCTAGCCGTGTCTCGACCTGGACTAGACATCAGGCCTAGCCTGTCTGTGGCCACGACCACCTTTCCTTCCGGCCTAGCCTAGACTAGCATCATGCCACGGCCTCCTAGTCTCTTGGCCTGGCCAAGCTAGTGGCCACGGCCTCCCTATCTCCTGGTTTGGCCTATCCAGTGGCCACGACCACCATGTCCCTAGCCTAACTAGCTATGGCCTCCTAGTCTCTTGGCCTAGCCAAGCTAGTATTCACGGCCTCCCTATTTCTCGGCCTGGCCTAGCCAATGACCACGACCTCCTTGTATCGGTCTAGCCATGGCCAAGACACGGCCACCTTGTCTCCTAGCAACGACTGTGCCACGGCCACCTAGTCTAGCCTGGCCTAGCTAGTAGTTACGACCTCCTTGCCTCTCGGCCTAGCTTAGCCATATGGCCACGGCTTCGTTGCTCCAAGCCTAGCACCCGTGTCCATGCCGACTCGGCTGGCTATCGACTAGGTCGCTCCCCGCGTCATGACTTAGCTAGCTATTAAATTGGTGCACTATGCTATCTACGTGTATTATTATGGCTAGCTGATTACAATGACATCTTATGGCAAACTCATTATTAGTCACACATAACCTTGGAGCCGAGTTGTCTCTTCAAGCTATGCCACTTCGACAAAGTCTGCTAGCTTAGGCTATTACTCAGTCAAGTATATCGTGGTAACCTGGATAAGACTAGAGACAGTCCATGACTCCACTAATTCCTACGAGAAATCAAAACATGTTACATGGGGGAATTATTCATGGGTATTGGTCTGGTGGTTTACAACAACGTGCGGCATGGCAACATCCCATGATAAAGAAGTTACAAGTAGTGGCAATGGTTGAGAGCGGTTAAAAGAAGTGGCTAAGTAATGGAATGATGGTTTACGGTTTTTAGAAACTTCCCTAACATCATGGGCGTAAGCACACTATTATCCCACTATCTCCATTTCTCCACAACCTCCACTACTTACGAGGAAATAGTGAGTGTTCCCTACAACTATAAATAGACTACCTTGTCTATTCAGAAGACAGAACAAGCTTATCATTCCCAAGCTCTTCTTCTTCTTCCATAGTTCAATAACCACACACCCAATTCAGTCACCACCGATTTCCTCAACTTTCTTTGCTTTCCCTCCCCTAAGATCAACCCATTTTCTCTCTTTATAACCGAAGCAAAACGTGAACGGCTAACTTCTTGGTTTAGGCTCGTTTTGTACGATTTTGATTTTTGAACCTAAAGAAAGTACTTTGACAGTACATTGTTTTACCTAGGAGCGATTTTTGGGTATTAACAACAGTGAAGAGATGTCAACATACTTTGAACATGTACAGTAACTCTTATCATTTATTGTTCAAAGATATTCCTTAGTACTCAAGGAGATCCTGTACCGAAATAAATTGGGAATCTTTTAATTAAGATTTTTGGTTTTATATGCTTTAATTACCATCAATTAAATGCATATCTCTAGAGAATAAAAATTAGGAATGTGCATTTACTAATCGGAGATTTTCTATTGAGAGATTTAGGAAATTTTGGACAAGCATTTATTGGAATTAGGAAAACCGATTTTGGCATTCATTGCATATCTTGAGAATATTTTCGGTTTTGGAAATTCCTTGGTGTCCAAACATCCTTGGTCTATAAATACCTAAGTTTGCATTTCTAGCAAGCTATCCTAAGAGCCAGGCAAACTTCATTATTGTTGTTTCTGGAGGAGCCGTCTAATCGGAGAGGAAAGTATCCTAATTAGGTGAAATCTCTTACGACCGCTCGTTCAAAAACTTCTGTGGGATCAAGAAGCTCTACGAGTACCGTTGGTGGGAAACTAGATAATTGCAGTGTTATTAGTTTTCGATTGATTTGATTGACTAACAGTTGTTGAAACTTTGATTGCACCTAGTTTGTTTATCTTGAGAGTCTTCTCTTTTAATATAAGATTCACTCAAACTAGATCGAAGTATCGACGGGATCTTTAGAACTGTTTGTAGATCTAAAGACATCTTGTGATAATCCATTGTTAACAGACTCCGTTCTGTGTGTGATTGATCACAAAAGATTTAAGTGGTGTTGTGCATGTTTTTATTGAAGATTAAAGAAGATTTGAAGACGAAGAAGATTTCTTATTTAGTTCTCATATCTTTGTGTGTGCATAAACCTTGATCGGCTGGGATCCAACTAGAATCGAATTTATTCGATTGATTAGTTGTGTGAGATCAGCATTCTCAATATATTTCTTTGAGATTTATTTTGATTGAGTGCGAATCTGAACTAAACTACTTTTATAGTTATTGGATAGATTGATCTAACCAGGCAAAGGAGTTTATTAGATTAAACGGAAGAGCCTTTGCGTATGACTTGAGATATCTTTATCTTGAAAGAATCAAAAGAGTTTTTACGAAACAGATTTGTTGTTCCTTTACTGTTTGGAACGATCCAAAGGAATTGTACCAGTGCATGACCTTCGAAGTCGGAAGCACTGAGATACTGTGGAAACTAAGTGAACTAGGGGTAGTTGCTTCGTCTCAACTATACGAAGTTGGTGTAGATTTTGTATAGCGGCTTAATTCTGAGAGTATTCAATTCTGGACTAGGTCCCGGGGTTTTTCTGCACTTGCAGTTTTCCTCGTTAACAAAATGTTGATGTGTCCTTTACTTTTCTATTTCCGCAATTATAATTATTTATTATAATTTAAAGTAACATACACAAACGTTAACTCCGATATACTTGATAGTGATCCTATAGAGTTTGGTTAAGTCCGAACCTATTATCAAGTATCACACTTTGGTAGTCGTATTGTCTCGATCTCGTATCCATAGACAATCACACAAAGTGTGAATACCGATTTTTTGTATTGTCTCGACTTTGTCCATAGACGATCACTTTCGGTAAGAGGACTTATAGGTTGAACAAAAAGATTGTGGTGTATTTGGGTACCCTCATATTTTCATCAACTATACAAAGTTGGTAGTAGTCTTTGAATATCGGCTTGATTCTTAGAATATTTAGAACTGGACTAAGTCCCGGGTTTTTTCTGCAATTGCAGTTTCATCGTTAACAAAACCTTGTTGTGTATTTACCTTTACTTTCTTCAGTTTTAATTATTATTTTAGTTATAACCAAACGTAAATACACTGTATGTTAATCCAACACTTTGGTTGATCCCTATAGTTAGGTTCGGTTTCGAACTAATACTATATATCAAGTGTATACCTTGTATTTGTTATCTTCTTGACAGTCCGTGTCTATATTAGATCATACGAGGCATTGAACTTATAGGTGGATATCGAAAAGATTGTGGTGTACTTGGTACCCTCGTTGTTTCACACTGTAATCATTGTTTAAAGCTTTTTCCGTGTTTTTGATAGACATTCAGGCTTATTTTCAAGAATGACTTCAATGAGAAAAATTAACTCAAATATGTGGTATATATATAAAGCTGTACTCAAAAAGATAATTCCAACAAAAAAAAATGCCGGTTCTGTTACCACTTTATATAATTTGAGCCAAAGTAGAAAACTGAAGAGTTACCCTTTGAGCAAAACAGTCCGCGAACCGTTATCTTATGGAAGAGTTTTATCAAATCATATACAGCTTTAAAAATCTCACAGACACTTTTGTAACCCAAAAAGGGTATTGTTGCACATAAGAGCTCAATATGAATTTGTGAAAGTCACTTTTCTATATACTAATATTAAATTCATCAATTTATCTTAAGTTTAAATATCAATTCAGATGATTAGGTAAATCTAAGAGCATAACTTACATCTTAGCTTGTTAGGTAGAAATTCACATGTATTATGTTCTCGTATCTTGCTTAGGAGTCAGATAGGCAGAGAATATAATACAAAGAGCATAAGATTTGTTGATACCCACATTAAGTCATTACATTTTGGATGATGTGGTTACACCAATCCAATGACTGACAAAGGTGCATAAAAGATAATAATGATAAAAAAATTGTTTAATCATTGGACCATTCCACTCAATCAGTCACGTAACCATTTGAGGGTGGATACATCTCTTTGGAGCAGGGGCTCAACATAGGGAGATGTCATTTTGTCATTCTTTAAAGCTGACGTGACATAACATTTCAATATGTATTTGAGTAAAATTTCAAGCAATAAAGTTCAAGGATAAAAAGTGTTAGGATATATATAGCACAACTATTTGAACCAAATAGAACACCTGTTAATTAGAAATCCTCATCTTACATGATTTTTGAAGTTGATGAGGATCTAAATCTATGTTGCTTAGAAAGCACAAGGGTGAGTATTTTCACACTCACCACGAGATACAAGCCAACGTTTTGATTTATGCAAGACTCTTCCTTTTGAGTTTCTACCATTTGGTCTAGAGAAGTTATCATAAAAATCACTGTCATCATGGAAGGAGATGAAGTTGGAATATTTACTTGAGTTTGTTCGCCTTTCCTTGAAGGTGCATGATAACTTGTTGATGAGATCATTGTACCCAACTATCATCATGTTCATGTTAGCCAGTTAAATAGTTTCCCTAGCCGGTAACTCCTTGAAATCCTTTGTAGTGGTATGAGTACTTTTAGGAACCCATATTTTTGAAGGTTTCTTCCAGTTTTTGGAGTATTTTGTGCTAATATGCTCTTTCTTTAAGTTCATTTACTAGTGGAGTAAGCATGACTGATATTTTTGGGATATGATGCCTTGATATGCGGATTAAGACCCATTATGCTTGAACCGAGATTTATAAAATTTAGAATATCAGTTACACCTTTTAGAATGATATTCAAGGTGTCTTGCAGATTCTTGAAACGACCGTTCTCTAACCTGAGCTTATATTTTCTACGAATTTTTCCTTCTGGAATACAGAAGTTGCAAAACTTATGAGCTCTGATGGGATCAGAAAAAGTTAATTTTGCACAAGGCACACCAGAAGGACTTTGCCTTCTTGGAGAGACAATTTTTTCTTGGTCATAGAAATTCAATTGTTAATTCCTTATCGAAGTAGAGACACTTTGAGCATGATCTTTTGGAGGAGATTTTGATAGAAAATAATGAGTACCATTGTCAATCACTTCTTTTAATTTCTTAATTTTTTAAGAAGTCATGGATAAATAGAATTTTTCCGATTCACAAATAGTGCTACAAGGAGTAGGAGGAGCATCTTGTAAATGTTTAAATTCCAAGGCGTTTTTCTTTATTCGCGACAAGAGTGAGATAATTTCTTTACCCACCAAGACTTTGTCTTCAGAATGACCCTTATTCGTGAATCTTTTTCATTAACCTTACCAATGAGAGCATTGACTATGTTTTTCATCCTGTTGACCTTAGAAGCCTGAATTCTAATACGTTTAAGAATTTCAGCACGTTCTTTGGCTGCTTCACTTTCCACTTTCGATTCGGACTCAATAGTGAGAAAGTAGGGATAACCATTGTCAATACTTGACTATTTTATGGGAACATGATGTTTGTCTACTTTTGAGAAGGAAGAAGATCCGATCTTATTAACAGAATCCATAAAAACATAACTTTCGACAACTTGTGGTACGATATCATAGTTTGAACTCTTGGCCGTAGATTCAGATCGCCAAAAACACAGACTTGTTAGGTTCAACGGTGTTTGACTGCTCTTTTGCCAATCGAAAAGGAGAGGTCACTAATTAACCACCAACTTTTTTGTTCGGCAAAATATATGGACAAAACCTATTACAATCATAAGTCAGTCAAAGCAAAGACCCTTGAATAAGATCATATATAGAGGTTTTCTCTTTCTCTTCCAAAATCAGTATGTCTAGACTTAAAAATACGTGAACCTGAATTGATTTGATAGATCAAGATATCTCTAGATTATTGTGTAGAAAATTTCTTGGACGATTTCAAAAATCAATATCCAAGATCAATCTAGCCATATCCAAATCAAGATGATTTGAATTCTAACAAGTATGAAACTTGCAATTTATCTTTCAAGATATGAATTCAACAAGAAAAAGTCTTGTTTTTTATCTCAATTAATAAGGAATTAAACTATCTAGATTAATTACATACTACTTGTGTTATTCCTATTATAAAGATAAATAATATAATGCGGAAAAGGAAAAGACACAAGACACCAGAAGTTTCGTTAGCGAGGAAAATTGCACCTGCAGAAAAGCCCGGGGACCTCGTCTAGCTTTGAACACCAAAATGTATTAAGCCACTACAGACACTATCCTACTATTAGATTTCAGATTAGAATGGAGTTTAGACCGAATTAACCGTTGAAGCAATTCAGATGCAGTCGTGTTCCTTACGTCTCATGAACCCCGTAAGGCTTTACACAATTGATTCCCTTAGATTACGTCCTTTACAGCCTAAGAGTTTCTTTAACCTCAGTGTAGACTTTTGATACCAATCTGCCTCTAACAAATAAGCCTATTTGATTTTCTTTTTGATTTTCTAATTTAGCTTTGGAAATCTTCCTGTAATAAACAAAGTCCAGTAAACCTCACGAATCCAGAACACTTACAATCAGTTAGCTGAGAAGCCTACTAACCACCTCTCAAGAACAATCCAAACAAATCGAAGAAGAGTGTAGATATATATCTTGAGGAATCGCAAAGTCTGAGACAAAGAGAACTTTGTGATTTATATTTATCTCGTTTTTGATGTATAATTACTAAAACCTCAAAGATCAATAAGAACAAGATCCAACTACAAGAATTATTAGGTAATATATAGTCTGATCGGGCTTCATGAATCCCTAAGTGAAGTTTTCACAGTCGTAACCTAATTATGTTTCAAAAATAAAAACCTAGGTTACAGAGGATGACTCTAGTTTTCAACTAGGACACAAGAGTATAAGGGATTAGGAATTCCAGTTACAAGAGTCTCTCCATTTATAGATTTTCAAGCCTCCAGGTAGCTTTGGATTCAAGCTAGAACTACTTGGAATTCAAGCAAACACTTTCTCAGTTTAGATAAAATTCTTATTAGGAATCCAACTAAGCATTTGAGATCTATGCCTTGAAATTACACAGAAGAATATGCATTATGGTCAAGAGTACAATGATGGTTCATGATGGCTAAGTATGTGTACCGGGTATGCATACTTATGGACAGTCCACGAACTCAGACTGCAAGGGTATGCACACCGGGAATGGATACCATGTCATTCTCAAACTCAGGCCCCATGGGTATGCGTACCTTCCTCCTATTCCGGAACTCACTAGGGTACGTATACTGGGTATACGTACTTACCCTGACTCCAGAATTAAGAAAGTTTTGAATACTCTCTTTAAACAATTTGAAATTTTCCTAATGGCCTTAGATAATAAATAACATTGCTTAGGAAATTTTACAAATGATCAACTTGAAACAAAAATATTTCATGAACAATAAATTGTTCTTAACTAAGATTGTTAAGGATCTAAGAATATCCATTGCTTGAATCATATTTCAAGAGATTTATCAAGATAAGCTTGACTCGAAATTTTTTTTTTTCCAATATCAAATCTACTAAAATTGTACAACATAGTCTTATAGATGGAATGTGATTGTCGTGATAAATAGGATGGGCTAAGTTTTCACATACCTCTTTGTCGATGAATTTATCCAAAGGTCTTCGTTTGTTCTTCAGTTTTCAATCTTTGAGGGTTATTCCGTGATATATGGTCGGTTACCATACACTAATCCTAGTCCAAGACTTGACTTTAGTAGACTAGAAATCAGGATATAGTTTTGTGCTACTAACATTGACAACAAGTTTGGAATAACAAAACTTGTGAGATCGACCAAGCAATGCTCTAACATGAGAGAAATTGGTTATGAATATGAACATAGTTGGAATTTGCTAACTTCGAAAATATATATTGGAAAAATTTAGGATTTTCGAAATTGATTGATCTTGTTTCCAAACGAGCCTTGGTCCTAACTCCATAAAATAAAAGTCTTGTATCCTTACAAACACATCTCTTAAACACACCCATGTAGTGTGGGAAAGCCAAGAGATAAGAGTAATATAATTGGGTGAAACATCTTGCGTTACCTTTCATTTAAAGTCTTCCCTTGGATAAAGAAGCCTCTAATCTTACTGTTGGTGGAAGCTATATTTTTATTTAGTTTTCATATATTTAATTACTTATTATGAACTAATGGTATAATTAACTTTCGTAGATCAACCTTGTTTATTCTATATCCTTTCTCTTCTAATATATGGCCACTCAAGTTTGTTTTAAGATTTGACTATCACATATCTAAGTGATTCTAGATCTCTGGGATATAACTGCTGATCAATCAACATTAAAAGATCCCGTTATGTGTGTTTAACCAATAGTTGAATCAAATTGTTTACATCAGTTACTTTGAAGATTGAAGATTACAGACTTAAAGACTTTTCTTTTTGTTAGAGCATAGCTCGGCTGAACCCACCAAGCATTGGTATGTCAAGTTTGGTTGTCATATTTTAGTGAATCAAAATTCATCTAAGAGTCGTTTGATTATGTACTACAGACAACTTCGTATAGGTTAAACTAGAAAGTCTGGGATTATGAGACATACAAGTATTACTCGAAGACCTAAAGAATGTGAAGAAGTAACGAGCTACAATGACGACATCATCCTTCCTCTTGAGGTTAGTAATATTGACTTGAACCGTTTCATTCCTAACGTATCTTTCAAGTCGTGCTATATTGAAAACATAAATGCGAAGCTGTGAATGATTATACTCTAGTAGTGAGACATAATGATCACATGATCATAGTGTTAAGGAATTAGAATACGAAGGATAACGCTTATCTTTTGAACTTCGTATATATGACATCGACATAATCGTATGAATGCTATTGTGATTATGTGTATGGGTAAAGGTGACGATTTCATCCTAGGAAACAATGTTTACATTTGTTTAAAGGAAGTACATTCATGAACTTGCTTTATGAATCGAAAGGGAAATCGCTAGGCTTATTGGTATTGTTATTCATTGCATATCTTTGGATTACCAATATGTGTGAGTTAGTAGAACCGATCATAACTTGTTATGTATCTTGGTATAACTAATCACAGTGCCTGACTTATGATTTGGTATGACTGGTTTTTATTAATTAGTGTAACCAATCCTAAGTAATCACCTGAGATGGTATGATCGATATTTGTAACTGGTGTGACCGATCACAAAAGAGTTGTATAATCGATCCTTGTAATTGGTGTAACCGGTCCTGGTAATTAGTGTAACCGATCCTGGTAACTGGTGTGACCGCTCACAAGAAATACCATGAGTATATGGTAACCGGTCCTGGTAATTGATGTAACCGATCCTGGTAACTGAAGTAACAGGTCCTGGTGACTTGTGTGTTCGATCACAAGTAATCCATATTGAGGTAAAACCGATTGAACCCATGATAGTGATTTGATATTTGATCAATCGCATAGTTGTCTTGGAATACAGATGAACCAATTCTAAACTTGTTTGGAAGTGTGGTATAATCGATTCCAAGATTGTAAATATGAAAGAGGATTTACAAAGAAAAGATGTCAACATACTTTGAAAACGAACAGTAACTCTTATCTTTTATTGTTCAAAGATATTCCTTAATTACTCAAGGAGATCCCGGTCTGAAATAAATTAAGAATCTTTTAATTAAGGTTGTTAGTTTTATATGCTTTAATTACCAGCAATTAAATGCATATCTCTAGAGAATAAAAATTAGTAATGTGCATTTACTAATTGGAGATTTTCTATTGAGAGATTTCGGAAAATATTGGACAAAGCATTTCCAGGATTTATGAAAACCGATTTGGGCATTTATCGCATATCTTGAGAATATTCGATTTTGGAAATTCCTTGGTGTCCAAACATCCTTGGTCTATAAATACCCAAGTTTGCATTTCTAGCAAACTATCCTAAGACCCATGCAAACTTCATATTTTTGTTATTTCTGGTGGAGCCGTTTATCCGGAGAGGAAAGTACCTTAATTAGGCGAAATCTCTTACGACTGCTCGTTTAAAGACTTCTATGGGATCAAGAAGCTCTATGAGTACCGTTGGTGGGAAACTAGATAATTGCAGTTTATTTTAGTTTTCGATTGATTTGATTGACTAACGATTGTTGAACTTTGATTGCACCTAGTTTGTTTAATCTTGAGAATCTTCTCTTCTGATATAAGATTCACTCAAACTAGATCAAAGTGTCGACGGGATCTTTAGAACTGTTTGTAGATCTAAAGACATATTGTGATAATCCATTGTTAATAGACTCCGTTCTGTGCATGATTGATCACAAGAGATTCAAGTGGTGTTGTGCAGGTGTTTATTGAAGATTAAAGAAGATTTGAAGACAATGAAGATTTCTTATTTGGTTTATATATCTTTGGGTGTGCACAAACCTTGATCGGTTGGGATCCAACTAGAATCGGATTTATTCGATTGATTAGTTGCATGAGATCGGCATCACCTTATATTTTCTTATTGGAATCTATATTGATTGATTGGAAATCTAAACTCTGCTACTTCGGTAGTTGTTGGATAGATTGATCTAACCAGGCAAATGAGTTTATTAGTTTAAACGGAAGAGCCTTTGCATATGACTTGAGATATCTTCATCTGAAAGAATCAAGAGAGTTGTTACCAAACAGATTTGTTGTTCATTTACTGTTCTGAATACGATCCAAAGGAATTGTTCCAGTGCGTGCACTTATTGAATGTCGGAAGCGCAGGGATACTGAAGAAACTAAGTGAACTAGGTTTAGTTGCTTGGTCTCAACTATACAAAGTTTTGGTTTAGATTTTGTATAGCGGCTTAATTCTGAGAGTATTCAATTCTGGACTTGGTCCAGGGATTTTTCTGCATTTGTGGTTTCCTCGTTAACAAAATCTTGCTGTGTCATTTAATTTTCCTTTCCTCAATTATAATTGTTGTTATTATAATTTAAAGTAAATTACACAAACGTTAACTCCGCTTTACTTGATAGTGATCCTATAGAGTTTTGTTAAGTCCGAACCTATTATCAAGTAATCACACTTTGATTGTTCATTGTCTCGATCTCGTATCCATAGACGATCACACAAAGTGTGAATACCGATTTGTCGTATTGTCTCGACTTTGACAATCACTTTCGGTAAGAGGACTTATAAGTAGATAATTTAAAGATTGTGGTGTATTTGGGTACCCTCATCTTTTCACTTTTCGGTTCCGATCTTTGGGTTAATTCTTACAAACTTGATTCTTTAGGATTCACAAGCATTTTATCTTGATAAGGCTTACTCTAGTGGGGGTCCAAGATCCAAGTTTCTCCTTTCAAACCGTCATTTATGCGTCGTATATTTGCTTGATTCCCAGAGTTGTCTTCAGTTTGCTTGTGTGTGAGATGGAAGCAACTCTGGCACGCCATTAGGAATGGCGTTTCTAAAAAGCATCACACGCCATTAAGAATGGCGTTTTGTCACTACTTTATAGAAATTCAAATACCAGTATCATATAGACCGTCGATTTCTTAGTCTTGTTGGAGATCTAAAGGTTGATAAATGAACGCCATTTCAAATGGCATCTGATGCCATTTCAAACGGCGTTTTTACTTTGAATTTTGAATTTTCACTAAACTTGGTCCTTGGAATTTGATGACGTGGGAGACCCAAGAAAGTTGAATCTTGGGTCTCCATTAGAGCCAGCCTAAACTAATGACTTGTACAAGATCGAGCAAACTGTT
Organism: Papaver atlanticum; assembly: GCA_023531105.1. Taxonomy (NCBI): domain Eukaryota; kingdom Viridiplantae; phylum Streptophyta; class Magnoliopsida; order Ranunculales; family Papaveraceae; genus Papaver; species Papaver atlanticum. The sequence continues at coordinate 10,458,260 of JAJJMB010012161.1, forward strand.
TAGTTGCATTGATTTTCTTGGATAGATCTTGTTCATTGAGATTGATTACTTAGATAATTATCGTCTTGGTTTGATATATTGACCAAATGAGTTTATTGATATAAACGAAAGATCATTTACCCTGCTTTATCATTGATATAAAGATTGATTTGGGTGATCGATAAGTGAGTTGGTTACTAGAACAAATTTAGTCATTTATTGTTCCAGTTTACTATCCGAACGAGTAAATAAATCTTCAAACGGTGAAGCAACTCAAGATAGTGAACTATGTTTTGGCATTCTCGTGCGTAAGCCAGATCGGTTGTAAGCGTAGGGATACTGACGAAACTAAGTAACGAATGAGCATTTACTTGGTCTCAGCAATACAAAATTGCGGTAGTCAATTTGTGTAGCAGATTTAATTCTAGGGGTATTCAAAACTGGACTAGGTCCCGAAATTTTTCAGCCAAGCTGTTTTCCTCGTTAACAAAATCTTGTTTATCGTCTGTTTACTTTTACTTTTCGCTTTATGATTGTCATAGTTATAATTAAATGTAATCATACTTGTAGGTTAACAACATCTTTATAAAGATCTCATAGTTAGTTCGGCATGAACTTTGACTATTACCAAAAACACCTTGTTGAAATATTATTTTGATAAGATTATACAAGGTGTTTCTGCATAGGTTGATATCGAAAAGATTGTGGTGCACTTGATACCTCGTCATTTTCATTTTCATTTCTTTTTCTTCTAGTAATGGCTTGAGACGTTTTTGGTGAACAGATGAAGAATTATAAAAAAAACTCTTAGTAGGGAAAAATAGCGGAGAAGGTGTGAGCGAAAGAGTTTGAGGAGGGTGTTTACATAAAAATTCAAAAAGAAAAAACAATAAGCAATTTTTGTTGTTGTTGGAACTAGGTCTAGCCTGAGCAGTTGACTGTCCTTTGCCATAGCGCAACTTCCAATTTGCCCTGCCACGTTGACCATCAAATATAAGCATTTTCTTCCTATTAATTTCGGTTGGATTAACCCTACTTAAGTTTTCAAATTTCTACATTGTTTGATCTCTTGCAAATCTTTTTGTAGAGAGGAAATGTTTCACTAAAGACGAACCCAAAAGGCTATTTAACTTCAACTTTTAAGTTGGAGGAGGGATCTCCTCGTATTGTCTCACATTTTTTACGTCATTTTTATGAATAAAAACCAAATGACGGATTTGAAAAAAATATTTCTACGTACCTACAAGAAAAATAAGGGTTTTCCGAAATACTAAATCTCATAATTTACCGGTCTTAATTTCAACGGCTCATTTACAAAATAGTAGTTTGGTGATGTTATAGGTTTCAGAATGCGCTCATTTTTGGTAGGTATGTAGGGTTTTGTAAGAGAACCATACCCCAAAATATTAGTTTCAAATCTGTTATTATTTGGTTTTTATTCACACCATAAAATGTGTGAGATACTGTGAGAGGAATCCTTCCTCTTCAAGTTCTCTAGTTTCTCAGTTTAAGTGTTTGGTGGTGTACTACGTCAACTTGTATTAAGAAATCGTCCTTTTCCTTTTGCTCCTCACGTTGCCTTCTGGCGTGGCACTAGTTGTAAGACTGGTAGGCAAGTGACGTCCATGATATTCTCGTCTTAATAAGGAAAAATCATGTGAACAATAGAGATGGCGAGAAAAACGAAGCTAGATTATTGGAGAGGATTAGGAGAAAATTAAGTTAACTCTAAGAGAGTTGATCTAAGCCGTACATTATTTTCGAGATTAAAGATCTCATATAAAAATAAATCTAAAAATTTCATTTTTAGTTCTCTGTTTGTCATCTTAAAAAAGAAAAACGACAGAGAAAATAGGGGGAGACAAAGAAAAAAAAAAAAAAAATCTTGATTTTTGCTGAAGGCGATTAGAAATAAGTAAGTGGTTTTACTGTTCTGTTAATCCGTAATTGATTGATTCATATGCAGGAGGATTTTACTTAGATTTTTGTATCTTGTACTCTCTCACAGTGGAAAGGTAGGGTTTTTGTGTAATCCATGTCTATGTTATGAGGTAATTGTTGCCAAAAATGATGTTCAATTTTGTGATTACTTTATCATGGAGTATTGGTTTAAATGGCTATTTGATTCAGTCTTACTTACTACTGGCATTGGAAGGGTTTTATTTTATGAAGGAGCTAGAAATTGTTCTAGTGTATTGGATACTGACATAAAATATGGGTTTCTATTTCATTGGATTGATTGTAGAGAGAGCAATGGTTCTCTATGTGATGTATGAATTTACAGAGATTTAACTCTAATAGTAACAGGAAATCTGTTGCATAAATCAAAATAACCTGAACTTGCTAGAGACTTGTTGAGTTTGAATCTAGTTATAAGTGTTGCAACAGCCTATACTTTTGGGTAATCGCATAAGAAAAATTATTTGTTGATAAGTTTGGTGTTTATATTGAAATTTTGAAATATCTGTGATCCCATTTTTTTTATTTGATTTGTTTGATATTTAGGAATCAGAAATATTTATTTAGGGTGGAAACTGTTTGCCTTATGGTGTTGAATCTTAAAGAGATTTCCTTTAGAAATGTACATATAAACGCAGTGTTCTGTTTAGAAGTCAAAACTCCATCGCATTCTATTGCTTCATCAAGAATGTTATATGTTTTAGATGATTAACTTGATTCTGGGAAAGTAAATGCCATTAGATATCTTTAGCTTTCCCACGGTTTATCTAGAATTATTGTTTCATAAAGCTAAAACTGAAACTGACCTCTGCTGACCAACTACTTTACAGTTCTGCTCCTCTCATATCTCTCTGTACCAGTCCGGCAATCCAATAACATTAAAAGTGTGAGAATTCTCACGCCTCACTGTTACCCATAAAATCTTTAGAAGAGAGACATATGGCAATCACTGCGGGATTCAGTACATCAACAAGGTCTTCTTTGAGTTTTCTTCAATTCAATCTGAACCGTTCATCAGCATCATCTTCAACTTCAGCATTTAATAATTCCTCCAACCGCCGTCACCTCTCTATTACCACAAATCCTGCTAACAATACCAATAATAATTTGTTGAAATGCCAATCAAATAGTTTAATTTTAAAAAGAAGAAATCCATCTATTGTAGTTTCCTCGGGTGGTAATAATAATAATGGTGGTAGTAATGGTAATGGAGGTGGTGGCGGCGGCGGTGGTGATGGGAATGGGGATAATGATGATGAAAATGAGAAGAATAAAGCAGAGGCTATGCTGGTACTGAGTGCGATTGGGAGGTCATTAGATAGCATACCATCGGATCTCGCTTCTGCGATTGTGGATGGAAGAATACCAGCATCAATTGTGCATAGGTACCTCAATCTGGAGAAATCAAGTGTTTTCAAATGGTTGCTTCAATTTGGTGGATTTAAGGAGCGTTTGTTAGCTGATGATCTTTTCTTAGCTAAAATGGGCATGGAGTGCGGGGTTGGTATCTTTACTAAGGTCAGGTCTTTTTTTCTTCTTCTTCTTTTGTCCACTCTTATTTTCTAATTTACGGGGAATTCTTTTTCTCTTTATTTCGTATCACTTTCTAGCGTAATCCTGATTAAGAAAATGAAATACATTGCCAACTAATATGAACTGACTAGTCTTCTATTTGCAATTCTTCTAGACTGGAATGAATTTCTCTTTGTTATGTGTCATCTTCTTAATTTTTATTTTGATTTCGTCATATGATGATTTCTCTATGTTTTCAGTTTGTATTCTAAATTTTATTGAGAAACAGTCGTGTTTTGAAATTTATACAGAATTTATTTTCAATAGAAGTTGTGTATCTTATCTGGAGTTCTGTCTCAATTTTGAAATGGGAAGCGCTACCTTTTTAGATAAAAAAACATGGCAGGCATTGTTTGATTAAATAACATGACAGGCAATGTTAGATTGATACGTGAAGCTCAATTTTAAACCGGGGTATACTCTGGCTGGCGATGACTAGTGACAACCTGCTTTGAGAGAATTGGTTCTCACATTCTCATGCTACCAATTTCTCATTCCTGAAAAACAGAATAACTCGAACAGGCTCTTAATGATTTGTTTCATGTTACTGTCGTCATCATTCGAGCTAATTGGAATTATTTTTCATCATGTTGGTTATGTAATATTTAGCATGTAGTTTATTCTTCATAGGTTTTAATGAACCCTTCAACAAAAGCTAGTTAATTACAGCCTTCAATCCTGATGTTGAATCTACAGAAGCAGAAAATGTGCCATGTATTTTTTACAAAACGAATTCATGAATAACTGTTATGTACTCATTGTTTTTAACTCATATTAATATTTGTTAGACTTTTGGATTTTTTTTTTTTTTTTGGGGGGACCTATATCTGAGCTTAACATTGTTCAAATTCAATTCTCTAGACTGCAGCAGAGTATGAGCGGAGAAGAGAGAATTTTATGAAAGAGCTGGATTTTGTCGTTGCAGATGTGGTATGTAACTTCTCATGATAATAATATGGCAGCAGCAATACAGCTTAAGTTACCTTATATTTTGGTTTATATTCCTATAGGAAAACCATGATTGCACCAGCAGGATCAAATCTTATTTAGAAAGGCTGGCCTAGTAAGACACCGTATTGAGTAAACTGTTTGCATTTTGCCTTAGTTTATTCTGTTCCCATACCTAAGGATCATAACAGAACACGAGCATTTATTGTCACTAAAATTTTAGTAATTTTGTTAGTTGTCCATTCATTTTCCAACCTTTTGCTTTATTTCGACATAGAATCTTTATAACCTACTTTCCTGCTTTCGTCTTAGGCAATGGCCATAATTGCAGATTTTATGCTCGTCTGGCTTCCTGCTCCGACTGTCTCTCTTCGGCCATCTCTATCAGTCAATGCTGGGTCCTTCACGAAGTTCTTCCACAGCTGTCCTGATAATGCTTTCCAGGTTACTGTCTGCTTTCCTTAAAAAAATAGAACCATTGGATCAGTTTCACAATTCCATGTGGCTTTAATCTTGGTGATGCTCATTGCAGATAGCTTTAGGTGGAACATCTTATTCATTTATACAGAGACTAGCTTCAATAATGGTAAATCTTTAATGCTGTATCAATTTTGCAAGATTCAACCCTGATTTCCCGGTAAGATTCAAGAATCTAATAGCCAGTGTTTATTCTGCAGCGTAATGGTGCCAAGCTTTTCGCTGTTGGGACCACTGCTTCTCTGGTAGGCCAATCTTTCCTCTGTTCATGTGGTTCCTGATTTGGTAGTATGGCATGCTTTCAAGTATATAAAATAGTTTTTGCTTGCACCTTGCACTTTTGCCTAGTACTTTCATGTTTATGGCATGTGATAAATCTCTACATTTCTGCTATTTTTGCTGTGGACATGCATATCTTTGTTATGGACAGTTCAATTTGAATTGAGTTGGTCTTTATCATATTGTTTTAAGGTCTATAATATGTTTAGGTTTATAGGTTTAATACTCTAAATAGTTGTTTGGTGAGGTAATGGTTGGCTTTGGTTGCAATTGTATTCACCTCTTAAAATGTTAAATGGGGAGACAAATGAAAATGCCCAACACTGTAATTCTAAGCATCTCTTGTAAATCTATTAACACTGCCCATTTTGTTTGAGATTCATCAAATTTCCCCTCATATCTTTGAAGTTCACAGGAAAGTAGAAACCCTAGGTTTGTAGATTTTCCTTATATGCTAAAACAAGGAAATGAAATTGAGTCCTCTTAAACAACTAAATAACCTTGTTTTTTTATTGGGTTGCATAGGTGAAATGTCTGAATAGCAAAAAAAAAAAACTACTTCTACTCTCAGTGTAACCTTAATAGCCTCTACTATTAGATGCTAATGCAAAAACTTGTATGCATATGCACAAGTACAACTAAAATAAGTATTATCCTTATAATATGATTTGGAAGATGCTGTAGCTGAGGGATCTTTTACACTTTACAGTTCATCTGATTTGGTTTATTTCTCAGTTGCACTGAAACTGTTATCCTCTGGTAAAATGGAAGGAAGATGGTTGACATCTTTATTTAAGACCGACTTTCCCTTCTCCAATAATTGGTTATGAAAATCAAAGAAGATTTGGCTACACCGAGTCACTTAAATATGTTATAACTGATAGTATTTACATCAATTAAATGTGAAAGTGACGTGAACTTCGATGACTATGCTCGATAGAAGTCCCATGACTACTTCCATATTATAGTTTACTATCTTAGGCGGTAATAGGCTCTTCGATAATCACGCCGTCCTTGTGATACTTCTCTCCACTGCCAACAGGTGGTGTCTTCACCTTAAATCGGCGTTCGTAGGTTAATAAACGAAATGTAGGACTTCAAATCCTTAATAATCCTATTTCAACCATTTGTTGATCTTATCCTGTTGTTGCATTCGTAGGTTGGTACAGCTGCAACAAATGCGTTGATAAAGGCAAGAAAAACTGTCAACAAGTCCTCCGAAGGTGAAGTAGAAGAAATTCCTATAGTTGCAACCAGTGTTGCCTATGGTGTTTACATGGCAGTTTCAAGCAATCTGAGGTATGTGCCTGGTTGAATGGTTACAAAAATTCTGTATCGTGGTGCAACCTTACTTCGATCTTTCTATATTTGTTTCTCATGTAGTTACTAAATACGTGTGCATAATCGACCTTAACCCATTCTCTATTATGGTACTGTTATTTGGTTGAAGAACCTTCTTAGTTAAAATAGATCCTGTTGTTTTTCGTGATGAAATTCTTCTTTCAGTGTACAAACTTCGTTAGAAAAGAAACAGGCGTTCAATCCTTTTATGATCTAAGGCTGTATCTTATATGATTTACAAGTGAATTTGCGTTCATGCATGTAGACTTGGTTGAAATGTTATCTTGTACTCGTATACTATTATCCGTAGTGCTGTGCTTTATATATAAAAAATGTTTTCTTGGTAGTCATGAACAAAATAGAATGGTAAAAACATACCGAGTGAATCATATGAACCATGAGAGTGTAAGCAGAATTGAACAGATCATCAATTGCTTGAATAACATGCCAACTAAAGCACCCAGTTATTAACTTCTTAAAGTTGTAGCTTGGTAATTTTCTCTGACAGCATGCTCTTCTTATGCATACAGGTATCAACTGCTAGCCGGTGTAGTGGAACAACGGATTCTAGAGCCCATGCTACACCAACACAAGCTTTTACTTAGTGCTATGTGCTTTGCTGTTCGTACTGGCAACACCTTCTTGGGATCGTTATTGTAAGCATCCTTAGTGTTTAATCTCATCACGACTTGGCGAACCATGCCCAGTTTCTCAAAATGCTCGTAACTTGTTTGTGCAGGTGGGTGGACTATGCACGCCTGATAGGAATTCAAAAGGTGGAGTAGAGAAAAGGAGTAGGATCCTGCAAAAATAACTACAGTTTATAAAGTGTTTTTATCTAGGAGTTGATTTATTCGTGACCCTCCCTTCCGTTGTTTCATTTTTATGTACTCCGAGAAGTGATGATATTCTTTGGATCACCTTACCAATAGGCTAAGTGGGATGGCCATTATCCCATCTTTTAAGATCAATTTAGAAATTTATGTACTCTCACTTTGGTACTGCTTTGAACTCTTAATATTCTCCTCTTTTATGTGGTTTGCTCTCAATCAACTGCAAATTGACATGCTAGGAATATTTGTTTAGTTCTTAAACAACATCCTTGTAAGGTTGCAACTGAAGTCGATTGGGGGATGTAAATGTGTATGCTGGTTATGGTGCAAGTTATTAAAAGGAGATTCTAGATTTGTTAAAATGCGACTAAAACATGCCACTGAGATAAACAAATTTCATATAATGCTTCAGTAATTGAATAAAAATATATAAGAATAAAATTAAACTTGTTCATTTCAACAGCATGTTTTAGGTGCATTTTAACAATGCCAAGGTCGTTTGTCGATAACTTGTACCAATCGATTTTACCGGCAACCTTACAAGGATGTCTTCAGAAGGTGACTATCATCACTGCAAATTGATACTGTGAACGACTCATAAAAGATTGGGCTCTACTTTATTGTCGGGATTCTAGAGTTGTAATCTACAATAAACAAATAAAACAAATAAATTAAAATAGATCGATCACAAATAAAATTATTGAAATCAACCTCGAAAGAAAACAAACTTATTATCGTTATCATTGCAAGTAGTGAGCACGGCCTACGCTATTTTTACTTAATTGCAATTACAATTATTTGGTGATGCTTTGAAATATATGTTATATTTTTCTTCCGAAAAATACTTATGAATCAATCATTTTTAGTAGGTATATAAAGCTCAGTAAGAGGAACGTATCCTCAAAATATTATTTTCAAATTCTTTACCATTTAGATTTTACCAATTTGGGAGGATACGTCATATTCCTCAAATAGATTTCGTGGAAGTACACGTCATATTCATGTTCGATACTAAGGGCTTGTCTTCTTCTTTTTTTCTATTCTTTTTCTTTTTACACGATACGATACTAATGTGTCTACCGTTTGAGAATAGAGTATGAAAACTGATCATGTCTAAGAAGGCATTCGTCAGTTTAATTCAACCTAAAAGTGATCTCTCTTCACGTTGAGCATGAAAGGAATTAAGGCTCGGTCTTGTATTTCATGTCTAAATTTAATTTGTCTTTTTCTATTTTGTGGGCCAAAGATGGAGCGTGAATTCTCTTCACGACAAGATAGAGCGTGAATTCTCTTCTAGCTTTGGAACCCATTTTTACGCTTCCTCATAACACATGCTCTTAAATTATCAGGAGACATTTAACTTGCTAGACTTAAACAAAAGCCTACCACCTAATAAAGAAGCAAGGAGGGAGAAAGAATCACTCTTTATCTTATCCAAATACAAACATATACAGAGAAATTCCTATCCCCCATTGAGCTGAGCAGTCGTGCCGTTTCATCCTCCAAACAAGTAAAAGCATGTTGTACACCCAGGTGTAACACTCAAGCAACAGAGCACTACTATACAGAACAGTTAAAAGTAAGGACTATCAAAGTCCTTGAAAGGCACAACTAACAGCTGCAAGACAACATTTTTATAAAACAAGGTTTAACTTCTCATAATACTCTTAGAAATCCCATAGTAATTGCTACAAAGAAATTATAACCAAGAAAAGGGAACTACGTTGTTATCAACTCTCGCTTACCACCATTAAATTCGGGATAACTACAATCAACAAAAACTGCCAAAGACAATATAGCTTATTACTCATCACTCTCTCCCACTGTCATCACCTGCCTCACCTGCTTCTTTGACATCAATTGTGAAGCTGTACTCCTGGTCACAACCCAGATAAGAGTCGCACATGAAATACAGTGTGTGTGACTTCCTTCCAGTTTCTGTCGGGGCAGCAAACTCGAGCTTCACTTTCGATTTTCTCTGCAGAGAGACTCTCTTAATTGCAAGCAGCTGATTAGTCTTGCTATCACCAACTACCAGCCACCACCCTTCTTCTTTAGCTTTTGGATACCTGGGTGCATCCACAGGTCCCACCTCTGATCTACCTTCAAGATCCCTTTCAAGTGTCACTTGAAGCGAAACATCATCCCCAGCCATCACATTATCACTCTCCAGCACCTCATACGTCATATCGATGTTAGGAAAACGGTTGCAGAAACGGGCTATGTCTAGTAACTGCGACTCTGACATCTGCAACAACTCCTGCCTCTCATCATCCTCCATCTCCACCAAATCAAATACTGTTTCTATACTCTTCCCAGGGTTCTCTTGACACCTCTTAGCCAGCTCTTTGGTGAAGTGTGGAAGCTGAAGAAGCATGGAATCACGTTCCCACATGCCTTGAGTGACCATTTGGCTGACTTCCATAGTAAGAAGAGCCAGGTCAAGCCAACCATTGCTAGAGATTACATCAACCATTGCTTGGAGAAGCCGACTAGCAGACAGTAGAACCTCTCGCTGATCTGACGCCAAGTTCCCAACAACTGTGTGCCTCGAGAAGTGGGCCTGGAGCAGCGCATTTGCCTTCACATGCGGGTCTGTACATCTGGGGTTTTCGAATGAGTATCTCTGATGGTTAATCAACCTCCGTATCAGTTCTTCCTCCCCTGGTCGCGAAGGAAGCTCAGCATACTCTGAAGCTGAAGCCAAAATCTCCAGAAGCCCCTTTATCTTTGTTTTGGACGTCAGTGAAGAACTGAATCGTTCTATGGTTGTGTAACTTATATAATAATATGACGCAATCATTCCCAGGTTCAGAGGAGAAAGATCTGTTTCATCCTCCACAGAAACACATTTACTTGCTTCCAAATCACTTAATGTTTTTTCAACTAGCTCCGAAAGGTGATCTGAGAGATGCCTATGGCTAACTCCCTGGAGATTGTAGTAGTTCGGATTTTGAGTGAGCCTCCTATACATAAATGTCCAGGTAATATAATCCACTGCAGCTTGTTTGTTCTCGATAACTCCAGCAACAACTTCCGCATTCAGATTATCATGCAAATAGTGCTGCAGATGACTCTCCACGGGAAAAGCTTCATACAAGAACTTTTTGTAGTATTCCTTCCTTGGAGCGTGGCAAAGGATGACACATTTGCCAGAATTATCTAACAGAGGTCGACTAGCATGACCCATCATCTGCAGTAGGTCAGTCACGGGGTAGTCAGTATGAGTATTTTCTCTCCCATCATAGTGTTGTGTTCCCATAACAACCACCAGGTGAGCTGATAACGGCATTCCCCAGCACATTGAATTGCTTGCAACGCAGACCTGAATCCAACCAGCTTCAAACAAATGAGTCACAATTTCAAGATCGACGCTGGACAGGCCTTCGTGTAGGTAGCCCACACCATGACGGAGGGTGGCACTTAACATGGGCTCTGTGACTTTGGAAATGAAAGACTCCAGTTCTTCCTCAGATTTCAGTAGAAACGGGGGACTCTCTCCCCCATCAGCATTAGAGTAAGTCATCAAATCAGCCGCAGTAAGCCTGGCATGCTTCCTCGTAGGAACAAACACAAGTGCAGGTTTCCCATTCCTGGCATGTTGGACAATGGCAGTGTAGGTTGGTTTTGTCATTGCTTGCATCCTTGCTTCGAAATTAGCAATATCCACTCCTTGAATATGGATCTCCAGTGGAACAGGACGAACACCTGGCGGGAAGTTAAAGAGCCCGTGAGAGGTTGCACCTATCCACTCCCCAAGATCTTTGGCATTCGCTAATGAAGTTGACAATGCCACTATGCGGATCTTGTTCTCACTCTGACTTGCAATGTATCTCATTCTAGAAACAATTACCTCCAAAATATGGCCACCTTGACCACCAATCAAGTGGAGCTCGTCAATGACAAAAAGGCTAACCTGTTGAATGTGTTTGCGATGCTTCCATCTGCGAGACAGAGAATCCCATTTCTCAGGAGTGCTTATAACTACTTGCCCTTTCTCAAGCAGTTTCAGATCTGTTGATGTTTCACCCGTCAGTTCCACCACCCTCAAGCCTAATCCCTTACCGAACTTCCTCTCCCAATCACGATAACGCTCCTTTGCAAGAGCTTCCAAAGGGGCAATGTAAACAACACGCATGACATTATTCGATCCTTTCTGATGATTCCTCAACACAGCAAACTCCGCACAAATTGTCTTGCCACTTCCTGTTGGTGCTGCAACCAAGACATTGTCATCTGTATTATATAAGACGGTGAAGACCTGAGTTTGCACAGGGTTGAAATGCTTGAACTCCTGATAAAGAGCCTCATATGCAGGATTTCTCAACGCAGTAACGGGCAATGGCTGCAAGTCTAACAACTCAGTAGGGGGAGGGTATTTTTCTGGTAAAATAAGGTGTCTAAATGACACAGGTAATACTGACTGAGAGTTCAGCCACTTATCGGACACAACTTTAATGAAATACTGAGGAGGCAGCGGCTCGTAAATTGGCACAGTAAAACTTAACGTATGGTCTTCATCGAAATACTGCTTCTTCAGCATAAAATACTCGTGATGAAGAATAAACTCCCCATCATTATCCTCAACAATAACCCAAAATGGTTCCACGAATCCATGAACTCTGTCCTCCCACATAAAATCTGGTGTAATTGTAAGTTCAACCCTTAGAACTGTACGGGTGATGGGTTGAACATGTGCTGCTAGGTTCAGCTTTGGGAACTGGTGAATATATTTATGGAGCATTTTTCCTACCTTCTGCTGGCGGATGAGCTCTCCAATCTCATTAGAGGATAAATCATAGTACCTGTCCCAGGTCAATTCTTTCTTCTCCAATTTTACCAGTAAGTCCTTTTGGATACCATGGAACTGGCGAAGAGGCATCTGAACACTCCACATCTGCTTGCCAACCATCTTGCACAAGTTCAAAGCCTTCTCAGCTACTTGAGCCCACCCTCTTTTCAGTACAATCTCAAAAAGCGCCCGCATAAGACGTCCAGCACTCTACGGAGACAAAAAAAGACGCAAGTAAATAATCATAGCAGGATGTTAATACCTTATATGATCAAAGACAAAAGAATATCCATGCAGTGTTACCTGAGTGATGAACACCATATCGGATGTCAATGAGAGCCCTTCAAGCTTCAGCTGTGAAATGTACGCTTGGAGCAAAACATTAATTTTGGCACTGGGTTCTTCCAAGCTCTCCTTAACGGGAATAGGAACACGATCCAAAAGCTTAGCGAGTTCCATCTTCTCATCTTGTCTAACAGTCACATATTTAAATTCTTCGCTAAGTGAGAACAACCGACAAAGCTCGATATCACCCATTGTTGGCTTCAGATGCTCATTGTAAGTAGATATCGTTCCATGGGTAATATAATAATAACTGGCGATTCGACCAAGGTCAGTGACTTGGAAATACCCGCTTTTTCTATCATACTTCACCAAATTATTCTTCTCCAAGACAGTTGCAGCAGAATGGATCTGCAGAAGAATTTACAACAACAGTTACTTGCATGTAAATAGAAATATCTGGAACTGAATGTATAAACAAAAAACAAAATAGGTCTTTTAAGCAGATTCACGTATCAACAGCTATATAAACATGCCAGATTCATTGAGATACCAAGAAAATGGGGTGGGGCACCGTGGGGGTGGGGGAAGAAAAAATATTAGCAAAAGAAAAGTTGGTCCAAATTCCATCTAGTGGTTTAAAGTTCCTAACTCCTATCTTCTTCAACAAAATTCCAGCTGATGCAGTTACTATCAATTTCAATCAAAATAATATGGGCAATGGCACAATGCATTCTTCATGAGACAAAATTTAAGCATCAGAACATCAAAGAAATCATCAACGAAACTAAGGTCCCCAAGACAAGAAGAGAATGGTTAAGGTGTTATGGAAGTTAGATTTCTTACCAAATCAGCCCTTCTTTCCTCCAAGGTCCCGTCCCTATTCAGAACATCAGCTGCCAAACCATACAGTGTTGGATTTCTCAACATGCGAATGTACAAGTATGTGTAGCCAAGCCAATTGCATGCTTCTTTAGCATTTTGAACTGTCCCCAGAACAATTTCAGCATTTAGCTGATCAGCCAACTTCGACACGAACTGACTTTCAATAGGAAGTTGTGCATTCATGAGCGAGAGATAATACTGCAGTTCACTATGTCCTGTTATGATTATCCCTTCCCCGTAGGTGTCATATTGAGGCCTCCCTGCACGACCAAGCATCTGCATGACGTCAAGCGGACTTAATTCAGTCCACGCTCCTTTCTCGGGATTGTAAATCTGAGTACCCTTGATGATCACAGTGTGGGCTGGTAAATTAACACCCCACGCAAGGGTAGCAGTGGATACCAACACTTGCACGTGCCCTTCAGCAAAAATTTCCTCGACAATATCACGGTCTGCTCTCGACATTCCAGCATGATGAATTGCAAACCCATAAGGCAACAACTCCTTGAGATCATTGCTCTTGACAAACTCTATCTGTTCTCGTAAAATCTCACGGCTTGCACTATCCTCCTTCAGAAAACGACTAATGGTGTCATTGGCAAGAGCCGTATCTTTTATTGCTTTTGCAGTTTTCGCCGTCTCTTTTCTCGAATGAACAAATATGAGGACTTGGGACTTACCTGCTGTGGCCATGACCTTCTCATAACAGACATCATTCATCAACTGGAATCTCTGTAAAGGCTTCTTAACTGTGATTCCGATATACTGTTGAGCAAGTGGGCATGGTCTGTAACTGTTGTCAAAATGGAATAGTCCCTTTTTCAGTTCAACTCGTAAAAATAGAGCCACATCTTCGTAATTAGGGAGTGTCGCTGACAAACCAACCAAACGAATGTGCTCCTTCGTGGTCTCGATCAATCTAACAGTTCTTGCAACAATACTTTCAAGCACTGGCCCCCTATTATCGTGAAGTAAATGGATCTCATCAATGATGACAAGCCTCACAAGCTGTGTATATGTTCGGTCTCCCGATTTTCTAGTGATAATATCCCACTTCTCAGGAGTCGTAACAATTATCTGTGTGTCGTCAATTTGTTGGCGAGTCAGGGACTGGTCTCCACTTAGCTCTTTAACATTTACATTGTAGTGCTTAAGACGGTTAGACAAATTTCCAACTATCTCAGCAACTAATGCTTTCATTGGTGCCACGTAAACAATCTTGTACTTGCTATTATCAAAGGACCCATCTGGATTCCTATGCAACGCAATCTGCTGAAGTATGGTCAACATTGCCACATTCGTTTTCCCAGCCCCAGTTGGAGCACACAAAAGGAGATTTTCTGCTGTGAAAAGTGCGGTCTCATAAACTTTACTCTGTATCCTATTCAACTGACTCATACCACCAAAGGCTGGTTGTGCCCAGTCAGGCATGACTGATATCTTAATAAGCTCTTCACCAGGGGCAAGTGGTTTAAGCTTAGGCGCAGGCACATGAACTTCTTCGTACCCTTTGCTGTGATTCCGATAAGACCCATCAGGAAGAGTACATTTTTTATTAGCCATCAACAAACCACCTTGCTGAAAGGATATACTTTCTAGGTCCAAAAGTTGACACTGCCCTTTCAACCAACCACTCTCTGAGTCTCCATCAATCACCAGACCTCTCCTCTCCCAGTCTCTATCCTCATCTCCACCACCACTCCCGTCCTTCAATCGCCTAGCTTCTTCTCTAATATTTTTCTCCACAATTTTCTGCCGTTCTTTAGCAGTAGCTCTTGTGGCGTGTAACTGCTCGAGAATGGAAGCCAATTCAGGACCCAAACCCATCATTTCTTCCTCGATCTTTTTCCTCTCTTCCTCATCTATTGCTCTTGCAAGACGAGTACACCACACAATCTTTAACCGGTTTCGCAAAAGCACCTTGATTAGCTCAAACTTATCAAAATCCAAAAGCACCAGGAGATTACGCTCTACTTCCCTGTTGTCACCACCTTCCGCAAGCATTTTCAGTACATCCTCGGCAAGTTTCTGGCATTGTTGGGGGTCAATCTCTCCGTATGCATTAGAAATCTTCCTTTGAAGCCAATAAGCATCAATGTCTTGGACATTCAAAGTCATACCCTCATTCGCGTCTTGCATCTCATCATCATCTATTCCACCCATCTGCATAGCCCCAGCTCTCTTTGTTTCAGGGCCATCATCTTCCTCCTCTTCACCATCGTCGTCCTCTTGGACCTAATCACAGATCATTTCAACACTAAAATTAGTACTTCAAAAATTAAATCAACCCTCAATAACACAAGCAACTGCAAAAACTCAAAAACAATAAAATATACCTGGTCATAGTCACTCTCGTCATCCTCCTCATCCTCGTCAAACTCAACCGCAACACCAATATCATCATCAAGCGCCTCATCCCCATTACTAGCACCATTGGGAACATCACCAGCCCCATCTTGGTAATCCGTAATAAGCTTCCCAACAGACACAAGAAGATCAAAAGTAGTACTAGATATTGTATTCAACAACTTCTCAATCTCCCTCTTCTTATCCACATTCTTAAGCTTATCATTCTTCAGCACAGCAATAACCTCATCAGCAGCACCACATAAGATATCCTGTGGCTGTCCCCCTAAATGCTGTTGAATACAACTCAGAAGTGCCTCGTAAGCAGCTCGTGTCTCTTTTGTTTTAGGCTGATAAGCACCTTCTTCAGCTATATTCAAAACACTACTCTCTTCCAAACCACCACCACCACCTAAACGCCTTCGTTTACTATCTCTTCTCCCAGACGCTAGGTCCTCATCACCACCGCGTTCTTTCTTTTTCTTAGACTTGTTAATCTTTTCTTCGAGTTCTTGAGGTCTGCCTTTATAAGCTTTATCACCGAAGTGTTTTGGATCGATTTTACCCCAGAGTGTTTCTGGCTCACCAGTTGGTTCATGTGTATCACGCGGACGTGAATCGGTTGTGAGTACTAGACTTGAATTTGCTCTATATTCGTATTGTTTAAATCGGGCGTGAGCTTCGGCTCCACCCCCTCCCGGATGTGCCATTTAAGTTCTAAAACTATCAATGACAATAACCTGAAACAGAAAAAACACAAACAGAAATTAGGGTTTTCTGGCGATTATAGGTTTTTCTAGGGTTTTAAGTTCAGATTTGTTTAATCAGGTCAGTAATCAAAGAAGATGAATGATGATGGACAGAGAGAGAGACTTACTGTTAGTGATTAAACAATTTGCTTCTTCTTCTTCTTCTTCTCCGAATTATGAAGGTATGCAGAGAGACTCAAACACGAGAACTGGGAGCTGAAGTTTTTATTTATTTTTTATTCTGTAGAACCGCCTTTGAGATTTCGTTTTGAACAAGCAGATCTTCTTCAAGGTCGGTTTTCTATTGGATCAGGGTTTTGTTATTCGGGCTTTATTAGGCGGCGGTTTTGTTTTGGGCCCTGTAAAACCCGACTAGTTCCCCAAGTAAAGAAACCTATAACGTGGCTCTAAGACCATCTCCAACCAGGGAGGAAGGAATTCCTTCAAATTCCGAGGTGGCAGCAAATCTATTGGACGGCTAAGTTCTATGGGATAGATTGAGTTGTTAGATTGGCCAAAAAGTGTTGTAAATAAAAAAAGAAAGTGTGGTCTAAAAGTTAACACTACTTCTCTCTCCTAGCAAGTGCTCGCAGCTCAACTAGCAGCGAGATTGAAACGCTGAATGATTCAGCGCTGAAAAAGTAATTTAACGCTGAATGGTTGAGCGCTAGATACTTTTAAACTAAATGTTTCTCATGGAGAGAGAGAACGTGATGGAGAGAGATGAAAAGATGGAAAGAAAAAAAACGTGGAAGAGTTTGATGGAGAGAGGAAGTGATGTGATCGGAGAGAGAGAGAGGAAAAAGATGGAGAGAGGGAAAAAAGATGGAGAGAGAAATGATAATGATTAGTTGTTTGAAAAATAAAATTATTTGGCGATGTTTGGTTCATCGTTCAGCGCTATTCTATTCAGCGACTAACTGCTAGATTAGAAATACCATAGGACTTATGAAGTTGCCCTAGCTGACATAGACTGCTAATCTAGCTGTTAGATTAGAAGACCATAGGACTTAGACTAAAGTAATAAGGAAAAACCATGACTGCTAATCTAGCTGCTAGATTAGAAGACCATAGGACTTAGACTAAAGTAATAAGGAAAAACCATGTCCTATGGTGGTAGAAATGATGAGTTTGTCGGACGCTTAAAGTTAAGCGATCATTTAACAAGTTCACGATAGGTAAATAGTTCACCGAGAATCGTTTTCTTAATTATTTAATACAATTATTTATATTATTTAGCGCTTTTTTTAGTATGTGGCGTTTTTTGTTTTTTTGTAACGTTTAATCGTAGCTTTTTTAATAACATGCGGATAGTTTATTGTGTGTAGTTTTCTAATTCTTTTTTTTTTTTCAATACCATGGAATTCGAACCTTGGAAATTTTCACATGACTTTCTTTGTCTTGAAGCTTAAATTTCTATTTTCTTCTTAACATCTTTCTTTCGTTTTCATTTAATTGTATTGCAGGTAAAATGTTGATTTAAACGCCCGACATAAACCGATAAAAGATGAAATAACGCGAAATAGTGGCAACTATAATCGTTCCATATGTCACTAAATGTTCACCTATCGGTTAACTATTTGTGGAAAGTACAGTACTCCATCGTTAAATCAAATATCGATCGACGGAGGGATGGTTAATGGAAAACTGTATAAGTGAACATTTCACCGATCGATATTCAATTCACATGTCGAGGAATACGTTACCGATCAGTGGACCTTTCAACTTACTTCCCTTATTCCCCTAATCCCTTATCGAATTCCCTAAATATGGGGTAGGGATTCGGGAATAAGGGTTTAGGGGAATTCCCATCCCCATAGAAGATGGCATTTCCCCTAAATTAGGGAACAAATCCCTCATTGGAAATCACAAAGCAATTCAATTTTGCTACAATTGACTAATGAAGTTTCCTTGCTCTTGGTAAGTATTTAGAAAAGTAATTAAGGTACTAGCGATATAATGCTAGTATCTTAAAAACTTAAAGAAAATAAAATTTGATTGATTTTTTTTTAATCTTTTGGTTTGAATTGGATTTTTAAAACTAATTATCAACAAGCATTTGTAGTCCAACGGTTAGGATAATTGCATTCCAAGCAATAGACTCGGGTTCGACTCCCGTCAGACGCATTATGAAATCAATTTGCCACCCATACTTTTCATATTTACCACTGACCACATTCTTCTACATCATCTCCGCCCACGGATAACTACCGTCACTCATGTTAATGTTTAATTTTTTATACTAATTTGTGATTTTATCAAAAACATGCCTCTAAAGAAAGGAGGAAATGTTCTAGAACGGTCTCTTTCGCTTCTTTCTCTTCATCACATATAATTCTTCAATTAATTCAAGTTCGTAAGGACCGTTTAATTGGTTCTGAAATACCCATAACAAAAAAATAAATAATAATAATAAAATCATTAACCATCCCAGGTCGTTCATTTTAGAGGGATCAGAAAATATTGTAGTCGTCCATAAACGACCTTTTGTGAAAGCACGTAGTCGTTCAGGCACAGCCTACTATTGCTTTACATAATCGTTTTTATTTGGACTACTATAGAACCTTCCGGTCGTCCAGAAATCAGTGACTAGATCAAAGAAATTCAAAATTCAAAATTCAAAATAACAAACTAAACATCCAGAGTAGTCACTTATTTACCTTCAAATCTGGCCCACTCAATGTGTTTTCAGTTTAATTGATATAATTTTTTCGACGATGGATTCATCTAAAGTTTGAATATTTTGCCCTAGATTTTTATTAATGGAATCCTCAGTAATAATGGCTTATGGATTAATCACTTATTCGTCGATTTATCGATGAACTAAATGATACAACATAAAGAAGTAATGAGTTTTTGGTGTATTATAATTAAACAGAATTCTATCCTAGGGTTAGTAGTTTTTGGTTTAATGGTTTTTTTAATAAAAAAGGATTAATGAAAGAGAGGACATAATAAGTATTGTAATAGTTATGGTCAAATTTAATTCGACTTTTGTAGGTGGTAGATATGAAGAAAAAAAATAGAATTAAAAGCTAGAATTACTTTAGAATTTGTGAGATAGATGTTATAGATGGGGAAAAACGATTTGCTGGTTTTTTAGGAAAGTGAAGAGACGCCCGATCGGACGAGCCTCCTCAACCGAGCAAAATGCCTAACCTCACAGATGCACTGCACGAGAGTGCTTTGAGTTCGAGAGATCAATTTGTAGGACTCCGGCCTAAACCAAGTCAATGGCCGTTCCAGAGTCAATTCGGTCACAAAGAGGGAGATGGGTTGATCTGTAGGAGGGAAACTGAGAATTGTGTGGGATCAATGGTGATCAAGGATTGTGGATGTGTTGAAGGTTTCTGCAAGTTTGTGTAAATAAGTTTTGAATGATTGAGAGAGTGTTGCACACACGATGAATCTTGGTTAGACGCTGGATTGTCTGTTCAATATCTCGTGGATTTTCTGTGTCTTGTTCAATCATGGATTCAGAGACTTATTTATATTATCAGAACGGTGAACACATTGATCCCGGTAAGTATGACGGTTTCTTGAGTGAAAGAGTGGGAGATCGTGGTAAAGTCAGTTCCATGTCGTGTGGAGACTTGACTGATCGTGCACCCACTACTTTGCTAACTCCTTCAACCGTTTGCACGACTTACTCACATTTCTCGTCGTGGATGAACACATGTGCCATAGGCCGCCATAACAAAACCCTAATTGATATCCTCCCATATGACGTGATTGATGTCTCACGAACGTGGAGTCTGCAAGGCAGACGTGTATTTAATTGGTTAATTGTTGACTGATTAGACGGTGAGTCTAAGTTTTGTTGAATCGAGCATGATTGACGAATGCTCAGTGATTCATAGATTGAACATATCGTATAGTTCTTGAATAAATGTTGACAATTGGATCAACATGATGAATATTGATGAATTGGGCAAATATTGCTCGTCTGGGCGAATATTGCTCATTTGTTGAATTATTGGTAGCGTGACCAAATAAAATATTAATTAAAATATTGGTAGCTAGACCAAATATTATATAATTAATTATGATGTTGATTGCTGTATCAACATAAAATTATTAGTGTTTGAACTTGCTCAGAATTATGATTTGTGGAGCGTTTGTTCGAAACCCTAATTTTTTGATCAATTGTTCGTCAATTGATGAATTACTAGGTTACTGAGTGAAGGAGGGACCGACCACATGGGATGATGGACGACCATGTGGTGCCAAAGTGCTCGAGTAAGCATGCACCAGAGTCCTTAGTTGACCGGTTGGTGAAAGAATGATCAAATGCCAGTTTCATCATTTATTAAAATAGTGCTCCTCTGAGCATTAGGTGATAAAACCTAATTTATGGAGAAGTGAGGGACCGACCAAGAGGGCATGAGACCGGCCCTTGGTGGTCGTAGGACCAGCTGATGGTCGTTTGAGAAAATTCCAAGTTGGTTGGAAGGAGTTTGGACCCAATATGAGCAATTGAGCAAATTAGGTCAAAATTATAAGAGTGTGTGGGACCGGCTCTTTGCAAGCCTTAGGGCCGGCCTTGGTCGGTCAAGGAAGCATGCCCGTGTCACCATAATGTCCGTGTCTCAGTCCTGAGATGTTTCAGTATTTTCTGATGCGCGTTTGAGCAATATTTTGGATTTTCAGAAGAGTTTGATCTATGACTGAAATCCTTGATTTTGCTCGAATGAGCAAGTAGGACTTTGCTCGTTTGATCAATATTTTGAGAATATTAAAATAATAATAATATTTTAATATTTTTGTGAAAAGCCTAATCGGTCATGAGACCAATTGACTTTTTGGCTTTTTTTCATGGTTTGAGCAATATTTGAGAAAATAAGAAGAAACCATGATTTTTGCTCAAACGGAGGAGTTTCATGAGATGAGGGAAATAAATAATTATGAAAACAAGGATTGCAAGGTGTGGGACCGGCCACAGCTAGGGCATGGCCGGATGGCCAAGTAGCCCGGTCCCGTGACACTTTCTCTATTTTATTATTTTTCATGAAACCGTGAAAATATGGAGAAACCGTGAGTTTTGCTCAAACAAGGAAAGTTGCTTGAATGAAGGAGTTTTCATGAGTTCATGAAAATAAATAAAATAAGAAAAATAAAATAAAAGGGCATGGGGGACCGGCCACGGCGGCATGGCCAGCCGGCCGGTGGGCCCGGTCCCTAGGCGCCTCTTTTCTATTTTTTATTATTATTTTCTCTCTCTCTTGTTTTGTGTAGGATTCCTCGTTTGTCCATATTTTCGAATGCTCGTTCATGCATTTGGGTGCTCGTTTGTGCATCATTGTTGAGTACACTTGCACCATTTTATTGGGGCTTACTCGGTGATAGTCCATATGCCCGATTGTTGAGTAATTATTACTAATTCATGAAATTCGGCGGAGAATGATTCATGAAACAGAGCAATAATTATGAATTGTGCATCTATTACTAATCCATGAATCCAGTCGGAGAATTCAAGGAACAGAGTAATGAGATAAGATGGTTATCTATTACGAATCCATGGAATCAGCCGGGGATAGCCATGGAACGGAGTAATAAGATAAAATAGATTATTTTCTAGGAATTTAGTGGCGAATGTCACGGTAGAATTAGTCTATTGTAGAATCGAGATATGAGATAGTTGAAGCATCATACTCGTTCTGAAAGGTGTATAGTCAGGGAACAACATGCAGCATTGGTGTCCTGAAGGCGTTTAGCCCCCTCAACAAACAATTATGTAGGAGAGCCGCCTGAATCTATACATGGTCTCTCTATGTAGTCAAGGAACAGCGAGTATCGCCGACGTCCTGAAGGCGTTAATCCCTCTCAACAAACAATTATGTAGGAGGACCGCCCAATTCTATTATTCTACATAGAGGTCACGATCAAATGTGTAGCATCGAACGCTCAGCTAGTGGGAGGCCTTTCGAGAAACATATTCATCATGGCTCTGAGAGGAACTCGATCAGAGATCGTGAAACGGTTCACGGATCGTAAAATATGAATCGTCACATGCGTTCCTGAAGCCGGGTCCGAAACATGCAGTATCATGATTTTACGATTTTGACCTTTGTCAAAAATCCACCATCAACAGATGTAAATAGGAAAAGTATGGGTTATATATAGGTGAAAGTGAAACCTTTAATTAAATCATGTTGCTTTAATGAAAACCACTTGGAAAATTATGATGGTATTCCATCAGAGCAAGGTTCTTGGGGTTTCTTATAGGAAAAAATAAATTTGGCTTAGATTTTTGCCATTTGTGGGATTGGATTAAAATCTGTACTGACGTGCAATTGGTATGATACCTTGGGTTATTTCATATGCGATTACTTGGAGATCGATGTGACTCATATTCAGAATCGTGTAGTTGATTATGTAGTGGATGGTAATTGGCATATACTGAAATATTGAATAATACATGGTAGAAATTCATGGTTTGATTCAGCAATATATTTAGGTGATTCCACCTGCTAAGCACATAGAAGATATAATGATTTGGTCTTCTGGCAGCAAGGGTGTGGTAATTATGAAATATACTTTTGAATATTGCAGACGCAGAAGGCATGTTGACTAGGACTTTCTAGACCTTTAGGGATCAACACACCACCAAGACGATCTGAAATATTATGGAAGTTAATCCACAAATGCGTGCAAACAAGTGTCATTGTGCATTTTTCGGGAATTAGTTCAACTATTTTTTTGCAATTTGTATGACATACCACGTTGCTCAAAATTTTTTTTTGATGAGAAGACGAAATATATTAACTAACAAAAATAGTACAAAAGATCTACAATTTCATTTTTATCAAAGATATTAGTAATAATGCTTTCTTTTTTCACTCGCTGGTTCAAGTGTTTTGAAATGTGTTGTAGTCTTCTAATCCTTGCTTCATTCGCTACTGAGTCCGCTGCTGCATTGTGATCTCTCCTGATATATTTTACATTAGCTTGCGTAAGTTTTTCTAACATGAAAATATCCTCCTTTATAATATTCTCTGCAACCTAAGAAACACTTGGACCTTTTTTGTCTATTGAGTCCGCCAGGAGCTTACAATCTGTAACAATAAAGACAGATGAAAGTATGTTATCTTTTAGCCATTTCAGAGTCTTTAGAAGCGCATTTGCTTCTGCGTGCAATGACGAAGATGCCCAGTCTGAACCTGCAGAAATGTGCATGAAAGCTTCTTGGTCTATCAAGTACAAAATGAAAGCATATATCATGGATAAGTTATCTTTATTATAAGACGCATCAATGAATATTAACCAATTCGATTTTTAAATGCTCCACGACGGTTTATTGTACTCCAATTTCTGGATATCCTTTGTTTTGGCCTCTCCCTTGGAAAAAGATGATTATAAGAATTTCTTAATTTAAATAATTAAAGTTGTTAGATTTGGAGTGGTTTTCTAAAAAACTACCTCGCATCTATATTTCCAAATGAACCATAGTATAGTGGCAATCTGACCCCAAAATTGCGCTAATTTTTGATCTGAAATCCATATTTCAACCCACTTGTATATAGAATATGTATTTATCTGCGAATTAATAGCATCCAGAGAGCAACCAAACCAAATTGATCTAGCAAAAGGAAAAGTTCTGAAAAGATGGTTTTCCGTTTCGTAGCTTGATTGTTGCACATTGGACACTCAGGAAAGATCTCCGAGTTATGCGCTGCCAGTCCGAGGAAAAAAATTCTTCTAGTTTCCCCGTGTCCCAGGATCCTTCATTATTCAAAAGATCTTAAACTTTTTCCGGTAAAGGTTCTTCTTTATATCTTGGTGTATTTAATTTTTCCATATTAGAAATCCAGATGTCTTCCCAAATCTTCGTAGTAGCTCCATTTTTCACTTGCCAAATAAAATTTCCTTTTATAATATTTAGGCCTTTTTGTATACTTGTCCAAATCCATGATAGCTCGTAATTTCTTGAGGTTATAAAGGATTATTAGAGTTTTGAAAATATTTTGTTTCAAGAAGTTTTACCCAAAGTTGTTCTTTTTCTGTTATTACTCTGCTAGCCAGCTTCGTAAGCAACGTTATATTGAAATTATGAGGATTCTTAATTCCCAAGCCCCCTTGCGATTTTGGTTTGCACATGCCTATCCACGCCTTTATATAACCCCCTTTGATTTATCCTTATTCCACCAAAAATCTCTTTGAATTTTATCTAATTTGTCCAAAGTGTCCTTGGGCAAAGCTAGCATCTGCATCTGGTAAGTTGGATAATCTTGTAGAATGGATTGAATTAATACTGTCCACTCCGCTTAAGATAAAAACTTTGCTTTCCAACCTTGTAGAGAATTATAATATCTATGTAGAAGCGGTTCGAAATTTTCTTTCCTGTTCTTATCAAAGAACAGAGGAGTTCCGAGGTATCTGTCTTTTTTAGTTATTAGCGGAACTTTTAGGATTTTCGCTATTATTTTCCCATGTTTGAGATGGATTCTAGGGCTAAAGTAGATACTTGATTTTTGAAGGTTTACCATTTGACATGTGATTTCCCCGAATTTAGATAGAATATCCAATATTTTTTTTTGCTTCCCCCAGGTCCGCTTTGGTGAACAGAAAACAGTCATCAACGATGAACAAGTAAGATATAATCAGAGCGTGTTTATTTATTCTGTGCCTCGATATTTTTTTTTTCTTCTGTAGCCTTTTCAAGGAGTCTCGAAAGGATCTCCATGAAAATTAGAAATAGGTATGGGGATAGCGGATCACCTTCTCTTAGACCTCTAGAATTAGAGAAGATTGGGCCCGAGGACCCGTTTAAAAAAATGGAGAAACTTGTGGTGGAAATGCACTGGAAAATGAGATTAAACCATGTATCACTAAACCCAAAAGAGGATAAAGCTTTCTCGATAAATTGCCACTTCACTCTATGAAACGCCTTGGACAAATCAATCTCGAGAGCTAATGAACATTTTTTTTGTTTTGGAGGTTTTCATGGAATGAAGAAGTTCACGAGCGATAATAATATTATATGTAATTTATCTCCCTGGTAGAAAGGCAGATTGGTTGGGAGAAATGATCATATTCAAAACAGGTTTCAATCTATTAACTAAAATTTTGGAAATGAGTTTAAAGATTGTGCTGCTGAGACCGATTGGTCTAAAATCTGTCGGCGTTTGAGGAGTTGATATTTTCGGAATAAGAGTGATATAATAATGGCTGAACTCTTGTATCATAACCCCTGTTCTAAAAAATTCTTGTACTGTACTTGTTATATCCAAACGTAAGGTTTCCCAATTGGCTTTGAAAAAAACCCGGTTGGAAACCGTCCGGCCCAGGAGCTCCCCAAGGGTTCATATTCAAAAGAGTAGACCAAATTTCTTCTTTGGATGGTATTTGGGTTAAGACTGAGTTTTCTAAATCGGAGATACAAGGTTTGATTATTTTTGATAATTCGAAATTCTAGTTAATAATTTTAGAAGCTCATATTTGGGTGAAGTGAGTGATTAAAAGAGAATTGATTTGATCTCTATCTGAAATCCAAAGGCATGATGGTTCTCTAAGGGAATGAATTGCATTTATTTTCTTCCTATTAGAGGCAGAAGCATGGAAGTATTATGCGTTTTGATCATATTCTTTAAAGAACTTGTCCCTAAATAGTCGATGATAATAGTCATTTCTAATTTCGTACCATTTTCCAAGTTCAGATTGAAGATTTTTTATGGTATCTATCTTGGACGCAAAATTTCCTGATTTGTGGATGTTATCTATTTTATTGTTAAGATTTTTAATGTTTTTATGAATATTACCAAAAACATCAGTATTCCAATGAGAAAGATCGGAGGAAAGAGATTTTAGGTTTGAAGCGGAATTTCTAGCTGGGGAATTTGAGGAATGAAGGTTCCAAAAAGCTGTTACTACTGAAAATAAATTAGGGTGAGATAGCCACGACCTAAGGCATCTAAATGGTTTAATAAGCTTTTTTTTTGGGTTTGAATCAAAGAAGATAGGAGTGTGGTTTGAACCTACTATTGTTAGATGACTTACCTTTGTGTTAGGAAACCCCTGAATCCATTGGTATGATATTAGCGTTCTATCTATCCTTTTGCAAATATTAGCTTCCCCACTCCTATTATTTTACCATGTGAATAGACCACTTTCATATCCCGCATCTTGTAACCCCAGAGAGTCTATAATCTAGGTGCCAAAAGATTTGTTGTTGCAGCTTGAATTATTGCCACCTTGCTTTTCTACCGGGTCCAATATGATATTCAAATCTCCAATCAGCACCCAAGGTTTTTAAATTTGTTTCGATAGATCCACTATATGAGATCATTGGGCAATTTTTTCATCTGCTTCAACTGCACCATAGACACACGTAATTTCTATTTCTTTGTCTCCAATTGTCGATTCAAAATGGCAGACATTTAAGTGGGATAAGACTAATTTTAGGTCTATGCAAGCTATTGTTAAACCCTTAGCGATACCCATCGACGAAACTATAAACCATTCATGGAAATCAGATTTAAAAAAAAAAGGTTCATTTTATCAAAAGGGGCCTTTGTCTCTGATAAATAAATAATATCAGGTTTGAAAAACTGGCAAAGATAATTAAGATGATCCTTAATGATAGGTGTACCAATTCCCTGGATGTTCGAAGAGAGCAATTTCATGATTGTAAAGGGGGAAAATGACAGGACTGAGAAAGGTAAAAACCCAAAATGTGACTATTTAAGACTGTAAAGGAACAAAAAAAAAGGGCAATTATAGTAAGAGGACAACAAGATCTAGGAGAAACATAAATTATTCTAGTTTGCAAAACTAAAGAATCTGAAACCTAAGAGAACTAAGGCTCAGGAAAAAAAAGAGAAAACAAATCTCTTAACTTAAGACTCACAAAAGAGATATTAATCTGCAGACACTATGAACTGACAGAAATAGGAAGAACAAAAGGTTCAAATCTTTAATAGAAAGGACTAGGCTATTATCTAAATAAGAAACTGCAAGTTAGTCAAATTACAAACAAGGGGGAAATTGGTACAAAAAAGGAAAGCAGTACACAAAGCAGTTAGCACTAAGAAGAAAGATCTAACCTAGCTATACGACGCTGCAGCTCAAGAGTAAATCATAGAGAAGGTATAAGAAACAGGTTAAAAGCAACATTTAATATACAACAATACGAACAAGAAACTGGAATAGATTACAACTAAAAGCATAAGTAAAGGCAACTAAAATAACTAAGGATATTAGCAGATGCAGGTAGCTAGAGCCACAAAAATAATAATAATAATAATAATAATAATAGGCATGACAATTCAGAAAGGTGTTGGTGCCCAGCTTGTGGTACTAGGCTCCAAAATAATAATAATAATAATAAAAAAAAAACGGGCACCTAGCTCAACTGGTCATCCCCGTTTCCCAAAGTTTCATGCGCTCCAGGAGGTCCCAGGTTCGAGCCCCCAATGGCGTAATATTGCAGGAATTAACATGGAAGGTAGAGTTAGCTTGCCCCCCTTGTGACACAATCTCAGCCCCCCATCCGCTTCGGCTCCCTTAGCTAGGTTACCCATGAGGCTCGCTGGTGGGCTAGCACAGCAACCTGTTCAATTAATGTAGTAGTACGTTGTTGGAGCTTAGCTTGTTAGGCTTCCAACTAGTTAATGTAATACTCTTTATCTAATAATAAAAATTTTAAAATAATAATAATAATAATAGTAATAATAATAATAATCCAGGATAAAGGAGCTCACAGGCTCTGATAACTACTTATACATGGATTCTTTAGGAGAATAATCTACTACTGTTTATAGCTTTGAGATTTGGATTTAGGTATATTTGTCTTCATTGTGACCACCTTGAGGATTAACACTTTTTCCATTAACTGTCTTGCTAGAAGATTCACCCTCAAATCACTGATAGGGATATGTTTTTACTAGCCCAACTGGTTCCTTATCCTCAATTTCCTGAATAACCACTTGACTCTGATTAGGTAAAGCTAGACTCAGTTCTAAATCCGTCAGTCTTAGACTCTTTGGTACTGGAAGTGGATTTTCCCAATGAAAGTAGTTTTGCATCAATGCCCAATTCCTCAAATAATCATCACCGTCGTTTCCTGTCATTTTTCTAGGATGCTGATGAAGCTCCCTCCCAAAGACCATTGCCCAAGTTAAAAAGATTTCTTGTCCTGTCCCTTTTCTGCATCACCTTCCACATCTGTTATTTCATCTTAAGAAGGTTTTGTTGCACAATTTCATTATTCAACAGAGACAAACCATTTTCAACATTATCATTATGAGGACGTTTCTCGAAACTCAATAACACCCTTTCTTTGATATAAATATGCGTTTGTATTTTTGGATATGGAGTATATCCAATGAGTTTCTCACGACAACATCAATTAGGACATATTTACAATTGTTCGGAATCACAACAGTAACTCGTAAATTAAAAAAAAATGTGGGTGAAAGTTATCTATTGTATTTGGCTCATATGTATTATATAAGAAACCAATTACATTTTCAGTTTGAATTCATTCATATATCGCAAGCTTCTAAGAAGCTTAAGCTACTTATCAGGGAGTGGGGAAGGATCAATAACTGACATATGCATATCAATTTTAAAAAATATTTGCATTCTTAGATTTTCCAAGCTTGATTGAGTACCTTCTAAGTTTCCCAAAATAATTGAGCTAAGTTAACAGCCTCCTCTGTATGGCTGGTTTTACAGTCAATACAGATGGTTGATCTTTGGAAAACCATGTCTTGTTGGTTGATGGGTTGTATTAAACAACAAGAGTTGTTTATTAACTTAGGAGTTGGGCTATACCTATCGGAGCAGACAACTCATTTTCGGTTGAATTTTGGGGAGTTGTTTTTCCTTTTAGAATTGCTTGGTCTAGGGGTATGATTCGTATTTAGTTTGAGTTTGAACCACCTGGTTTCATTCGTTCAGCTACCGGGAGTGATAAATCTAATCTGTCTGTTTCTCAGTTAAGATAATTTATATTATGTTTCTTTTTTTTTGCTTATCCTTTCTTTGTGAGGTGTTGGCCTAGGCCCTCACATTCTTTTTTTTCTTTCTTTATATAAATCATTATTGTGGGGTTTTTTTTTTATAAAAAAAGGAAAATAGAAAGATTTTATAATTAATTAAGGATAATAATAAATAATTAAGGTTAGCAATATCTAATGGCTATAAAGTGGAAATACAAGAGTTTGTAGAATGAGAAATGAAGGCGTGTATTCTTTTTTAGTGTCGAAAACAAGGGGAAAAAATCTTATCTTTCTTCCTTTGTTTTGCCTCTTCTTAACTATTTTTTTTTTATTTTATTTCTTTCATCTTACCACTCTCTCTTATCAAGCTTTTCTATTTTGTCGTTTCTTACCGCTTTCCTCGAACCTTTGTTTTTTTTCCCATTTGGGGAAATATGGATAAGTTCATATAAATGGTAACAGGGGACAGAAAGAAAAAATGGTAGGCAAAGGAAGTGTATATTAAATTTTCGAAAAGGTTTTGTTTTGTTGCTAGTGGATGGAGACATGTAGGTATAGCCTGGTTGCATACCACTTAAGAAATTATTTCGACTTTTGTAAGCAAAAAAGTCATAAATAAATTTGGGAAACACAATAATAGAAGAATAAGGGTGTTTGGATACCAGAAATAAAAATAAATCGCAGAAATTGGAAGTAAAAACAATTTGATTCACAAAAAAGTCCATTCCCACCACCATATACATTATCAATGAACAATATTATCACCACCACGCACCACCCAACAACACCTCCAACACCACCATAATACCACCACTGCCACAAAAACAACTAGCGGCAGCACCACCTCCAAGGGCAGCCGCCATCACCACACCACCGTCATAAAACAACCCTTGAAGACTTATTTATCACACAAAACCATCGTCACCACTCTAAGCTTCCTCCATCACACAAAACCACCGTTACCATTCCTCAACCACACCCATTACCGTCACCCCATCACCTCCACCACTAGCAATAACACCTCCACCACCCACCGCCACAAACATAACCACCGATACCAACAACACCTCCACTGCACCACCAACACCACCATATTTAAAAAATAAATCGATCAAACTAAGAATTTTTGATTTCTCAGTCAAAACACCAAACCTACACACAAACATAAAGATTAAAATCACACAAACAATAACGATCATTTCCTTGATAGGAATTTTCCAAAAAATACAACAATTACAAATATTTCCATTTATGGTAATCTACCGAATTTTAAAAATTAAAAATACAGTACAATAATTAAGAGCAGATATTGAGAAACATGGTAGATAAACTACCAGTTCATAGTGAAGAGGGATTTTTGATGATATTCCTCCTAATTGCATTTCTTTATGATGAATCATGTTTCTTCCTTCCATCTCCCTCTATATGCTTTAAAAAAAAATCTCCCTCTCTATCTCTTCTTGTTTCTCTCCGTTCTATGTAAAAACAGACGAATATGGTGCCGACCAATGAATGAGCCTTAGAAGTGTAATCAAGTTACCGCGCTAACTGTGGAGCCCATTAGTTTTAATTGTTGTCATAAAGCGGGAGAGGGTATGATAGTTGTTAGTGGAGTACTTAGCCCATGAAAAAGAAAGGCTATAGAAGAAAAGAGATGTGTGTGAGCCATTGTTGAATCATTTAAGTTCGAGCCGCGTCCGATAAGCATAAAATGCATGCATTTCAACTAGATAGTCTAATGTAACATGGGAAATTCAATAAAAAGAAAAATGGATCCTTCGGAATGTTCTTTAACCAAGCGTCTAGGATATCCTTCATTGATCTGGCCGGGATGAGATCGGCTCTTCTTTATGGATAAAAAGACGAGGGTACCCAAATACAACATAATCTTTTTGTTTCAACCTATACGTCCCGATACCAAGTGTGGTCGTCTATGGACAAAGTCAAGACAATACGACTACTTGATATTCACTTGATAATAGTTACGGCCCGAAACCGATTTACTGTAGGATCAATATCAAGTGATTAGGATTAACGCACAAGTGTATTTACTTTATTATAATATAAAAAAATTTATAAAGCGGAAGTAAAGTAAATAACACAACACAAGATTTTGTTAACGAGGAAACTGCAAATGCATAAAAACCCCGTGACCTAGTCCAGTTTTGAATACTCTCAGAATTAAGACGCTATACAAAATCTAATACCAACTTCGTATAGTAGCGACCAAGTATACTACCCTTAGATACTTAGTTTCCTCAGTATCCCTGCGCCTTCAACTTCTAGAGTCACACACGTAAATAACAAGTCCTTTGGATCGTATTCCAAACAACAAAAGAAGAATCTGTTTGGTAACCACTCTAATCAACCTTGCTACAAGATATAGACAAGTCATTGACAAAGTCTCTTTCGTTTAATATAATAAACTCCTTTGTCTGGTTAGATCAATCTCACTTTAACTACCGAAATAGTCAAGTATAGATTCGCACTCAATCAATATAAATCTCAAAGAGAAATATAGAGAATGTCGATCTCACGCAACTAATTATTCAGATCTATCAAATATAAACTGATTCTAGTTGGATCCCAGCCGATCAAGGTTTGTGCACTAAATCCACAAGATATGAAAACTAATAAGAATTCTTTTTCGTCTCCAAATCTTCTTTTATCTTCAAAACCTGCACAATACCATTTGAGTCTCTTGTGATCAATCATGCACAGAACGGAGTCTGTTAACAATGGATTATCACAAGATGTCTTTAGATCTAACAACAGTTTTAAAGATCCCGTGGATACTTTGATCTAGTTTGAGTGAATCTTATATCAGAAGAGAAGATTCTCAAGCATAAACAAACTAGGTGAAATCAAAGTTTCAACAACCGTTAGTCAATCAAATCAAATCGAAAACTAATAACAGTGCAATTATCTAGTTTCCCACCAATGGTACTCGTAGAGCTTCTTGATCCCACATAAGTCTTTAAACGAGCGGTCTGAGAGATTTCATCTAATTAGGATACTTTCCTCTCTGAATAGACGGCTCCACCATAAATAACAAGAAATGAAGTTTGCCTGGCTCTTAGGATAGTTTGCTAGAAATGCAAACTTAAATATTTATAGACCAAGGATGTTTGGACACCAAAGAATTTCCAAAATCGAAAATATTCTCAAGATATGCAATGAATGTCAAAATCCGGTTTTCCTAATTCCAATATAAATGCTTGTCAAATATTTCCTAAATCTCTCAATAGAAAATTTCCAATTAGTAAATGCACATTACTAATTTTTATTCTCTAGAGCTATGCATTAATTGCTGGTAATTAAAGCATATAAAACCAAAAACCTTAATTAAAAGATTCTTAATTTATTTCGGCACAGGATCACCTTGAGTACCAAGGAATATCTTTGAACAATAAATGATAAGAGTTACTGCTCGTGTTCAAAGTATGTTGACATCTTTTCACCACAAATCCTTATTTCATATTTACATGGATTTGCTTTCTTAGAATCGGTTATACCACACTTCCAAACAAGCAGTTTAGAATTGGTTTGCAAGTATTCCAAGACTATTATGTGATTGGTCATACCAAATCACAATGGTTAGTTGTGATCGGTCCTACCAAGTCATATACATGGATTCGAATCGGTTATACCAATCACTAGGATCGGTTATACCTAAATATGGTACCTACTTGTGATCGTCACACCAGTCACTAGGATCGGTTACACCAGTTACAAGGATCGATTCCATCTACACATGGTATCTACTTGTGATCGGTCACACCAGTTACCAGGACCGGTTACATCAATTACAAGGATCGGTCACACAACACTTATGATCGGTCACGCCAATTACTAGGATCGGTCACACCAATTACAAGTATCGATCATACCATCTCATGGTGATTACTTAGGATCGGTTACACCAATTACCAGGACCGGTCATACCAAATTATAAGTCTAGGCATTGTGATCAGTTATACCAAGATACATAACCTGAGTTAAGATCGGTTCTACCAACTCACACATATTGGTCATCCAAAGATATGCAATGAATAGCCGAACAATTAAACCTATTGATTACCCTTTCGATTTACAAAACAAGTTCATGATTGTACTTCCTTTAAACAAATGTAAAACATTGTTTCCTATGATAAAATATTCACCATAACCCATTCACATAATCATAACACTATATACGAGATCATGTCGATGCCATATCTACGAAGTTCAAAAGATAAGCGTTATACTTCGTAATTCTAATTTCTTAATACTATGATCATGTCACATCACTAGAGTATTATATACAATATATACAGTACATACAGCTCCGCAGTTATGTTTTCAATATAGCACGACTTGAAAGATACGTTAGGTTTGAAACAGTTCAAGTCAATATTACTAACCTCAAGTGGAAGGATGATGTCGTTGTTGTAGTTCGTTACTTCTTCACATTCTTCAGGTCTTCATAGTAATACTTGAATGCCTCAACATTCCTAGAATTTCTAGTCTAACCTAAACGAAGTTGACTCTAGTATTTAATCAAGCGATTGTAGATGAGTTTTGATACTAAAATATGACATCCAAACTTGACATACCAACGCTTGGTGAGTTCAACCGAGCTATGCCCTAACAATGGAGATACATCCTGTTCCAATTACAAGGTCGGCCCTGACTTTTTGGTGCCCCAAAGTCAAATTCCAAAATGATGCCCTAGACTGTTACTACTATATATGAAGTTCAAAAATCTTGATATATGAAGTTCAAAAATCTGCTTGCGAAGGAAAATGGTTTAGAAGAGTATAATCCCACAACACTAAAAGAGCTGATATATTCAAACCAAAATGTGAAGAAAGAAATTCTTGCAAAATAGACTCATAGTCTATCCATTTTTCATCATTAACGGTGGCTAAAAAAGATAAAATTCTCCAATAACATTTCGACATAAGAAATTGAATACATACCAGCATAAAATACGACTAATGAATTGGCTGCGGCTAATTATATCCATTCAACCCCATGTTTGTAAAGATAATATTATGATTTTAAGTAATTTTAGGTGAGTATTAATTACTCAGAGTTTTTGGTCCATAGAACCAGGATTTTTTTGCCAAATATAAGGAAATCTGAAATCTGTAGTTATATAGTTGTGAATTCCGTTCAATCCGTAAAAAATAAGGAGTATATAAGTTTGGATATGTTTTAGGAAGAGAAACAAAGATCCCTATGTTTGGAAATGTTTTAGGAACTTAAATATATATTTTGTTGCTCCCCTTGGGATTGCTTCCCAAAGTTACACCTTCAAAAGCCTACATTTTATCAATTTACGAGATGTCACTACCCAAAGTACCAAACATTTTTTTTTTCTGCATTCCATAGAAGTATTTTATTTCATTCTTCCTACGTTTATCAAGTTTTGTTATGTAACGGCAAGCTTGCAGGTGCATCGCAAGTGTATCTTTGCTAGTCTAATAGAATGTTTAGATGGGTTAAAACAAAAATACGTTAATTAATTTAGGGTTTTATGTGTAGCATCTAGCGTGGTGTAAAAACCTATTAGTTTGCTCTAGTTCTTATTACCCATAGTATCCCTTATCATCTATCGAATATAATATAAAACTTATCACCTATGAAATATAATGTAACACTTATTGTTAGTCATGTAGATAAGGGTGGCAATGGATACAATTGGATACGAATATCACATTATCTGTATTTGTATCCAAAATTCTCCCAATTTATCGGTATCTGATTTGAACCCAAATGAATATCAGTATTTATTTTGGACACGTATTCAAATTATTTTTCAAGTATCAGATAATATCCGATCTGAAAACATAATCAAATTATTTTATTCTTGTTGTATAAAAATCAATTGTACATAACAATTATACAAGATAAAGGTAAAATAATATAATTTCCTTAAGAATTTTAATTAGTTTTAAGAAAAATTAGAAATTAAATATAACAGATGAACAATATATTTGTGTTTACAAAACAAGAGAGTTTGTTGGGTCACGCAACGACTGAGATATATCCATTTTTCTAACTGGTGGATGGGAGGGATTTTTCCATCCCCTCCCAATATGATCGGATTTGCGTTAATCCCCATCCGCCACCTACGTACCATATTAGTTTCAATGCGAATTTAATTCTGTTTTTTCTTCCCCTTTTTCTACTATGTAAAGGCATATGAACCCTACCCATTCGAGTTACTTCTCATTATGAAACACCCAATAAACCTTTCACGATCCTTCATATTCTTTGAAAAGACGAGGGTACCCAAATACACCACAATCTTTTTGTTTTAACCTATAAGTCCTCTTACCAAATGTGATCGTCTATGGACAAAGTCGAGACAATACAAAAAATTTGGTATTCACACTTTGTGTGATTGTCTATGGATACGAAATCGAAACTATATGACAACCAAAGTGTGATACTTGATAATAGGTTCGGACTTAACCAAACTCTATAGGATCACTATCAAGTATATCGAAGTTAACGTAAAGTGCAATTTACTTTAAATTATATAGACAACTATAATTGCAAGCAAGATTTTGTTAACGAGGAAAACTGCAAATGCAGAAAAACCCCGGGACCTAGTCTAGAATTGAATACTCTCAGAATTAAGCCGTTATACAAAATCTACACCAACTTTGTATAGTTGAGACCAAACAACTACCTCTAGTTCACTTAGTTTCCTAAGTATCCATGCGCTTCCGACTTCGATGAGTCACACACTGGTACAATTCCTTTTTATCATATTCCAAACAGCAAAGGAACAACAAATCTGTTTGGTAACAACTCTGTTTGGTAACAACTCTGTTGATTCTTTAAGATAAAGATATCTTAAGTCATATGCAATGGCTCTTCCGTTTAACCTAATAAACTCCTTTGCCTGGTTAGATCAATTTATCCAATAACTACCAAAGGAGTTAAATTTAGATTCACAATCAATTAATATATATTCCAAAGAGAAAATATAAAGCGATGCCGATCTCACGCAACTAACCAATCGAATAAATCTAATTCTAGTTGGATCCCAGCCGATCAAGGTTTGTGCACACACAAAGATACAAAAACCAATAAGAAATCTTCTTTGTCTTCAAATCTTTTTTAATCTTCAATAATAACCTGCACAACACCACTTGAATCTCTTGTGATCAATCACACACAGAATGGAGTCTGTTAACAATAGATTATCACAAGATGTCTTTAGATCTAACAACGGTTCTCAAGAATAAACAAACTAGGTGCAATCAAAGTTTCAACAACCGTTTTTCAATCAAATCAATCAAAAACTAATAACACTGCAATTATCTAGTTTCCCACCAACAGTACTCGTAGAGCTTCTTGATCCCACAAAAGTCTTTAAACGAGCGATCGTAAGAGATTTCACCTAATTAGGATACTTTCCTCTCCGAATAGACGGCTCCACCAGAAACAACAAGAAATGAAATTTTCCTAGCTTTTAGGATAGTTTGCTAGAAATGCAAACTTAGGTATTTATAGACCAAGGATGTTTGGACATTAAGGAATTTCCAAAACCAAAAATATTCTTAAGATATGCAATGAATGGTAAAATTTGGTTTTCCTAATTCCAATAAATGCTTGTCCAATATTTTCGAAATCTCTGAATAGAAAATCTCCAATTAGTAAATGCACATTACTAATAATGCTTGTCCAATATTTTCGAAATCTCTCAATAGAAAATCTCCAATCAGTAAATGCACATTACTAATTTTAATTCTCTAGAGATATGCATTTAATTGTTGGTAATTAAAGCATATAAAACCAAAAACCTTAATTAAAAGATTCTTAATTTATCTCGGCACAGGATCTCCTTGAGTACTAAGGAATATCTTTGAACAATAAATGATAGAGTTGATGTACGAGTTCAAAGTATGTTGACATCTCTTCACTGTAAATCCTTATTCATATTCACATGGATTTACATTCTTGGAATCGGTTATACTACACTTCCAAATAAGTTTAGAATTGGTTGACCTGTATTCCAAGATAATTATGTGATTGATCAAATACCAAATCACATACATGGGTTCAATCGGTTCTACCAATCACTAGGATCGGTTATACCTTAATATGGAAATACTTGTGATCGGTCACACACAAGTTACCAGGACCGGTTACATCAGTTACCAGGATCGGTTCAATATTCCCATGGTATTGCTTGTGATCAGTCACACCAGTTACCAGGACCGATTACCAATTGCAAGGATCGATTACACAACACTTGTGATCGGTCACACCAATTACTAGGATTGGTCACACCAATTACAAAGATCGATCATACCATCACATGGTGATTACTTAGGATCAGTTACACCAATTAATAAAAACCATTCATACCAAATCATAAGTCAGTCATTGTGATTAGTTATACCAAGATACATAACCAAGGTTAAGATCGGTTCTACCATCTAACACATATTGGTCATCCAAAGATTTGCAATGAATAACCGAACCAATAAGCCTAATGATTTCCCTTTTAATTCACAAAACAAGTTCATGAATGCACTTCCTTTAAACGAATGTAAAACATTGTTTCCTAAGATAAAATATTCACCATAACCCATCCACATAATCATAACAGTATAGACAAGATTATGTTGATGTCATATCTACAAAGTTCAAAAGATAAGCGTTATACTTCGTAGTCTAATTCCCTAATACTATGATCATACAATTATGACCATATCACATCACTAGAGTATTATACAATATGTACAATATATACAGCTTCGCAGTTATGTTTTCAATATAACACGACTTGAAAGACACGTTAGGAATGAAACAGTTCAAATCAATATTACTAACCTCAAGTGGAAGGATGATGTTGTCGTTATAGTTCGTTACTTCTTCACATTCTTCGGGTCTTCAGAGTAATACTTGTATGTCTCAACATTCTTAGACTTTCTACTCTAACCTAAACGAAGTTGACTCTGGTATATAATCAAGCGACTTTAGATGTGTTTTGACACACTAAAATATGACAACCAAATTTGACATACCAACGCTTGGTGAGTTCAACCGAGCTATGCTCTAACATTCTTTATTCTCACAAAATCGACTATATTGAACTTTGTTATAGTGCTGCACCAAACTCTAGTATATAATCAAAGGTTATAGTGCTGCACCAAACTCTGTTTGTGGAGGAGTACTCTTGATTAATTGACCAGTCAAGAGACAATTTAACCGCCAATCACTTGATTAATTAGATATGAAATATATTTTTTATATGGAAGTTCCAAATTGGATATTATCAGATACAAATATTTTCGGATCCTTCACATCTGTATCCATATCCAAAGTCCTGTACTTTCTGGTAATAAATTTGAATATTTGTGTTGGAATAAGAATTTTGGATTTTGGATTTTTTTGATATTTTAGGTACAAATTTAACCGGATTAATTTTTTTTTGATGGAAAAAGGGATTCAAAAAACCCTAAATTTAATTTATTAGACAACCTCATTCAAATTGAGGTTTGAAGGATTACATTGATCAATTACATCAATAAACATGATAACAAAGATACTATAAGATCTACAACCGAAACTTAAAGAAACGAGATATGAAAATCGTATTAAACTTCCGCACCCTGTTGAAGGATTGGATATCCTTATAATGGTTTCAAACCATTTTGTTTCTTGATCATCAAAGATATCAGATGCTTCTATAAAAGGAAGTAATATGCCCAGATTTATTTCTTAACAAGCGATCTTCATATCTGACGGAGTAGATCGTTTTCATCCAGAAAATGCTCGATAACAATGCAAATCCAAATCCACCAAAAAAACCTAATAAGGGAATAAGAAAACAAGTTCTGATAGTATTGTTAAACCATAGACCGATCGAAAACCATAAAAATTCTTTTATTGGAAGATAAATATATACAAGGAAACATACTCGATTTGTCGAATAGATCTGAAAAAATCAAATCAAACCAAAACCGGCCGGATAAATGATATAAGTTTTGAAGGAGGTAGCTTTTTCTTTCCGGTGAGGAGAGAGAAATAACCTCATGGATAGTAAAAAATGGTCTTTTAAAGTGTAAAAAGAACTGAATGTTAGTGACACTCGTCCATATTGATAAAGGCTGCACGACACACTATCTCCCCCAGCTCAGTTCTTCGCTCCTCTTGGGATAACCGGAACTCAAGACTCGAGAGTTTCTGTTTGAAATTAGGGCCAGATAAACTCAGTTGGTTATAAATTTCTTTCAATTTTTTGGTTTTGAATTTTCTTCATTTGTAAGATTAATGGAACATTCACTTTGGGGACATCTGCCATTATTGATGAGATCGAATTCCAAGGAATCAATTGAATACATATTTCAAGCTCTATGGAGAACAAGAAAAACTGGTCTTGATTCAACTGATCGTGATGTTATCAAAGATATGCTCCAACTTGATCATGCAAACGATCTTGATCCAGTAATTACTAAACCCCTCTGTTTCCCCACCTTTTTTATTGGTAACTTTTTTAGGGTTTATGTTTTGAATTTAGGGTTGTTGCACGTGTCCAACCTTGTATCAAGAAGTCTGGGTTCGAATCCCACTTGCATCGGGATTGCTGGGATTTTTTTTCTTTCTTATGCTCAGTTTTTTGTTCTGCATTCTGCAGCTATTGGTATGTTTAAGAATGTTGATAAGAAGATGTATCAATGAAAATGATATTCAAAAGCTGTTTCCTCGTGAAGTTTCACCGGAATTACAAAGATTATTAACGATTCTATTTCAGAAATTTCAAGGAGAGTGGAGAAATGACGAATACAAGGATCAGGTATGCCAAAATTTTTCGAAGAACAGTGCTTGCCATGTTGCATTTGAGCTTCAATTTGGTGACTTGACAATGTATTTGTTGGGATTTTGGCATTACATTTGTTTAGAAAAAATGAAGCTTATTCAGGTTTTTGTGTGAAAATACTTATCCAGGGAATTTTACCTCGTTTAAAGACAATGACATGGAACATGGCAGATCATGACACAGAATCAACAGATCCTGCTGCAGTTATAAATTTGAAGGTATTTGATTATACAGTGGTTGTTGCAATACGTTAACCATCGGTTAAGTCAGAAATATTACAGGTTTAGAGCATTACTGATAGTCAATCTGTAGAAAGGCTGTAATGGTGGTGCAATCTGTTATATTGTTTCTTAACTTGTATCTCAAATATACTGCAGCTCCTAGATGATACACAATCTGTATTAGGTGAAACTGAAGTGAAATTCCAAGTGGAAAAAGACACTCTACAAACAATGCTGAAATCCATGTATTGCATAAGAGATCAGTTGTCTAATACGGTAAACATTCAACACCATTACTTACTTCACTTGTTTGCGTCTGATATATATATAAGACACTCTATTTCAGCCGTTTTCACGCCATTGTTTTTTCTGTGACATTTCTTTTCCAGGGTGGGACTTCTAATGGACAAGCTCAAGAAACTAGTATACTATAGTTAGTCAAGTTGTTTTTAATTAGAGGTCAGATCTTTAAATTTTCGGTGACAAGTGCTGCTAGAGATTGTAAGTCTGGTTTGTGATGCATTTGGACCATGTATGCGTACAATTTTGTTCAATTTTTCTTAAAAAATCTTAGGATACATAGAAGTTTATTTTACACATTTTCTGTAGTTACTTTCTTTGTTATTGTTTAGACTATATATCTCATCTCTGCGTCTTTGACATAGTTCTGAAGTTACAAAAGACCAGCTTAAGAACAACAAGAGAACCAGATCAACTCGTATTTAACATAGAAAGAACACTAAAAGATACTAAATAATGAAATTCTGGAGGCAAATCAACTCCATACTGTTGTTGAACATGAATAATTACACAACCACAAAGCAGTTGTACAATCAAAATGACAAGATGCGTGGGGGTTAGAATGTGCACCAGTTAGCAATCAGGAGGCAGCAACCCATCACTCGTTTATGTGTTCTTCCCGTGATTCACATATCACACGAGCCTTAAATTTGTTTAGTGAATCAGGTCCTTATTTCCTGCTAAAGTATGTTTATCTTACTTGTTGTTTAGTGAATCAGGTCCTTATTTCCTGCTGAAGTATGTTTATCTTACCAAACTCCATCCTGGTATCTTCTTCACACCTCCATCTTTCATTTCCTCCCTAAGCCTCAAGACGTCAGCCCAACTTCCAGCGTCTGCATACATGTTAGACAGAACAATGTAAACCCCATGATTTTGAGGTTCCATATAGAGCATTTTCTTAACCACTTTTTCTGCAACTTTGATATTCCCGTGGTCCTTACATGCTCCCAGCAAAGCTCCCAAAACAACGATATCAGGTTCACAAAGCATCCCATTTATCAACTCCTCAGCCTCGGCTAGTTTCCCTCCTCGGCTGAGAAGATTGACCATGCACCCGTAATGTTCAATTCTGGGTTCAATTCCGTATACCCTCCTCATGGAAAGAAAAATTTCCTTACCAACTTCGAGCAAACCAGCATGGCAACAAGCAGATAAAACCCCAACAAAAGTAATGTTATTCGGAGCCAATTTTGCCTTCTGCATCTCCTGAAACAGTTGAAAAGCTTCTTCAGCATGCCCATGAACAGCTAATCCACAAATCATGGCATTCCAAGAAGCGGTATTGCGCTCCAGCATCTTGTCAAACAAACTTCGAGCCACAGAAATCTCCCCGTTCTTGGCATACATGTCAACTAAAGCAGTTCCCAGGATCAAACCCACTTCAATTCCCTTCTCTTTTATATAAATATGAACCTGTTTTCCCATCTCCAAAGAACCTGATCGAGCACAAGCAGACAAAACAGAAGACAAAGTCGCACCATCGGGTTCAACTCCTTGACCAAGCATCTGATCAAACAATGCCAAAGCCTCGTTTGAGCAAAAGTTTTGCGAATACCCACTAATAATGGCAGTCCATATTAACAATTTCCTTTCAGGTACTTCTTCGAACAACTTTCGAGCAGCGCCCATATCGCCACAAATACAATAACAGCGAATTAAACCGTTAACGATATACATATCCAACTCCAGCCCAAACTTAACAACATCGGCATGAATCTGTTTGCTGGGATTTAGCGAACAACAATTAATACAAGCCTTTAGAACAATGGAAACGTATATTTACCAGGTATAAGACCTAGTTTTCTCATTTTGATATAAAGAATTAAAGCTTCGAATGGGCTTGAACTACTAGCTTGAGCTCTAATCATAGTATTGAACATAAAGGAATTAGGTTCATGAGTAGTGTTAAATACTTTTTGTGCGTAATTAAGATCGCCCAAGTCAGAAAGAGCACAAAATGAAATTAATCGACTTGCAGCGTACTCGTCATGAATGCGATCAGAGACGATCATCTGAGCATGGATTTGTTTGAATTGGTTCATTGAAGTACACTTGTCTGCAAGAAGAGAAAGATGTGGATGTTTTGGTGGTGGTAGTAATGAAGGAGCTGACTTCTGGGTATGAAATGATGCAAGAAAGTTGAATGATTGTCTCTTGAAGAGACGTGGTTTTGGCAGGAACATCATTTCCTTCTGCTTTTGGCTTGAACCGGATCGGATCGGATCGGACATGATAATGTTATGCTCAAAAGTTTACATTAACTCGTCACATCATCGCAATGTATATGCGCTCTGTGAGACGAAAACTTGGAAAAAGCAAATTCCAATGAGTCAGACCTAAAATTAGACGAATCACACCAAATAATTTCCCAGACTGGGTTTTATTAACATACACCGGGTAACAAAACTGATAAGGAGCAACCTACAAAAACATTTAAGGGGAGCTTCTGCTTTTACTCATGAACCTCACATATTGTACAAGGACAATGACTTCCAATGCATT
This sequence comes from Papaver atlanticum, assembly GCA_023531105.1. Classification (NCBI taxonomy): domain Eukaryota; kingdom Viridiplantae; phylum Streptophyta; class Magnoliopsida; order Ranunculales; family Papaveraceae; genus Papaver; species Papaver atlanticum. The sequence continues at coordinate 10,501,497 of JAJJMB010012161.1, forward strand.
CAGGTCTAATACAGGTATTGCAAAACGATTATGGAGCTTCAAAAAGCATCCGTAGGCAGGTTCTTATAAAAACAAGGGATATGAGATAGAGTGTTTTCAAAACGGATGAGGGACTAAGTGATTGAGTGTGAATCCTACCGTGGGATAGGGGAGATATATAAAACAGCAGCCTATACGGCACATAATGAGCCGTATGGAAAAGAAATTCTGGAGGTACACTATTGTATTAACCAATAATATATGTCTGTTGTATTTGAAATGAATGGTTATGATTAGTTCATTTACAGAGTTAAAGGTGGGAAATGGGACCTAGTGTTTGTCAGATTGTTCCAGGTGTATGATAAAGTTGCCATAGTTCTATAGTTGCAAAGCCGTGTCACAAACGAAAATTGTTACCCAAAATTTTCTCACGGCTATAAGTTCGCCGTATTAAATAATTTTTGTATCACACGGCTTATAGTATGCCGTATTTCTTGTTATTTCTTTAAAAGGCTAATCGTATGCTGTATAGGGATCACTTTCAGCCACTCTTTCATTTGAACGAGTGTTCGATTGAGTTTAGGGTGAAAGGGGGTTTCACTCTACCCATAATAGGACCTAATTTGATCAAATTTGATTAACTCTTCCATTTTGAAAGAGACTCTCAACCCCCATAGCCCTTTCTCTAAGAGCATCTCCAATACAAGGGGTCAAGGTCTTAAAAAAGCATGTCACATATGATTTAAGATATTTTTCACCAAAATTTAATCTCCAATGTAAGTGACAAGGTCATAAAAAGTGATGACATGGTTAAGTGGGGGTAAAGGAGAAAGTCTAGATCGGACCTTCTTCATGACCTTGGGTCTTAGATCCACACCATCATTTTGTCTCTAAATTCAAATTAAAAGTGTTTAATAAGACCTTGAGGAGTGGAGATGAATTTTAACTAAAATTTTATCTTCACCATGTTTTGTCATTTGCAATGACCCACAAGTAAAAAGGTGTAAATAAGACCTCCACCTAAGATGACCTTGACCCCTTGCATTGGAGGTGCTCTAAAGTTTAATGTAACAACTGAAATGTGAAAAAGTAGAAACAACACAAAGATATTTTGTCGAAGAAATCATTAAGCCGGTGAAAAGCCAAGAACTGCACAGTCCATTACAAAAATCCACTAAAATAATTAAAGTTTTACAAACACGGTGAATATTGGCTAGGTCCGTCAATGGATAACTGAATATCCAACATTCATCCGAACGCGTTGTTGCTGGAAATTTAGGATATTGATTTATAATTTCTCCTCATGGGATATAGATACGAGAATATTAATATCTTATAGAATAAGTGTTTATCTGATAACACACACACACACACACACACATATATATATATGTACTATCAAACTACTACTTTAAATTAAATTGGGTTTACGATTTGAAGACTTCACTTAGGGATTTATGAAGCCAGGTCCGACTATCTTTTACCTGATAATTCACATATCCTAATCTTGTTCTTATTGATCGTTGGGGCATTCGTCAATCTTCGATTATGAACGAAATAGATAGAAATGGCAAAGTTCTCTTCGTCTCAGACTTTGTGATTACTCAAGATAGATATCTAAAAATCTTCTTTATTGATCGGTCTAGATTGTTCTTGAGAGGTAGTTAGTAATCCAAGCTTCTCAGTTAACTGAGTGTAAGTGTTTTGGATTCATGAGGTTTGCTAGCTTTATCAATTGCAAATAGATTTCCCAGCCTTGATTTGAACGATCTAAAGAGAAATAAAATAGGATTATCTGTTAAAGGAAGGTTGGTGTCAAAAGTTTTCACTTAGGTTAAAACAACTTTTAAACTGTAAAGGACGTAAGCTAAGGGAATCAATTGCGTAGAACCTTGCGAGGATCAAGAGACGTAAGGAGTACGACTGCAACTGAATTGCTTGGAAGGTTAATTCGGTCTCAATTACATTCCAGTCTGAAGTCTGATAGTAGGCTAGTCTATGTAGCGGATTAATACGGTATCATGTTCAAAGCTGGACGGGGTCCCAGGTTTTTTATGCAAGAGCAGTTTTCTCGTTAAAAAAACTTCTAGTGTTTTGTGTTTTTTCTTTTCCGTATTGTATCGTTTTATCTTTATAATAAGAATTAGACAAGTAGTATAAATTCAATCTAGGTAGTTTAAGTCCTTACTAATTGTGATCAATAACGAGACTTGTTCATGTTAAATGTCTATTAAAGGGGAACCCCAAGCAACTGAGATTTTTGAATCCTGACACTACCTTTTGGTGTGTTCTAGTTGTATTTAGATTCATCCTCTGCAGAAACCCTTTTAGGGTTTAGCGTGTTAGAGCACTGCTCGGTCAAACTCGCAAGCGTTGCTATCTCAAGCTTGTTGTCAAGTTTAGTTGTCAAAACTATAAGTATTGATTTCTAGTTTACTTATAGCTAAGTCTCGGATTAGGATAGAAAATGTAGTTGAGAATTAGACTTCACGACGTTCATCGATTGAAGACGAAGAACTACTAAGGGGAGCTTGTGGAACTTCATCAACAAAAGGTATATGGAGACTTGAACTCATCTATCACTCAAAAGTCTATCTACTCTATCTCCTATATGAGACAAAAGTCATATAGCTATATAGATTTCAATTATACACATTTGATATTTCGAGCTGAGTTTAACTCGCTTATATATTTCTCGAAATATGTGTTGGTAAGCTTTCGCTTTAACCAAGTTCATCTTATATTCTTAACGAAAGTCAAAAGATGATCATGTGAAAATCGCCTGGAAACATCTTACATGATTTGTGTGATACAGTCATTTAATATAGACTCTTACATGATAATATTCTAAAATTGCTTTGAAGCTAATAGTTTGTGTGAGATAGCTATTGTTGTCTTCCGAGAATGTTTCAATGATTGAAATGAAAGTTTTGAACAATTGGATATAAGCATAGTATGCGTACTTGCATATATGTAATCCAAGTCCGGGAACCATAATATGCATACCCGTATGCGTACTACTTGGTTTGGTGAATTCCGGGAACCTTGTACGCATACCGGTACGCGTACTGGTGTGAGGTCCAGGTCTGGGAATTTCTGTTGAGTTTGGATGGTATGCATACCAGTTCGCATACTGGCGAACCCAAACTTAGTCCGGTCATTTAGGTATGCGTACCCGTTTGCATACCTAAGTGGATAATATTCTAAAATCGGTTTGTTCATGAACTAATACATTTATATATAATAAGGAATGCAATATTTTGTAAACCGTGGCTATAATGTTCATGACTTGATTCGAGTGAATCAAAATCGATTTTGCTTCAATTGTGTCTTGTATACTTCTATGAGAATATAAACAATTGAACAACTCTAGAACTAGTTTCATTTGAGTCATTTGAACTAGTTATGGTAAAGATGAATATGGTTGATATGAAAGTGTTCATATGGCTAACCTCGGTTAACTATTGTTAAGCCAACAAAGGTGCACACGTTTAGGTACGGTTTCATATCTAAATGAAGTCACTTTTTATTTGAGTGTAACAAGCTAAGTTCGATCTAACAGTTGAAAGATATTAGCTTGAGTTTAATCAGGTTTTCATCTAACGGTGAATATTGAATGCTTTGTTACCAAGGTAACATTGATTGCAAACCCTGATTTGAAGACTATATAAAGGAGAACTCTAGCAACTTGGAAACCTAATCCCCACACCTTCTGTGTGATACTAGTTGTGACTAGAGTCGATTCTCCTTTAACCTTAGGTTTTTCACGAAACCCTGTAGGTTAAGGACTTGAAGACTTCATTGGGATTGTGAAGCCATACCCAACTATTTTCTCTGTAGTTGGGTAATCCGATCTTGTTGTTTTCTATCGTGATTGAGTACTATCTTCTCTAAGATTTGCTCAAGATTTAATCTCCGATAGGCAAGATAAAAAGTAGTCACAAACATCTTTGTCTCATCGTTTGTGATTCCACAATATCTTGTTTCGCTACCATACGATTAAGATTATTGTGAGGTGATTGATATTTTTAGGCTGTTCTTCGGGAATATAAGTCCGGTATATCAATTGGTTCCTATTCACTTTGATTTATCAAAAGACGGAACAAAACTCATATGTTTATCTGTGGGAGATAAATTTATCTATTCAATAGACTTTTCTGTATGAGACAGATTAGTTTATCAAGTCTTAGACTTTGGGTCGTAGCAACTCATAGTTGTGGGTGAGCTCAGCTAAGGGAATCAAGTGCGTAGAGTCTTGCTGGGATTCAGAGACGTAAGGAGCGCAACTGGACCTTGATCAGTGTGAGATTGGTTAGGGCTTAACTACATTCCAGTCCGAAGTTAACTTGGAGTAGGTGATAGACGCATTATTGTGTCTAATATGTCTCAATTGTATATATTGTTAGTGTTCGATTTTGTATTTATTTTGTTATTTTATGTCTTTGTAGGTATTTTTAGAGAAATAAGCTTTTACGGCGAAATTGGCTCGAAAAGTGGTGTTTTACACCCCAGGATAGAGTACTAAAGGCACCCCAGAAATGCACCGGAAGCACCCCAGAAAGGTGTCGGAGGAACCCCGGAAAAATTACTATCTACGCCCAAAAATTACTATTTGCACCCCATAAGACAAGTGCTAAAGGGACACCCGTGCAGGATTAGGGGGAGGACATGTTCTTCTCAAATTCAAAAATTGAATTTTGGCGGGAAAATATTTTCATTAACAGCAGAATTTCGATCGGATGTTTGGACGTGATTTAGTGAGATTCAATCCCTGAAACTTAGTGGGTAGACGTGATATGACTATAGAAAGCTAGTATGGGTGATTTTATCGATCAAATTTGGCTGGATAACTTGGTTTAATCCAAACAGGGAGTTGGAGGAAAAACATGAGCTTGCATGAGTTGTGAGAAATTTAAACGTGTACTGCACGTGTTTGGAAGATTTAATCGATATTATAGAGCGTGAAGAAGGAACAGAAGGAAATAAATACAGCCGCAGATGCGTGAAAATCAAAATCAATGAAAAAAATGGAAAAAAATATACCCGAGTAAAAGAAGATTATTTGTAGTTAATGGAGGAGATTCAATGTCGCAATGATGTATAAATAGGTTCCTAGGATCACATAAAAGGGGTGTCGAGAGTTTGGGGTCGAGAGGAGAGCTCAGGAGGCGTGAATCAAGAGTTTTCAGAACTCTGTTGTTGCTGCTGCTGCTGCACGTGAAGAACAGGGAAACAGCGACGGTTTCTTCAACTGGTTGTAACAGTTTCTTCAACTGGTTTGCAACATTTATCTTCGTTGTAACAGTTTCTTCAACTGGATTGCAACATTTATCTTCATTGTAACAATTTCTTCATCCTCTTCTGCAACATTTATCTTCAGATTTGTAACGATTATCTTCATCATAACAGTTGAGAGTTGAAACAGTCGGTCTGTAACGCACCTGTGCTGTTGCAGATTTCCTGTTTCATTATTTTCTCTTCTTGTAAACACTTTTTGAGCCATGAATACATATTTTGAGTGTGTTTTCGACATGATGAGTGAAACCCCAACACTGGGACGACGGAGGAGGCCGAACTTCATACATGGGTAAATTTATTTTTATTCTTTTTATGACTTTTGCATTAAAATTAATTGAAATATGATTTGATTAAATTGGTTGTCATTTGATTAGATGGGTCATGCTTAGCTTAGGTGATTTGATGTCCCATGCTTAACATTTACAATCACTGTTTTGAGAATCTACCTTGGCAAAAATAGAGTCCATGTTTATATTTCTTTAGCTAAAATTGTTGAGAATAAATAAGTGAACCTTATGTTATAAAGATTGGCTAAATCCTTAGTCCCAGTACCTCTTGCCCATTGTTAATAGTATTTGTATATATTTATTTAGTATTTTTAAAAACTTTAATCTCTACGAATCCGAGTGAACGACAACCTCATTTCTTACCACTATCTAAAATTCAATCAGTAGGCTAGTGTCTGTAGCGGCTTAATACAGTGTGGTGTTCAAATCTGGACTAGGTCCTGGGGTTTTTCTGCATTTTCGGTTTCCTCGTTAACAAAATTTCTGGAGTCTGTGTTATTTCTTTTCCGCATTATATTTGTTTATATAATTGAAATATCACAGGTTGTGCATAATTCAATCAATTAGATAATCCAACCTTTGGTTGTTGATATAAATTGATTGACACTTGAATATTGGTCTTTGGTACCGTTCAAGTTGTTTCACATAATAATCAGGCTCATAGATTTCTATCTGTTTTATTTGCTGATTACATTGTGAAATAGAGATACAACTCTTGGATATATTTCCATTGATTGAGTCTGACTGTCTAGTTGATTCTCTTGGAATTATATTGCAGTTTTCCATACAGATTGCTAAGCGAAATATTGGGTGTGGTTGTTAGACCCTCGTTTTTTCAATTTGTATCAGAGCAGGCAAACACGTTTAAGACCTCACAAGTCTGTGTTTGTAGCGATCTGACTCTATGGACAGTAGTGTTATCTCTTACAACGCAACACCAGTTCAGAAGCACTCTGATTTGGTTCAAAGTCTTGAGTCCCCTGAGAAATCTCTCATATCTTCTCCATTGACTGAAACTGTGTTCGACTGGGAAAAAAGCCTAGATGAACTGTTGGATGATCTTTCAGATGAAAGTGATTCAGAAGAGGGACAAAGTGTTGATGAGGAAGTCTCACAATATATCAAGATCTTTGACCATCTCATAGAGAAAAAGAAGTCAACAACTTGCTTAGCTGAATATCTGGCACCTCTCTGTCAAGAAAACAGGAAATTGAGAAAATTCTTTAAGGGATATGATTGTGGTTACAAACTCTTACAATCTATTCTTAAAGACCGTGAAGAAGATGTGCGTTCAAAGAATTATGAATGTGATAATCTTCTTCGAAATCTCTTTGTGTTGAAATAAAGACTTGCAGAAGCTGAAGCAAGGTATGACACTCAACAAAAGAGTTTTAACTATAGAGAAATCAACTTTCTCGCCAGAGAAAAACAATTGGAGGCTGATCTAGCTGCTGCTCTTGATAAAGTCAAATCATTGGAAGAGAATCTGAAAAGATTCAATGTCAGCTCCACAAAACTATCCACTATGTTGGGAGCATGTAAAGAATATCGTGATACACGTGGTCTGGGCTATAAAGGAATAGACGCTCCTAGTGCTAGTAAGATCAATTTTGTCTGTGCTAATGACAAGTTCCTAAGTGAAAATTTCACTGACATCAAAAGTAAAAAACTTCCATCAGCAGCTGATGTTCCTATGAACAAAGGTTGCCCACCTTTGAAAACAGCTCATATGAGAACATTAAAAAAAATCCTACAACTGTTATTATTGCAGGAACAAATGTCACCTTGAAAGGAGATGTCGTTTTCGACTGCGGAATGAAAAACTTCATAACATTCTTGTATGATGTCTAAAGAAGTAATCAAACCTGCCTCTCATTTTGCTGGAGTAAAAGGCCCTATCTACAATCAAGAAAAGTACTGTAATGAGCCAATCCTTGATTACAAATATGACACAAAACCTGTTTACAATTGTAAAAGGAAGAATGTCATATGGACAACCGATTCTTCAAATCACTCTGCGAAGAGAAAAAGTCATCGTAGGAAGAAGAAATGTTCAAACTCCGTGCCTCTCGCTGAAGAAAGTCTTGAATCTAAAATGACTGCTCCAGATTATATTCACATAAATAATCGTGTCTCGGAACTCAAGACTAGTATAAATAGACTCAAACGCAACATTAGAAAGGCAAGGAAAGCGGCAGTTTCAAGTATCCTCTGTCCTCCTCTTGTTAATTCTCTTTTGACTAACCCTTTTGATTCTTCTTAAGATCATCAAAAAATAAAAAGGGAAAATGTCAATATCCTGGATGAGCAATATGCTCATAAAAATACAACTTGACTACTCAAAAGAGCATCCTCCTTGAAACCGTGTGATGATGCTCATAATTCTCAAGAAATTTGTTTGTCTTGAGAAAGTGGTCTTTGTTGTATTTATTATTTATTGTTATTGTTTTTTGATAAAATGATCATCTTACTGTTGAGCCCTGCTCCGATATATTATTACATCGTAATATAATTGATCAATAACTCTTGAGAATATTGTCTTTGTTGCTTACCTTGAAAACTCTTGTGTTCTTTCCATTGACGAGTGAGTTGTTGATTATCAACAATTATCTTATGTTATTTTGAGCTAAGATTGTCTGTCAATTTGTTAAAATTGGTCTTTGATTTTTTTTTTATCAAAAGTACTTCTAAAATTAGGCTCCATCGCTCTCTTGGTTTTGAATCTGGTTCGCAACCTTGAGCGTACGTGCACCCAACCCTACCGGACGTAAACAAGGATAACTAGGGTTTCCCTATGTTGTACTCGTATATATGTATCATGTTTTTTTCCCTCTTCTCCTGATACATACACGTTTCGTAACGCCAAAAATTCTCTGAATCTTTGTGGCGTGCACAATGGATGGATGCAAAAAGGAAGACAAAGTTGAACAGGACAAGGTTATAGAGTTTCACGAAAAATATGTTTTCATAAATTGCTATCTTGCTGTTGATCATGAAAACAAACTTCCAGTTCAGATGTCATCTCAACTGGTTGGAAATCTTCTTCGAGATTTTGAAGTAGTACGTGAACAACTTGGGATTGCAACAAATAATCTTGAATTTCTGAAAACGAACTGAAGAAAGCAACTGATGAGCTTGTTTATGTTCGATCTCTGGTTGATGGTCGTGTTTGATGACTCTCGGTTTCGTTCTTCCTAGGAGTTATTTTTTTCCTTATTCTCTAGGAAACTTCTTATGAACATTTATTCTTGCGTTTTAAGAAGGATAACTAGGGTTTGGAATAGCCATTATTGTGAGTACACATAGCTATTTCCAACGATTTTCATCTTGCAATGTTTTTAGATTTATTTATTTAAATTCTAAAGTTTATTTGGAAGATGATTTTGCAGTATTAATCTTCATGGTTTTATATATTGCAACTTGTTATGGGATATGTGTGTTTGCGTCCGTGAACTATAATTGTCCCATATTTGTCAAAAGTTAAGTTTTTCATATGTCATTATGAAAATATTGATAAAAGATTGAATGAACTTTTGACAACAAAAGTTAAGCCTATTATGTCATTATGCAAATATTGATGGAAGATAGGATGAACTTTTGTTTACAAAGATTAAGTCTATTACACGTCTCTATGCAAATATTGATGAAAAATAGAATGAATCTTTGAATATTCCGCAGTATTGGTCTTTCCCTAATCCATATCTTTGTGTATGTACTGTGTGGCTCCGTAAGTTTTCTTATGTTAAGATTTCCGATTAAATTAATCATGGGTTCTCTTGTGGTTAATTTAATTGAGTATTTTGGATACAAATTCATGTTTCATGATTATTTGTTAATGTCAAAAATAAAATAAAATAAAAAATCATTCTTTTCTTGTGAAAGTAAGGTCACTCTTGTTGTTCTTTCGGGAATGACATTTTATGGGGGAGAGTTCTTAATTGAACTTGTGCTTAATTGCCAAATCTTTGTGGGGAGTGCGGCTGTGGAATATAATAGGGGTTATCTTGTATCTTTATAAACTCCTTGATGAATGCATTTAGTTTCGGATATATGATTGCATCTAAACAAAGTTGATATGTTGTTCTCTTTTGGTCATGAAGTGTCTCTTTGGAAATTTCATTAGGATCCCACTAGTTTTCGTACCTTTGCCAATTTTTATTGAAAAAAGGGGGAGAATTAATGTGTAGTTCACACTACAAATACATATGGTTTACGGATCATTATGTAAGGGAGAGTGGTTTTCATGTGAGATGAAGTATTGACTAAGGGGGAGTGATACATATCACCATAGTATTTTTGTAAAAGTTGTGATACAATTGGACTTTGATGTTGTGTAATAATACTATGATACTGCATAACAATGATTGAGAGCAACTGTTTTCTCATTGTTATAGCTACGGATCTTCAACAACTATGATGCTGAGTTGAACACATTCAGAATCACTGGAGTACTTGGAAGTGATGAAGATTTCGAGTAATGTTGAAGAACCAAGGAAATCAAGCATTTGGATTGAGAGCTACAAAGTTTATTTATTTTGTATTCCATATGTATTGATAGTTTTTCACTAAAATTGACAAAGGGGGAGATTGTTAGAGCACTGCTCGGTCAAACTCGCAAGCGTTGCTATCTCAAGCTTGGTGTCAAGTTTAGTTGTCAAAACTATAAGTATTGATTTCTAGTCTACTTATAGCTAAGTCTCGGATTAGGATAGAAAGTGTAGTTGAGCATTAGACTTCACGGCGTTCATCGATTGAAGACGAAGAACTACTAAGGGGAGCTTCTGGAACTTCATCAACAAAAGGTATGTGGAGACTTGAACTCATCTATCACTCAAAAGTCAATCTACTCTATCTACTATATGAGACAAAAGTCGTATAGCTATATAGACTTCAATTATACACATTTGATATTTCGAGCTGAGTTTAACCCGCTTACATATTTCTTGAAATATGTGTTGGTAAGCTTTCGCTTTAACCAAGTTCATCTTATATTTTTGACGAAAGTCAAAAGATGATCATGTGAAAATCGCCTGGTAACATCTTACATGATTTGTGTGAGACAGTCATTTGATGTAGACTCGGAATGTTTCGTATTGACCATTCGATTACTTGAAAATTGCTTTGAAGCTAATAGTTTGTGTGAGACAGCTATTGTTGTCTTCCGAGAATGTTTCAATGATTGAAATGAGAGTTTAGAACAATTGGGTATAAGCATAGTATGCGTACTTGCATATATGTCATCCAAGTCCGGGAACCATGGTATGCATACCCATATGCGTACTGCTTGGTTTGGTGAAGTCCGAGAACCTTGTACGCATACCGGTACGTGTACTTGCATGAGGTTCAGGTCCGAGAATTTTTGCTGAGTTTGGAAGGTATGCGTACCAGTTCGCGTACTGGCGAACCCAAACTTAATCCGGCCATTTAGGTATGCGTACCCGTTTTCATACCTAAGTGGATAATGTTCAAAAATTGGGTTGTTCATGAACTAATATATTTACATAATAAGGAATGCAATCTTTTGCAAACCGTGGCTATAATTTTCATGACTTGATTCGAGTGAATCAAAATCGATTTTGCTTCAATTGTGTCTTGTATACTTCTATGAGAATATAAACAATTGAACAACTCTAGAACTAGTTTCATTTGAGTCATTTGAACTTGTTATGGTTAAGATGAATATGGTTGATATGAAAGTGTTCATATGGCTAACCTCGGTTAACTATTGTTGAGCCAACAAAGGTGCACACGTTTAGGTACGGTTTCATATCTAAATGAAGTCACTTTTCATTTGTGTGTAACAAGCTAAGTTCGATGTAACGGTTGAAAGATATTAGCTTGAGTTTAATCAGGTTTTCATCTAACGATGAATATTGAATTCTTTGTTACCAAGGTAACATTGATTGCAAACCCTGATTTGAAGACTATATAAAGGAGAACTCTAGCAACTGGGAAATCTGAAAAAGCAGGGGTCAAACAACCACACCCAATATTTTGTTCGGCAATCTGAATAGACAAACTCCAATATACTTTCAAGAGAATCAACTAGACAGTCAAACTCAATCTATATGAAAGTATATCAAAGAGTTTATATCTCTGTTTCACAATGAAATCACCAAATCAAACAGATAGAAATCCGTGAGCCTGATTATTATGTGAAACAACTTGAACGGTACCAAAGACCAATGTTCAAGTGTCAATCAATATAATCAACAACCAAAGGCTGGATTCACAATTGATTGATCTTAACGCACAACCTGTGATATTTCTATTATATAAAAAAATATAATAAAGAAAAGAAATAACACAGACACCAGAATTTTTTTAACGAGGAAAACTTCAAATGCAGAAAAACCCCGGGACCTAGTCCAGCTTGAACACCACACTGTATTAAGCTGCTACAGACACTAGCCTACTACCAATAAACTTCGGACTAGAATGTAGTTGAGCCCTAATTAATCTCACACTGATCAAGGTACAGTTATGCTCCTTACGTCTCTGAACCCCAGCAGGATTCTACGCACTTGATTCCCTTAGCTGATCTCACCCACAACTAAGAGTTGCTACGACCCAAAGTCGAAGACTTGATAAACAAATTTGTCTCACACAGAAAAGTCTACTGGAAAATAGATAAATCTGTCTCTCACAAAAATACCTACGAGTTTTGTTTCGTGTTTTGATAAATCAAGGTGCACAGGAACCAATTGATAAACCGTACTTATATCCCGAAGAACAACCTAGTATTATCAATCACCTCATAATAATCTTAATCGTATGGTAGCGAAACAAGATATTGTGGAATCACAAACGATGAGACGAAGATGTTTGTGACTACTTTTTATCTTACCTATCGGAGAATCAATCTCGATCGAATCTTTGAGAAGATAGTACTCAATACGATAGAACAGAGCAAGATCAGAACACGCAACTACAGAGAAAATAGTTGGGTTTGGCTTCACAATACCAATGAAGTCTTTAAGTCGTTAACTACAGGGTTTCGTGAAAAACCTAAGGTTAAAGGAGAATCGACTCTAGTCGCAACTAGTATCATACAGGAGGTGTGGGGATTTGGTTTCCCAGTTGCTAGAGTTCTCCTTTATATAGTTTTCAAATTAGGGTTTGCAATCTTAGTTACCTTGGTAACAAAGCATTCAATATTCACCGTTAGATAAAAATCTGATTAGATTCAAGCTAATATCTTTCAACCGTTAGATCGAACTTAGCTTGTTATACACAAATGAAATGTACCTTCATTTAGGTTTGAGTAATCGTACCTAAACGTGTACACTAGGTTGGCTCAACAGTAGTTAACCGAGGTTAGCTATATGAACACTCTCATATCAACCTTATTCATCTTAACCACAACTAGTTCAAATGAGTCAAATGAAACTAGTTAAAGAGTTGTTAAATTGCTATATTCTCATAGAAGTATACAAGAACACAATTGAAGCAAAATCGGTTTGATTCACTCGAATCAATTCATGAACATTATAGCCATGGTTTGCAAAGAATGCATTCCTTATTATATAAATGTATTAGTTCATGAACAAACCGATTTTAGAATTTTAACCACTCAAGTATGCAAACGGGTATGCATACTTAAAGTAGTCGGTCTGAGTTTGGGTTCGCCACTATGCAAACGGGTACGCATACTTCCAAACACAGCAGAAATTTCAGGACCCAAACCCTTCGCCAGTACGCGTACAGGTATGTGTACTTTGGTACTCGGAATTTCACAACTAACAGGTATGCATACGGGTATGCATACTATAGTTCTGGTCATGGATCACATACATGCAAGAATGCATACTATGTTCATAATCCAATGATGGTTAAGTGTTCTAAACTCTACTTCAATCATTGAAACTTTCTTAGAGGATGACAATAGTCGTTTTCACATGATCATCTTTTGACTTTCGTCAAGAATATAAGATGAATTCGGTAGAAGCGAAAGCTTACCAACACATATTTCGAGAAATATGTAAGCGAGTTAAACTCGGCTCGAAATCTCAAATGTGCATAATCAAATACTATATAGTAATACGACTTTTGTCTCAATATAGGAGATAGAGTAGAAATAGACTTTCCAAGTGATAGATGAGTTTTAGTCTCCACATACCTTTTGTTTATGAAGTTCCACAAGCTCTTCTTAGTAGTTCTTCGTCTTCAATTGATGAATGCCGTGAATTCTAATGCTCAACTACACAATCTATCCTAGTTCGAGATATCACTATAAGTAGACTAGAAATCAAGACTTATAGTTTTGATCAATAATATTGACAAACAAGCTTGAGATAGCAACGCTTGCGAGTTCGACTGAGCGGTGCTCTAAAAAACCCTAATCCGCACACCTTCTGTGTGATACTAGTTGCGACTAGAGTCGATTCTCCTTTAACCTTAGGTTTTTCATGAAACCCTGTAGGTTAATGACTTGAAGAGTTCATTGGGATTGTGAAGCCAGACCCAACTTTTTTCTCTGTAGTTGCGTGTTTTTATCTTGCTGTTTTCTATCATGATTGAGTACTATATTCTCTAAGATTTGCTCGAGATTTAATCTCCGATAGGCAAGATAAAAAGTAGTCACAAACATCTTCGTCTCATCGTTTGTGATTCCACAATATCTTGTTTCGCTACCATACGATTAAGATTATTGTGAGGTGATTGATATTTCTAGGATTTTCTTCGGGAATATAAGTCCGGTATATCAATTGGTTCCTTTTCACCTTGATTTATCAAAAGACGGAACAAAACTCATAGTTTTATCTGTGGGAGACAGATTTATCTATTCAATAGACTTTTCTGTGTAAGACAGATTGGTTTATCAAGTCTTCAACTTTGGGTCGTAGCAACTCTTAGTTGTGGGTGAGATCCGCTTAGGGAATCAAGTGCATAAAGTCCTGTTGGGATTCAAAGACGTAAGGAGTGCAACTGGACCTTGATCAGTGTGAGATTGGTTAGGGTTCAACTACATTCCAGTCCAAAGTTAACTTGGAGTAGGCTAGTGTCTGTAGCGGCTTAATACAGTGTGGTGTTCAAATCTGGACTAGGTCCCGGGGTTTTTATGCATTTGCGGTTTCCTCATTAACAAAATTCCTGGTGTCTGTGTTATTTCTTTTCCGCATTATATTTGTTTATATAATTTAAATATCACAGGTTGTGCGTAGTTCAATCAATTAGATAATCCAACATTTGGTTGTTGATATAAACTAATTGACACTTGAACATTGGTCTTTGGTACCGTTCAAGTTGTTTCACATAATAATGAGGCTCACGGATTTCTATCTTTTTGATTTGCTGAATACATTGTGAAACAGAGATACAACTCTTGGATATATTTCCATTGATTGAGTCTGACTGTCTAGTTGATTCTCTTGGAATTATATTGGAGTTGTCCATACAGATTGCTAAGCGAAATATTGGGTGTGGTTGTTAGACCCCCATTTTTTCATAGCGACTATTAAGACTTCATTGGGATTCGTGAAGCCAGGTCCAGTTATCTTTCATTGATAACTCGAGTATCCTGATATTGATTGTTTGTAGAGCTAGCTCCAACGATCAAGATAGATAGTAATCATCAAAGTTCTCTTCGTCTCATACTTTGTTGATTCCACGGGTTTTATACTTGTGAGGTGAATAATAATCTAGGCTGAACTTCGGGTTGCATAAGTCCAGATTTTGAGGATAACTAGACTTTTGTCAAATTGCTACCGATTTCCATCGCCTTGATCATACGTCTCGATCGTAATCATGAAATCAATTTTGTAGGCTTAATCTGTGGAAGGCAGAATTGGTTTAAATTCTTCAATTGAGTTGAAGAAACTCTTAGTTGGTGTGACATCATCTAAGGGAATCAATTGCGCAGAATCATGCTGGGAACCAAGAGGCGTAAGGAGCGCGACTGTACCTAATCGGTGGGATACCTTTTCGGGATCAACTACATTCCAGTACGAGGTTAATTGGTAGTAGGCTAGTGTCTATAGCGGCTTGATACAGTTTGGTGTTCAATCTGGACTAGGTCCCGGGGTTTTTCTGCATTTTCGGTTTTCTCGTTAACAAAACTTATGGTGTATGTGTTATTTCTTTTTCCGCATTATATTGATTATATTTATAATTGAAATATCACAGATTGTATGTTGATCAATCATAGTAGAGACGTACTACCTAGTTTGTTGGATATGACTTGATTGATTCTTGGACATTGGTCTTTGGTTCCGTCCAAGTTATCTCTTTGTGATTAGGTAACGGATTCAATTCTGTAAACGTTCTAATTGCAAGAGATAGCGATATAACTCTAAGATATTATTCCTTGATTGAGTTTAACTCTCGAAGTTGTATTGAGTTTGTCCATACAGATTTCCTAAAAAAAAAGTGGTGGTGTATTTTGGCACCCCCGCGTTTTCAAATATGCCATCACATAAGGAAACAATCTTGTTACACTTTCCAGAAGCAGCCTCGTTGGAAAGTTAAAGATATTTTATACAACTTATTAAGTCCAAAAAAGACATTGATCCTTGAAAAACACTGAAGCATTTGATAAAAGTGAAAGTGTTAGTACATCTGAGAAACGCCATGTTGATGATTGCAAATTATCAAATTAAGATCTCGATGATTTTTTGTCTCTTATAACAAAACAGTTTAGAAATCTTCTTACGAAGAGGAATAAACGTTTCTCTAGAGAACCTCCGTTATCTTTTAATCACTCGATAAGAGTATCAATTAATCTTATGTTCTCAGTATAAAATTCTCCCTGCCTATTTGACTCTTAAGAAAGAGACGAGAACATGATCCATGAGAATTTTTACTCTACTAGCTAAGAAATCTGAGTATGCTCTTAGAAAAATCATCTAATCATACAATTGATATTTAAACTTAAAGTACTACCATGAATTAATGAAGTTTTCATATATTCTTGGGACATAGTTTGCGTCAATCAACATCTTCATTGTTATCTAAATTTCAAGTAATGGTGTTGAAAATACTTCTCCTGGTTTTTGATAACCTCATAACTATCAAAGAAGATGATAATTCTGTATTGTTCGAGTACCAGTGATGGAGAAGAATGATAGAAATCGAATGGAAAATATGATCGGAATTGAATAAACTCTGCCGAAGCAGCCTCATAACAACCTTATTCTCAACATACCCCAAAAGGATGATGTTCTTACAGTATTAAAGCAACAGAAAGATAAAACAACCCTAATCAAAATTAACAAGTCCCAACCCACCACGTGTCACTTATCCATTACTCAATCAAATAAGCTAACTACACTAGTTAACTACACCCACTGGTTGATAAGGGAAGGCACCAAGTACTTGGCATGTCAACTAGGTACATGACCCTCCCCATCGCCAAATCCTTGCCCTCAAGGATTAAATTTTGGAAAGTGGTGGCGAATGTGAGCAGTATCCTCCTATGTTGCATCTTCAGAGGTGACATTGGTCCACTGGATGAGAAGTTGAGGTACATGCACTCCATTTCTAATAATTTTTCTGGAAGCTAGAGTTGTTGCAGGGATGACCAACACATGACCTTTACTGTTGAGGATGGGAAGTCTAGGTGCTGGTGTATGCTTGGCACCTATCTGCTTCTTGAGTTGTGATACATGAAAGACAGGGTGGATTCTGTCTTCTACAGGTAACTGCAACCTGTAGGCTACAATGCCAATTCTATGTAAGATAGTAAATGGGCCATAATACTTAGCTGCCAGTTTCAAATTTCTCCTCAAGGCTACCGAGGCTTTCTTGTAAGGTTGTAATTTGAGGTAGACCTTATCTCCCACTTCAAAACTTCTCTCTATTCTGTGTTTGTCAGCATATAGTCTCATTCTTTCCTGAGATTTATGGAGGGAATCTTTCAGTAGCTCTAGAACAACATCCCTCTGTTTTAAGTATTCCTCAACAGCAGCAACAGATGTTGTAGTGGTGGAAGAAAAAGCCAAGTGATGGGGATTATAGCCGTAAAGAGCAGTGAAGGGACTTACTTTCAGGATGGAGTGGTAATTGGTGTTGTACCACCATTCAGCAAGGGGTAACCAGTGGTGCCATTTCTTTGGTTGATGTCCACACATGCATCTGAGGTAGCTCTTCAGGCAGGAATTGACTCTCTCAATTTGGCCATCAGTCTGTGGATGATAGGCAGTGCTGAGGTTCAGTTGTGTTCCCATGGCTTTAAACAAATCTTGCCAAAAGTGGTTGGTCAACACTTTGTCTCTGTCAGACATAATTGAAATAGGAAGTCCATGAAGCTTGAAGACCTGAGAGATAAATTCTCTAGCCACAGAAGAAGCAGTATATGGGTGATGCAGCCCAATGAAATGTGCATACTTTGTTAATCTGTCTACCACCACTAGGATAACAGATTTTCCTTCACTCATTGGTAGACCCTCTACAAAGTCCATAGAAATGTGTTGCCAGGCATGATCAGGAATTGGAAAAGGTTGTAACAAGCCAGCTGGAAAGGTGTGTTTACTTTTATTTCTTTGACAGATATCACATGTAGATACATACATGAGAATCTCTTTCTTCATGGCAGGCCAAAATAAGGTAGCTTTGGCTCCCATATAGGTAGCTTGGATACAAGAATGGCCACCCATTGCAGAGGAGTGGACGGATGCCAAAATTTTGTCTTTAATTGTAGAGCTGGAGCCAATATAAAGTCTTGATTCAAATATGAGAACTCCATCAGTGTAAGAGTAATGAGGAAGGCTAGCAGGGGAGAGAGTAAGTTATGCAATGATTTCCTGTACTTTGGCATCTCCAGTATAGCTGTCAATTATTTCTTAAGCCCAAACTGGTTATGAGATAGAGATTGTCTGACAAGCACCAACAACATGAGGTCTTCTTGATAGTGTATCAGCAACTGTGTTATCATAACCCTTTTTGTATCTGATTTCATAATCAAAACCCAGAAGCTTCGTCAACCATTTTTGTTGTAAGATGGTGGAGATTTTCTGTTCAAGAAAATACTTGATGCTTTGGTGGTCAGTATGGATGATGAAATAGTTTCCCTGCAGGTACTGCCTCCACCTTGTAACAGCTTGTACAATATAGAGTAGCTCATTTTCATATGTAGATAAGGCAGCTGCTCTTGGCCAAAAGGTTTGCTGTAAAAAGCAAGTGGTTTGCCCTCATGCATGAGGACAACCCAAATTCCAGCATCACAAGCATCAGTTTCAATTACAAATTTTTTGGTGAAGCTTGGCAGAGCTAACACAGGAGTTGTAGACATGGCATCTTTGAGTTTTTGAAAGGCTGCAGTAGCAGCTGGAGACCCAGAGAAAGCATTCTTCTTTAGTAGAGTAGTGAGAGGCCTGCTTATTAAGCCATAGTCCTTCACAAATTTTCTTTAATAGCTTGTGAGGCCCCAAAATCCCCTTAGCTCTTTGAGTGTGGTAGGAAGTGGCCAATTGACCATGGCAGAGATCTTCTCAGGGTCAGCTTTAACTCATTCAGCAGTAATAATATGTCCCAAATACTCTAGTTCACTTTGGCCAAAGCAGCACTTAGAAAGGTTGTCAAAAAGCCTATGTTGTCTCAAGATATCCAAAGTAAGTTGTAAGTGTAAGAGATGCTCTTCTAGGGTGGAACTGTAAACAAGGATATCATCAAAAAAGACCAAGATAAACTTCCTTAAATGCTCTTGATATACATCATTCATGAGGGCCTGGAAAGTAGCAGGGGCATTGATGAGGTCAAAGGGCATCACTTTGAATTCAAAGTGACCATGATGAGTTCTAAAAGCTGTCTTGTAGATGTCAGCAGAGGTGACTCTAATCTGAAGATAACCAGCCCTGGGATCAATCTTAGAGAAGAATTTCTTTCCTTGTAACTCATCAAGCAACTCCTCTATAATGGGGATGGGAAACTTATCCTTGATGGTAATGCTATTAAGATTCATATAGTCAACACAGAATCTCCATGTGTTGTTCTTCTTATTCACTAGAAGTATATGAACTGCAAAAGGACTATGACTGGTTTGGCTAATGCCAGATTAAAGCATATCCTGAACCAATTGTTCCACCACTGACTTTTGAATATAGGTACATTTATAAGGTCTTATATTAGTTGGTGCAGAGTTTGGTTGAAGGGGAATTGAGTGGTCTAAGCTTCTCTGTGGAGGGAGAGTTTTGGGCTCAGAGAAAAAATCTGAATATTGTGTAAGGAGCTCTGAGATTTGGGGTGGAGGACTGGGTGGTGGGGTGGAGGTGGAGATGGTGAAAAGTTGACCAATAAGGCCATAAGTGTGTCTCTGAAAAAAATTCTTAACAACGGTGCCACTCTGTTAGAGCATAGCTCGGTTGAACCCACCAAGCGTTGGTATGTCAAGTTTGGTTGTCATATTTTAGTGAATCAAAACTCATTTAAAGAGTCGATTGATTATTTACTAGAGTCAACTTCGTATAGGTTAGCTAGAAAGTTACTAGGATATGAGACTTACAAGTATAACGTGAAGACTTTGAAGAATGTAAAGAAGTAAAGAACTACAACGACGACATCATCCTTCCTCTTGAGGTTAGTAATATTTGACTTGAACTGTTTCATTCCTAACGTATCTTTCAAGTCGTGCATATTGAAAACATAACTGCGAAGCTGTGAATGATTAGATTCTAGTTAGACATAGTATTAAGGAATTACAATACGTAGCATAACGTCTATCTTTTGAACTTCGTATATAACACATCGACATAATCGTATGAATGCTATTGTGATTACGTATGGGTATGGGTGAAGATTTCGTCCTAGGAAACAATGTTTTACATTCGTTTAAAGGAAGTACAATTCATAAACTTGTTTTGTGAATCGAAAGGGAAATCGCTAGGCTTATTGGTATTGTTATTCATTGCAAATCTTTGAATTACCAATATGTGTGTTTAGTATAACCGCTCATAACTTGTTTATGTATCTTGGTAAAACTATTCACAATGCCTGACTTTTGTATTGGTATGACTTTTATTAGTGAAACCGATCTTACGTAATCACCTGAGATGGTATGATCGACATTTTTTAATTGGTATGACCAACTCTAGACATTGGGGAACCGATCCTAGTAAGAGGTGCAACCGATCACAAGTATGTGGAATCGATCCTTGTAAGAGGTACAAAAAGTCTTAGGAATTGGTAACCGATCCTATGACTTGTGCAACCGATCACAAGTAAATACCATAATTATGTGGTAACCGATCCTAGTACCTAGTCAACCAATTTTTGGAAAGCTAGTGTGACCGATCCTAGTACCCACATGGAGGTAGAACCGAAGCTTTGTGTTTTGGTAGAACCGTGAAACCCATTAATGGTGATTTGATAGGATAATCAATCACATAGTTCTTGGAAGTCATATGAACCAATTCTAAACTTGTTTGGAAGTGTGGAAAATCGGTTCCAAAATTGTAAATATGAAAAAGGATTTACAAAGTAAAAATGTCGACATACTTTGAACATGTGCAGTAATTCTTATCTTTTATTGTTCAAAGATTTCCTTAATAACTAAAGGAGAATCCCGGATCGAAATAAATTGAGAATCTTTAAATTAAGGTTTTTAGTTTTATATGCTTTTAATTTCCAGCAATTAAATGCATATCTTTAGAAAATAAAAATTGGTAATGTGCATTTATTAATTGGAGATTTTCTACTGAGATTTCGGTCAATATTTGGACAGAGCATTTCCAAGAATTATGAAAACCGTATTTGGACTTTATTACATATCTTTGAGAATATTCGGTTTTGGAAATTCCTTGGTGTCCAAACTTCCTTGGTCTATAAATATTGAAGTTTGCATTTCGAGCAAACTAATCCTTAGAGCCAGCAAAACTACCTATTTGTGTTGTTACTGGTGGAGCCGTCTATTCGGTGAGGAAAGTACCCTAATTAGGTGAAATTTCTTACGGCCGCTCGTTTTAAAGACTTCTTTGGGATTGAGAAGCTCTACGAGTACCGTTGGTGGGAAACTAGATAATTGTAGTTTATTATTAGTTTTCGATTGATTTGATTGACTAACGATTGTTGAACTTTGATTGCACCGAGTTTGTTTATGCTTGAGAATCTTCTCTTCTGATATAAGATTCACTCAAACTAGATCGAAGTGTCCACAGGGATCTTTATAACTATTTGTAGATCTAAAGACGTCTTGTGTTAATCCATCGTTAACAGACTCCGTTCTATGTGTGATTGATCATAAGAGATTCAAGTTATTTGTGTGCAGGTATTTATTGAAGATCTAATAAGATTTGAAGACAAAGAAGATTTCTTATTTGAGTTCATAATCTTTGGTGTGCACAAAACTTGATCGGCTGGAGGGATCCAACTATAATCGGTTTATCTTTGTGATAACCTTGATTGATTAGTTGAGTAGATCGGTATCAATACATTTCTTTATGATTCATAGTATTGATTGCATAGTCTAAATAATTACTTTGGTAGTTGTTGAATAGATTGATCTAAGAACCCGACAAAGGAGTTTATTGGGATAAACGGAAGAGCCTTTTGTCAAACTCATATCACGTTGTTTGAAAAGAGTTGTTACCGAACAGATTTGTTGTTCCTTTACTGTTTGTAATACGAACCAAAGGAATTGTTCCAAGTGCGTGACTTATTACAAGTTGGAGGCGCAGGGATAATGAGGGAACTAGGTGAACTATAGGTTTAGTTGCTTGGTCTCAACTATACGAAGTTGGTTTAGATTTTGTATAGCGGCTTAATTCTGAGAGTATTCAATTCTGGACAAGGTCCCGGGGTTTTTCTGCATTTGCGGTTTCCTCGTTAACAAAATCTTGATGTGTCTTTTACTTTTCTATTTCTGCAATTATAATTGTTTTATTTGGGTACCCTCGTCTTTTCAATTGGTATCAGAGCAGGCCAACACGAAAGGATCTAACAATCTGTGTTTGGTGTGATCCATCCTATAAGAAATGAACTCGAGTTCTAATTAATCGACTTCAATTAACGTACCGCCAAGATTTGACGGAACAAACTATCTATGGTGGAAATCTGTTATGAGATCTTTTCTTCAATCACGAGACTTTAATACTTGGCTATTAGTCGTCGATGGTTATAATCGCCCTAAGGTAGAAAATTCGGAAACTGAGTTTAAATGCTTAGTGGATTTTTCAAACGAAGAAAAGGCTTTTGCTAAGCAAACTTCAGATGGTTTGAATGTTATTATGACTGCTGTAAGTCATGATCTACAACATCATGTATCAACATGTCAAACTTCGAAAGAAGCTTGGGATAATCTTCAGATCGTATTTGAAGGGAATACATCAGAGAAAGAAGCTAGACTTCAAACTCTTATGGCTGATTGGGAAAACCTTCGAATGGATGACAACGACACTTTTGAAGAGTTTTATATCAAACTCTCTGAGATGGTAAATGCTTCTTTCTTGCTTGGAAAGACTATTTCTGAAAAGGAAATAGTATGCAAAATTCTAAGATCGTTGCCATCTAGATACGATACTAAGAAGCATGCAATCATTGAAGCAAATGATCTTTCAATACTCTCGCGAAGCACACTTATAGGAAATTTAAAGATCTTTGATCATGAATCACAGTCTATGCAAACTAAAGGAATTGCTTTTAAAGCTGCAAAAATTCTGAAAGCTCTAATGGAGAAAAATAGACAGATGGATGATTCAGATGAACAGATTGCAGAAAACTATGATGATGAAATTGAACAATAATTATCATTGATTACTAGACAGTTTCGATATCTCTTAAAGAAAAGAAATAAGAGATTCATAAAGGATACTCATCGATCTTCTTGTCCACATGATCGAATTCCTGTCAAAAAGGATCAGGAAGAAGTTGATGAATATTAGCCTCAGTGCTTTAAGTGTAAAGGGTTTTGTCATATTGCTAAAGACTGTCCCAATCTTAATAAATACACTGGAAGTAAGGCACTGGCTGTAACTCTAGATGAGACCTCTGATTCTTATGACTCTGAAGAAGAGGAAACATCTAATATTGCACTAGTTTTCAATCTTATTTCTTACTCCTCCATTAGTGATTTACCCATTTTAAAAATGGACATGTATTCCGATGTTATTAAATCATCTAATGGTAAAGGGAAAAATAAGACAAGATGCAAAAAGTGTCTCACAAACAGAATTGCTAAAAGTTGCATACGCAACCCAAGTCAATCTCAAGACACTTCGCTAGTTCGAGGTAACAAAAAGGGAATCTTTCATACAATACTAGATCCAGAACACTCTGGTTGTTCAAAATTCCATAATGAGAGAAAATCTCACATTAATACCACCTGATCGGTAGCATTCTTTCCTCACCTCGTGTGCCAAATTTAGTGAGGAAGAAGAAATATCAAGGCACTTTTGTGTAGATTATGGGAATAAAATCTAGTAATTGAAAATATTTGACATATTCGTATTTATAGGAATATTATATTTTCGGAAGTATGAAAATTACAAAAAGATCCTTCTCCTTCTTTGGTCATTCCTTGTCCGAACTATGAGTCTGGATCCAATGTCCTCTCTTGATAAGATGCTAGATCAAAAAGATCACTTCAAGAATAAGTCTGCATCTTCTCTGGATATTGAGAAATCAAAGAGTAAAATCAAAAAAAGAGATTGGCTTAGCAAGAAGGAAAGAGACAATATGCTGAAGAAAGATCAGTGTATTGAAGCATTGACACACTTCCGTGTTCAATCAAAGACAGAATTACATGTTCTTGCAGAATCCTTCACGAAAATTTCTCAACTGCAAGAAATTCTGGTCAAACAACAAGGTTATCTACTTGAAGAATTTCACAAGCTGAAGACTGAAAGTAATAATCTACCTTCCTCTTGCATTGAGATGAAGGATTAATCCAAGAAAATAGACATCAGTTTTTGATTTCTTTCAATAATTGTATAAGGTCTATTTTGAATAAAACTATCTTATTTGTGAATAAAATTATTATTTTATAATTTTTCTTGTGATAGTTTTCGATTACATAGCCTGTGCTTGAATGCTTTATATTATTGCTATGTATGTTATGGGATATTTGATTTCGGTTTTCATAACCTTAATATTCGATCTCATATGGTGTGAACCCTTATGGTTTGGGTGACTTTTTGATTTAGCGGGATTGAGTTCTAGGCCATGTTGGTAGGCTTTATCAAAGGATCATACGGGGTTCCGATTGAAACTAATATGTGAAAAAGTCACAATATGTTGAATTGTTTTTGGTTTAGCATAAAAGCATATGTGTTTCGGGGTTTCAACTTTTGCATCGCATTAGTTAAAACCGATTTTCAACCTTTTTCTGGTAAAGGTTGCTCTTTGTTGTTGTTCTTTTGTTTTGGCGGGAGGATGACAACACAACGGGGGAGATTTCTATGTGAACTTGCGCTTAATGATATATCTTTCTGGGGTGAAGAGGATGCGGAATCTGAGGTAACGAATTTGTTAGTTAATCGTTTTCCTGTTTAAGAAAAGCCTGATTTTATTGCATATATTTATTGCTTTTGCTTAACAAAATTTCGGTACAATTGATGTTTATTCCATTATTTATGTATGGATGTGTGTGTGTGATTCAATTGTTTCCGGTTAAGAAAAACTATTGTTATCTTTCTTTATGGTTTGGTATCAATTGTTTAGGCTTACGAAATTTCGGTGCAATTGCGGTACTATAATGTTTATGTTTGTTTCAATTCTTTCGGTTGAGGTAAATAATTATGCAAGTTGATTTACTTGGTTTGTATGAATTGTTTATGGATTAACAAAAAGGTTTTCGGGATCAATTGTTTAGTCCAATTCGATTCCGGATAAGAGAAACTAAGTTAATTCTGATCTTAGTTAGACTTATCAAAGTGGAGGTTTCGGTTATTCAAGTCTAATCGAATGCTTTAACAAGAAATGCTAGTTAACTAACCTAGTACTTATCTTGTTTAAAAGTGAAAGGTCTAAGTTATTATTTGAATAATTAGAAACTGATGAGAAAAATAGAGTTAATTCTGATCTTTATTTTGGTCTTATCGAACAAATGATTGTATTTGTACAATCGGTTTAGCAAAATAACTAAGGTGCTTAGTCAATTTTTTATTTGCTAAACTATTAGGGAAAATTGCTTCGGGTAATTGTTTCCTTGGTAACATATCAAAAAAAAATTACTTTGTAGTTTCGGTTTTGATATTGGTTATCTAAAATGGTGTGTGGAACCCTCGTGCTTAACTCTTATAGATTTAGCAAGTCTTTTTTAAGATTTGTAAGATCTTTCGGTTTGTCCTTTATTTGCTCGTACCTTTGTCAATTTATGAAAAAAAGGTGGAAAAATATATGGAGTAAACAAGTGATTTGGTATCACTAAGGAAAGGACAATGGTGCTTAAATGTTATATCTAACGAAAGAGTAAAGCATAGACTAAGGGGGAGTAACATATCATATTGATACTTGTGGTTATCTTAACTACAAAGGGAATAACAAAGACGTGCAGATTGAAAATCTACCTATCTTACCTTTAGGGGGAGTATTAGATTTGTTATTATAATGTCAACAGCGGCAGTTATGGATTGAATGTATACAGGTTATTGTGCTATTGAAACTTGGAATCAAGCGTATCTGTAATGAATTCTTGTAATTTGTTTATCCATATGATGTAAGAGTTTTGTCACTAAAATTGACAAAGGGGGAGATTGTTAGAGCATATCTCGGTTGAACCCACCAAGCGTTGGTATGTCAAGTTTGGTTGTCATATTTTAGTGAAACAAAACTCATTTAAAGAGTCGCTTGATTATTTACTAGAGTCAACTTCGTATAGGTTAGCTAGAAAGTGACTAGGATATGAGACTTACAAGTATTACGTAAAGAGTTTGAAGAATGTGAAGAAGTAAATAACTACAATGATGACATCATCCTTCCTCTTGAGGTTAGTAATATTTGACTTGAACTGTTTCATTCCTAACGTATCTTTCAAGTCGTGCATATTGAAAACATAACTGCGAAGCTGTGAATGATTATACTCTAGTTAGACATAGTATTAAGGAATTACAATACGAAGTATAACGTCTATCTTTTGAACTTCGTATATAAGACATCGACATAATCGTATGAATGCTATTGTGATTATGTATGGGTATGGGTGAAGATTTCGTCATAGGAAACAATGTTTTAAATTCGTTTAAAGGAAGTACAATTCATAAACTTGTTTTGTGAATTGAAAGGGAAATCGCTAGGATTATTGATATTGTTATTCATTGCAAATCTTTGGATTACCAATATGTGTGTTTAGTATAACCGCTCATAACTTGTTTATGTATCTTGGTAAAACTATTCACAATTCCTGACTTTTGTATTGGTATGACTTTTATTAGTGAAACCGATTTTAAGTAATCACCTGAGATGGTATGATCGATATTTTGTAATTGGTATGACCAACTCTAGACATTGGGGAACCGATCCTAGTAAGAGGTGCAACCGATCATAAGTATGTGGAATCGATCCTTGTAAGAGGTACAACAAGTCTTAGGAATTGGTAACCGATCCTATGACTTGTGCAACCGATCACAAGTAAATACCATAATTATGTGGTAACCGATCCTAGTACCTAGTCAACCAATTTTTGGAAAGCTAGTGTGACCGATCCTAGTACCCACATGGAGGTAGAACCGAAGCTTTGTGTTTTGGTAGAACCGTGAAACCCATTAATGGTGATTTGATAGGATAATCAATCACATAGTTCTTGGAAGTCAGATGAACCAATTCTAAACTTGTTTGGAAGTGTGGCAAATCGGTTCCAAGATTGTAAATATGAAAAAGGATTTACAAAGTAAAAATGTCGACATATTTTGAACATGTGCAGTAATTCATATCTTTTATTGTTCAAAGATATTCCTTAATAACTAAAGGAGAATCCCAGATCGAAATAAATTGAGAATCTTTTAATTAAGGTTTTTAGTTTTATGTGCTTTTAATTTCCAGCAATTAAATACATATCTTTAGAAAATAAAAATTGGTAATGTGCATTTATGAATTGGATATTTTCTACTGAGATTTCGGTCAATATTTGGATAGAGCATTTCTAGGAATTATGAAAACCGTATTTGGACTTTATTGCATATCTTTGAGAATATTCGGTTTTGGAAATTCCTTGGTGTCCAAACTTCCTTGGTCTATAAATATTGAAGTTTGCATTTCGAGCAAACTAATCCTTAGAGCCAGCAAAACTACCTAGTTGTGTTGTTACTGGTGGAGCCGTCTATTCGGAGAGGAAAGTACCCTAATTAGGTGAAATCTCTTACGACCGCTCGTTTTAAAGACTTCTTTGGGATTGAGAAGCTCTACGAGTACCGTTGGTGGGAAACTAGATAATTGTAGTTTATTATTAGTTTTCTATTGATTTGATTGACTAACGGTTGTTGAACTTTGATTGCACCTAGTTTGTTTATGCTTGAGAATCTTCTCTTCTGATATAAGATTCACTCAAACTAGATCGAAGTGTCGACGGGGATCTTTATAACTGTTTGTAGATCTAAAGCCGTCTTGTGGTAATCCATCGTTAACAGACTTCGTTCTATGTGTGATTGATCACAAGAGATTCAAGTTGTTTATGTGCAGGTGTTTATTGAAGATCTAAGAAGATTTGAAGACAAAGAAGATTTATTATTTGAGTTCATAATCTTTGGTGTGCACAAAACTTGATCGTCTAGAGGGATCCAACTATAATCGGTTTATCTTTGTGATAACCTTGATTGATTAGTTGAGTAGATCGGCATCAATACATTTCTTTGTGATTCATAGTATTGATTGCATAGTCTAAATAATTACTTTGGTAGTTGTTAAATAGATTGATCTAAGAACCCGACAAAGGAGTTTATTGGGATAAACGGAAGAGCCTTTTGTCAAACTCATATCACGTTGTTTGAAAAGAGTTGTTACCGAACAGATTTGTTGTTCCTTTACTGTTTGTAATACGAACCAAAGGAATTGTTCCAAGTGCGTGACTTATTACAAGTTGGAGGCGCAGGGATACTGAGGGAACTAGGTGAACTATAGGTTTAGTTGCTTGGTCTCAACTATACGAAGTTGGTTTAGATTTTGTATAGCGGCTTAATTCTTAGAGTATTCAATTCTGGACAAGGTCCTGGGGTTTTTCTGCATTTGCGGTTTCCTCGTTAACAAAATCTTGCTATGTCTTTTACTTTTCTATTTCCGCAATTATAATTGTTTTATTATAATTAGAAGTAAAGTACACAAACGTTAATTCCTAATTACTTGATAGCAATCCTATAGTGTTTGGTTAAGTCCGAACCTATTATCAAGTAATCATACTTCGTTGTTGTGTTGTATCGATCTTGCATCCATAGTCAATCACACAAGTTATCTTGTTGTCGTATTGTCTCGATCTCGTATCTATAGACGATCACACGAAGTGTGAACCGATTAGTTGTATTGTCTCGACTCAGTCTATAGACAATCACTTTCGGAGAAAGGACTTATAGGTGGAAAAGTTTTAGATTGAGGTATATTTGGGTACCCTAGTCTTTTCACACTCATCATGCTTAATGAAGCTTTGTTTTGAGCTCGAGTTAATGTAATCTTCTTGCCATTGTGCTTGAAGGAGATACTGAGCTTTGAGAAATTGAAAACCACATCACCCAATTTTCTGAGCCAATCATCTCCCAACACTAAGTCACACCCTCCCAAAGGTAATAGCCTTAAACTTCCAGAAAACTTGTGAGCATCCATAGTCCAAGACAAGTTAGAGCAGACTAATACTAATGGTTCTATCACCATTTTCCACAGTGACTAACATGCTAGCAGTATGTTCAATTGAATAATTGAGAGTCTTGGCCACCTCACAATCAATAAAGCTATGGGTGTCTATAAGAATTGAGATAACTCTCTTTTTAATGAAGCCAGGAATTCTAATAGTTTTAGCAGAATTATTACCTGTTAAAGCATGAAGAGATATTTCCATATCACTTTTTACAGGAGGGTCCTCTTCAGCAGTATGAATCTCCTCCTCTGGTTCTAAGGGAAGTTCCCCAGCTTCAGTACCAATTATCAAACAAAGATGTTGTTTTTTGCATACACGGCCCCTTCTGTACACTTCATCACAAATTTAACACAATCCCTGTGCTTTCCTGACTTGCACCTGCTCATGGTGAGTCTTTTAATGGGAAGGGAGGTGGTGGATGTAGGTACTAGGGGTGAAGTGTAGGGTGCTGGTCTGGTAGAAGTAGGCTGTGGAATGCTTGATTGAGAAGAAAAATGTTTAGTGGTGGAGAAGGAAGTAGTGAACGGTCTTGTAGTAGGTTTGGCATATTTTGGTTGTAGGGCTAGAGTTTTTTCTTGCATCCTAGCTAGAGAGAAAACATGTAATAGGTTTTTGGGGCCAAACATAAGCACAGGTTCTCTTAATTCTTCCTTTAACCCCCCAATAAAACTGCTAATGAAATAATGTTCAAGAAAATCCTTATGTTTGCTCAACATTAAGGCTTTCAAATATTCAAATTCCTCAAAATAGGCATCTACAGTTGTTAGTTGAGCCAATTTATTGAATAGACCTACAATGTTTTTATTAGCCGAATTCTCAAATTGGAGGCAAATATTTTCAGACAATTCATGCCAGGTGATATGTGGTCTATTCAATCGAAAATTCTCAAACCATTTACCTGCCTTCCCATCAAAGTGCATCACATCCATTCGAGCTTTGTTAAACTCAGGTACATCGTGTAACTGGAAGTAATACTCACATTTATGAATCCAGCTTTTTAGGCTATCACCATCAAATCTTGGGAAATCCATCCTTGGTAGACGATATTGGTGTTGATAATCACGGTCCCCAGAGTAAGATGGAAAGCGAATTCCACCACCTTCATTAGAAGAACCAGCTTGATTTCCTATAGCTTTACTATTTTCACCTTGTTCAAAAATTTTGGTGGAATTTTTTTTTCCATCTGAGATTGCATTATATTTTTGAAGATTAGCGTCTGAGATTCAAAATTGGTTTTCATCCGGCTATCAAAATCATCTCTAGTCATCATCGTACTGAGTTCAAGACTAATAGTATCGATCTGAGCTTGTTGTTTTGCATATGTTTCAGTCAACTCTTTACACGTTTGAGCTACCATGGTGAAAAAATTTGTGGGTGGAAGAAGAACGAACGGCTCTGAATACCACTTGTACTGTTCTAGTACCAGTGATGGAGAAGAATGATAGAAATCGAATGGAAAAGATGATCGGAATTGAATAAACTCTGCCGAAGCAGCCTCATAACAACCTTATTCTCAACATACCCCAAAAGGATGATGTTCTTACAGTATTAAAGCAACAGAAAGAGAAAACAACCCTAATCAAAATTAACAAGTCCCAGCCCACCACGTGTCACTTATCCATTACTCAATCAAATAAGCTAATTACACTAGTTAACTACACCCACTGGTTGATAAGGGCAGGCACCAAGTACTTGTCATGTCAACTAGGTACATGATAAATTCCTACTCTAAGGAGAAACATTCACTCTTTATAAGGAAGAAAAAGAATATGCAGAAGCCAAGAGCAAACTGCTTCAACCATCAAAGATTTTGCAACTCTTATTGAAGAACTTAAGAACATGCATGGACTTAAAGCAACTCTGCAAAAAAAAAAATATCGAGATTCAAGAAGCACTTGTCAAACAACATAGTAATAGGTTTTAAGGAGTCAATGCTCTTATTTATAAACCCTATGTTCCGATGCCGGTTGCTGACAACAAGTTCGGGAATGATGAGAATTCTTTAAAGGTATATCTTTCTGGTTAAATCCTTGTAGGAAATTTTATTTTTATTGTTTTACGGTGGAACACTAGCTTTTGGAGTAGTCTTTTTTATGTGTTTTATATTAGTTATTCCAAATACTACCATCTTCTAATAATTAAAGTTTATTCATTTAAATTTTGTTTTGGAAATGATTACAATACCTAATTTTTATCGATTATTATGTGTATTGCTTATTTTGTGAGATTTGTTTTATGTTATAGTATTTCTGGTGATTAGAACATATATCTCATATGTTCTCATAGGTTAAGCTTTTAACTCTTTGTGTTCATCATTGAAAGATGAGTAAACTATTTTGAGAATTGTAGTTTTAATCTTCTCCCGATTACACTTTTATAAATATATTGCAGGGAGTCCGTAAGATGTTCTCTAGTTGTCGCATTTCCTCCCCGAAATCGTAATTGGTAGGGAATAAGATCGAGAACTTTAATATCTACGTCCTTAC
Organism: Papaver atlanticum; assembly: GCA_023531105.1. Classification (NCBI taxonomy): domain Eukaryota; kingdom Viridiplantae; phylum Streptophyta; class Magnoliopsida; order Ranunculales; family Papaveraceae; genus Papaver; species Papaver atlanticum. The sequence goes on from JAJJMB010012161.1 coordinate 10,533,251, forward strand.
ATGGATAAAATAGATATAATTCTTATATTGAGCCATATCGCTAAAATTATACTCTTTGTTCGCCACTAGCCCAGAGAATTGTGTTTGTCTATGATAATTTTTCTCACAAAAGTAAATGCATCTTAGTGCCTCTAACATTAAGATCATTGATTTTTAACTTCTTTGTCTGTAACTGGTGAGAAGAGAGAAAAATATTTAGGATACAAATTTTCTTTGGTGGTAACTGCGAGAAGAGAGAAAAATATTTGTGATACAAATTTCCTTTGTTTGTTAGAGAAAGGTCGCTCATGTTATTCTTTTTGGAATGACATCAAATGGGGGATAGTTCAATTTGAACTTGTGCTTAATTGATGTATTTTTGTGGGGAGTGGGGCCATGAAATCGTAGGAGATGATTATACCTTTATGTGTCCTTGATGAAGATGCTGAGTTTACTTGGTGAAACCGACTAAATAAAAAGCTGGTATGTTATCTCTAGTCTCGACAACTCTTTTCTGTAAAGACTAAGGGGGAGAACCATATCATCGTAATATTGCTTCAAAGTTTTATTACAATTGGACTTTGAGGAAGGTAACAATACTATGTACCTAGAAGGTTGTTACGTCGGTGTACAAATCTTCATATAACAACCATTGAGTTAAGTGATTTGATTATTATAGAAAATATTTAAATGAGTATTCTCATAAGTTGTTATTGAAAAGACGAGGGTACCCAAATACACCACAATCTTTTATTTATCAACCTATAAGTCCTTTACTAAGTGCGATCGTCTGTGGACATAGTTGAGACAATACAACAACTTCGGCACACACTTCATGTGATCGTTTATGGATACGAGATCGACACAATACAACAACAAGATCACTTGTGTGATTGACTATGGATTCAATATCGAGACGATACGACAACGAAGTGTTCACTTGATAATAGGTTCGGTATTAAACCGAAACTCTATAGGATCAATATCAAGTGATATGGAGTTAACGTACGTGTGTAATTTACTTAATTATAATAACAATTATAATGCGGAAAACAAAGTAAATGACAAAACAATATTTTGCTAACGAGGAAACCGCAAATGCAGAAAAACCCCGGGACCTAGTCTAGTTTTGAGTACTCTCATAATTAAGCCGATATACAAAATCTAATCAAACTTTATATAGTTGAGACCAAGTAGACTACCCCTAGCTACTTAATTTCCTCAGTATCCCCGCGCCTTCGACTTCTAGAGTCATGCACGTGAATAGAAAGTCCTTTAGATTGTATTCCAAACAGCAAAGGAAGAATCTGTTTGGTAACTACTAAAATCAATCTTTGTTATAAAGATATGTGAGTTGTTGAAAAAGGCTCTTCTGTTGAAAATAATAAACTCCTTTGTCTGGTTAGATCAATCTAAACTTGATTACCGAAATAATCAAACTCTAGATTTGCAATCAATCAATATAGATCTCAAAGAGAAACTATAAGGTGATGCCGATCTCACGCAACTAATCAATGAGTCTATCAAAGATAAACACAATTCTAGTTGATCTCAGTTGATCAAGGTTTGTTAACTAAATCCACAAGATACGAAAACTAATAAAAAAAACTTGGTCGTCTTCAGATCTTCGTTTGCCTTCAATAATAACCTGCACAACACCACTTGAATCCTCTTGTGATCAATCACGCACATAATGGAGTCTGTTAACAATGGATTATCATAAGATGTCTTAAGATCCGAAAATGGTTTTAAAGAGCCCATCGATACTTTGATCTAGTTTGAGTGAGCCTATATCAGAAGAGAAGGTTCTCAAGAATAAACAAACTAGGTGCAATCAAAGTTTCCACAACCGTTAGTCAATCAAAGCAATAATCGAAAACTACAATAACAATGCAATTATCTAGTTTCCCACCAACGGTACTCGTAGAGCTTCTTGATCCCACATAAGTTTTTAAACGAGCGGTCGTAAGAGATTTAACCTGATTGGGGTATTTTCCTCTCCATATATACGGCTCCACCAGAAACAACAAGAATGAAATTTGCATGGCTCTTAGGATAGTTTTCAAGAAATGCAAACTCAACTATTTATAGACCAAGGTTGTTTGGATAACAAGGAAATTCTAAAACCGAAAATATTCTCAAGATATTCACATTAAAGTACCTAATTTCGGTTTTCCTATTTCACTTTAATGCCAAACCATATTTCCGAAAACTCTCATAGAAAACTTCTATTACTAGCACATTAACTAATAATATTTTCCATAAGATATGCTTTAATTGATGGTAATTAAAACATATATGATGAAAATCATAATTAAATGCTTTTAATTTTTTCGGACCTGGGATCACCTTAAGTATCAAGGAATATCTTTGAACAATTAATGATAAGATTTATGTACATGTTCAAATAATGCTGACATCCAGAAGCTTCTCATCTTAGCAAACCCCAAACCCTAATTCACACACATCATGAAGAAATATGTGAATCATGGAAACTTGGTTTTTCTCATGGAACCGATTATACCATCACTCCAAAATATGTTGTGACCGGATATAACATGATTCCCAAGATAGGTTGTAATCGGTTACACCTTTCTCCACAAAGTAGCTTGTGACCGGTCACACCTTGCTTCCCGAAGTAGCTTGTGACCGGTTACACATTGCTTCCCAAAGGTAGCTTGTGACCGATTACAACTAACTTCCCAATTCATCTTGTGACCGGTTATACCTTGGATCCCAAAGTAATTTGTGACCGGTTACAACTTGCATTCCAATATAGATTGTGATCGGTTACACCTAGATTTCCAAAGTAACTTGTGACCGATTACAACTAGCTATATTATATAGGCTATGACTAGTTATACCTCAAATCTCAACAAGTTAAGATAGGTTCTACGTTGTCATCTTATATTGGTCATTCAAAAGATATTCAATAAAAAACCTAACCAATCATGATTTCCTTTCGATTATGAAACAAGTTCATATATGTACTTCCTTTAAACAAATGTTATAAAACATTTTATCCTAGGGTGAAATCATACCTATATCATGCACACATAATCAAGTAACTAAATACAATAGATTATGTCGATGTCGTATTTACGAAGTTCAGAAGATAAGCGTTATACTTCGTAATATAATTCTTTAATACTTTGATCATACTATTATGACCAAGTCTAACCACTAGAGTATATTTATATACAGCTTCACATGTTATGTTATCAATATAATCCGAATTTAAAGATACGTTAGGAATGGAAACAAGATCAAGTTAATATTACTAACCTCAAGTGGAAGGATGATGTCTTCGTTGTAGTCGTTACTTCTTCACATTCTTCAAGTCTTTGAAGTAATACTTGTACGTCTCAACATTCCTAAACTTTCTAGTCTAATCTAAACGAAGTTGACTATAGTATTTAATCAAACGACTCTATATGGGTTTTTATACTAAAATATAACAACCAAACTTGATATACCAACGCTTGGTGGGTTCAACAGAGCTATGCTATAACAATCTCCCCCTTTGTCAATTTTAGTGACAAAACTCTTATTACATATGGAGCTAAACGAATTACAAAATAACTCATTCTTCATACGCTTGTTTCCAAGTTTCAACAGCACACTAACATGTATATATGTTCAAAATAAATGTCGTTGTTGACATTTTAATAACAAAATCTTTTAATCCCCCTAAAGGCAAGCGAGGTAAATATTCAATCTGAACATCTTTGTTATTTCCCCTTTGTAGTATGAAATACTACACAACATTATGATGTTAGAGGACTGCTCGGTCGAACTCGCAAGCGTTGCTATCTCAAGCTTGTTGTCAAGTTTAGTTGCCAAAACTATAAGTCTTGATTTCTAGTCTACTTATAGCTAAGTCTCGGACTAGGATAGAAAATGTAGTTGAGCTCTAGACTCCACGGCGTTGTTCATACAAAGACGAAGAACTACTCAAGGAACTGGTGGAACTTCATCGACTAAAAGGTATGTGGAGACTTGAACTTATCTATCACTAAAAAAATCTATCTACTCTATCTCCTATCTTGAGACAAAAGTCGTATTCCTATATAGACTTCGATTATACACATTTGCTATTTCGAGCCGAGTTTTTCTCGCTTATCTTTTTCTCGAAATATGTGTTGGTAAACTTTCGCTTTGGCCAAGTTCATCCTTACAAGTGACGAAAGTCATGTTGATTATTTCAATATCTTGAAAATTGCTTTGATGAAAAATAGTGTGTGAATAACCTCTATTAAACATCCTCTAAGAATGTTTCAATGAGGGAAATAAAGAGTTTAGAACATGTAACCATCTTTGGATATAAGCATAT
>JAJJMB010012161.1:10547116-10621345 GCA_023531105.1 Papaver atlanticum
CGATTGAAATTCTGCCAGTGAAAGGGAATATTTTCCCGCCAAAAATATTTTTTTTGAATTTGAGAAGAACATGTCCTCCCCCTAATCCTGCACGGGTGTCCCTTTAGCACTTGTCTTATGGGGTGCAAATAGTAATTTTGGGCGTAGATAGTAATTTTTCCGGGGTTCCTCCGACACATTTTGGGGTGCTTCCGGTGCATTTCTGGGGTGCCTTTAGTACTCTATCCTGGGGTGTAAAACACCACTTTTCGAGCCAATTTCGCCGCAAGAGCTTATTTCTCTAAAAATACCTACAAAGACATAAAATAACAAAATAAATATAAAATCGAACACTAAAAATATATACAATTGAGACATATTAGACACAATAATGCGTCTATCAGTCACCCAAGGCTAAGGTTATTAGATTCGTACGAGTCGATTTGCGACTAGTACGGGTCATGTCAAGAATTCTCAAACCGAGTCACAACGTGATTTCGAATCAAACCTGAGATGAAATGTAATTATTCTTTTTTAGTATACGATCCTGATTATTATTTTTCAATCATTGACCGTGTCAGACAAGGGGAAACTAGTGTCTCTCCTTACTCTTTTTTTTTTTTTTAAAGTTTGTCCCCACATGATTTCTCGACTTTCAGTAAAAGTTTATATTGAGTTGGTTGTGTACTTAATCACTGTACTACGCTATTTTTTTTGTTGCTTATAAGTACATGTAAATTTTTTTTACCGGTTACATGGGAGTTTATTGAAATACCCTATATTCGTTAGTGTTATTCGCAAAACATATTCATATATTTTTATTAAATTTTCAAGGCACATATAAGAATGACCATGAATCAGTGATTCAATTTCACTTTTAAAAAAATTAAAAATGAGTCACCTTATGATTCATGATTTCATAACCTTGGTGCCACCAGTTACACTGCCAGTGACGGCATTACGTAAGATCTCCATGTTAGATTCAACCACTAAATTATCTGAAGATGCAGTTACAACCAGGTTTACATGTTAAGTAATCTTTTATTCCAGTACTACCACCATAAAGAGTTGTTGAGTCTTGCATCAGTATCCTGGTTTGTATTGCTCATCGCAGTTGTAGCATAGACCTTAGCATGTTGTTGGTTTTGTTTCTATTGAGTAAAACGTTCAATGGATGGCACATAAGTAGATTTGGGTGGAGGAATTGAAGGTAAGATGGAAGTAGGACGTTTGAATGAAACGAAAGAAAGTGTAAGTGTAGTGGGTTTGATAAAAGATGTGGCAGATTTAGGAAAATATGATGAGGTTGTTGGATTTTTGGACTACGGTTTGGAAGGTGGTTGTTGAGATGACAAAGCATTTTCTAGCAGTCTGGCAAAGAAAAATGCTAGAGATAGAGTGGTGGGTTTATGAATTTGTTATGAGATACGCAGTTCATCTTTCAAACCACTAACAAAACTTAAAATAAAATATTGTAGATGATAAAATATAGCATTTACCAAACAACTAACAGTTGTAAGGTCCTAGAGCTTGGTGCTAAAAAAGAGTTCAATTCGAGTCAAACACAATAAGTTCTCAACTAGAGTACTAACTGAAGGTGATTAGTCAAAAAAACAGTGAGAACGAGATCACTGATATCATGACACGTACAAGACATGAATTCTGGAGCAAGAGATAAGACAAGGCAAAGGATGTACATGAGGATCGAGAGATAGTGAAGTTCACAGGTCAAGCTACTAACTTATAACGAAGTAAAGTCGGAGTGGATCATGACTGAAAACACTGGGGTACCAAAATACACCACCAACTTTTTCGTAGGCAATCTGTATGGATAAACTCAACACAACTCCGAGAGTTAAAAATCAATCAAGGAAAGTGTCTAGAGTTATATCTCTATCTCTCTTGTGATTAGAACGTTTACAGAATTGAATCCGTAAACCTAATCACAAAGAGAGTTCTTGGACGGTACAAAGGACCAATGACCAAGGATCAACCAAGTCGTATCCAACAAAACTAGGTCGGACGTATCTACTCTGATTGATTAATGCACAACATGTGATATTTCAATAATAAAGATAAACAATATAATACGGAAAAAGAAATAACACAGACACCATAAATTTTGTTAACGAGGAAACCGCAAAAGCAGAAAAACCCCGGGACCTAGTCCAGATTTAACACCAAACTGTATTAAGCCGCTACAGACACTAGCCTACTATCAATTAACTTCGGTCTGGAATGTAGTTGAGCCCGAACTCAGTCTCCCACTGATCCAGGTACGGTCGCGCTCCTTACGCCTCTTGAATCCCAGCATAAATCCGCGCAATTGATTCCTTTAGATGACGTCACACCAACTAAGAGTTGCTTCAACTTAAATTGAAAACTTTAAACAAAATCTGCCTCCCACATATTAAGCCTGAAAAAGCGGGGGGTCTAACAACCACACACAATATTTCGCTTAGCAATTTGTATGGACAAACTCCTATATAATTTTAAGAGAATCAACTAGACAGTCAGACTCAATCAATGGTAATATATCCAAGAGTTGTATCTCTGTTTCACAATGTAATCAGCAAATCAAACAGATAGAAATCCGTGAGCCTGATTATTATGTGAAACAACTTGAACGGTACAAAAGACCAATGTTCAAGTGTCAATCAATATAATCAACAACCAAAGGTTGGATTCTCTAATTGATTGAACTACGCACAACCTGTGATATTTCTATTATATAACAAAATATAATGCGGAAAACAAATAACACAAACACCAGAATTTTTGATAACGAGGAAACCGCAAATGCAGAAAAACCACGGGACCTAGTCCAGATTTGAACACCACACTGTATTAAGCCGCTACAGACACTAGCCTACTCCAAGTTAACTTCGGACTGGAATGTAGTTGAGCCCTAATCAATCTTACACTGATCAAGGTACAGTTGCGCTCCTTACGTCTTTGAATCCCAGCAGGAATCTACGCACTTGATTCCCTTGGCTGATCTCACCCACAAATAAGAGTGGCTACGACCCAAACTCGAAGACTTGATAAACAATTTGTCTCACACATAAAAGTCTATTGTATAGATAAATCTGTCTCCCACAGATAAACCTATGAGTTTTGTTCCGTCTTTTGATAAATCAAGGTGAACAGGAACCAACTGATATACCAGAATTATATTCCCGAAGAACAGCCTAGAAATATAAATCACCTCACAATAATCTTAATCGTATGGTAGCGAAACAAGATATTGTGGAATCACAAACGATGAGTCGAAAATGTTTCTGAATACTTTTTATCTTTCCTATCGTAAAATTGTTAGAGCACTGCTCGGTCGAACTCGCAAGCGTTGCTATCTCAAGCTTGTTGTCAAGTTTAGTTGCAAAAACTATAAGTCTTGATTTCTAGTCTACTTATAGCTAAGTCTCGGACTAGGATAGAAAGTGTAGTTGAGCTCTAGACTCCACAGCGTTCATCATACAAAGACGAAGAACTACTCAAGGAACTGGTGGAACTTCATCGACTAAAAGGTATGTGGAGACTTGAACTTATTTATCACTCAAAAAGTCTATCTACTTTATCTTTTATCTTGAGACAAAAGTCGTATTGCTATATAGACTTCGATTATACATATTTGTTATTTCGAGCCGAGTTTATCTCGCTTATATTTTTCTCGAAATATGTGTTGGTAAGCTTTCGCTTTGGCCAAGTTCATCTTTACAAGTGACGAAAGTCATGATGATTATTTTAATATCTTGAAAATTACTTTGATGAAAAATAGTGTGTGAATAACCTCTATTTAACATCCTCTAAGAATGTTTCAATGATTGAAATAAAGAGTTTAGAACATGTAACCATCTTTGGATATAAGTATATGATGTGTTCGCGCATTAGTGTATAAGTCTAAAACCGGGAACCAAATGTATACATACTTATGTGTACTAAATGGTTGATGGAGACTGGGTAAGTATGCTTACTCGTACGCATACTGGCGGAAGTTCACGTCCGTGAATTTCTACTGAGTTTTGAAACCAAAACAAACTCAAATCTGGTTACTTAAGTACACATACCCGTACGCATACTTAAGTGTGTTACTTTCTAAAAATTGGTTTATTCGTGAACTTAAATATATATAAACTAAGGAATGCATATTTGCAAACCGTGGCTATAAAGTTCATGAATCGATTCGAGTGAATCAAAACCGATTTTGCTTCGATTGTGTTTTGTATACTTCTATAAGATCTAAGCAATTGAACAACTCTTGAACTAGTTCATTTGAGTCATTTGAACTAGTTATGGTGAAGATGAATAAGGTTGATATGAAAGTGCTCATATGGCTAACCATTTGGTTAACTACTGTTGAACCAACGACTTGTACACGTTTAGTTACAGTTACACAAACCTAAATGACGTATATCTCATTTCTGTATAACAAGCTAAGTTCGATCTAACGGTTGAAAGATATTATCTTGAAATCTAATCAGGTTTTCATCTAACGGTGAATATTGAATGCTTTGTTACCAAGGTAACTTAGATTGCAAACCCTGATTTGGAGACTATATAAAGGAGAACTATAGCAACTGGGAAAGTTAATCCCCACACCTCCTGTGTGATACTAGTTGTATAAGTGAGAGTTGATTCTCCTTTAACCTTAGGTTTCTACCAAGACCCTATAGGTTAACGACTTGAAGACTTCATTAGGATTGTGAAGCCAGACACAACTATTTTCTCTATAGTTGCGTGATCTGATCTTGCTGTTTATATCGTATTGAGTACAATTATAAAATTGGCTCGATATTAATTTCTCCGATAGGCAAGATAGAAAAGTAATCACAAACATCTTCGTCTCATCGTTTGTGATTCCACAATATCTTGTTTCGCTAGTCGATTAAGATTATTGTGAGGTGATTGATAATTATATGCTGTTCTTCGGGAATATAAGTCCGGGTTATCGATTGGTTCATGTTCACCTTGATTTATCAAAAGACGGAACAAAAGCTCGTAGGTATTTCTATGGGAGACAGATTTATCTATTCTTGTAGACTTTTCTGTGTGATACAGATTTGTTTATTAAAGTCTTCAACTTTTTGTCGTAGCAAATCTTAGTTTTGGGTGAGATCAGCTAAGGGAATCAAGTGCGTAGTATCCTGCTGGGATCAGAGACGTAAGGAGCGTAACTGTACCTTGGATCAGTGTGAGATTGATTGGGGTTCAACTACAGTCCAAACCGAGGTTAGTTTGTAGTAGGCTAGTGTTTGTAGCCGCTTAATACATTGTGTGTTCAATCTGGATTAGGTCCCGGGGTTTTTCTGCATTTGCGGTTTCCTCGTTAACAAAACTTATGGTGTCTGTGTTATTTCTTTTCCGTATTATATTTTGTTATATAATTGAAATATCACAGGTTGTGCGTTGAATCAATTAATTGGGAAATCCGACCTTTGGTTGTTTATTGAAATTGATTGATACTTGAACATTGGTCTTTGGTACCATTCAAGTTCATTTCTCTTGTATTCAATTGGACTCGCAGATTTCTATTTGCTTGAGTAAGGATTGAATCGAGAAATTGAGATATAACTCTTTGATATACTTTTTATTAAGATTGAGTCTGACTGTCTAGTTGATTCTCTTAAAAGTATATTGGTGTTACTCCATACAGATTGCTAAGCGAATTATTTGGTGAGGTTATTGTACCCCCACTTTTACAAGAATAAATCTCGAGCCAATCTTAGAGAAGATAATACTCAATACGTCAGAAAATGCAAGATCGGATCACGCAACTATAGAGAACATAGTTGGGTCTGGCTTAACGATCCCAATGAAGTCTTTAAGTCGTTAACCTACAGGGCGTGAAAAAACTAAGGTTAAAGGAGAATCGACTCTAATCGCAACTAGTATCACACAGGAGGTGTGGGGATTAGGTTTCCCAGTTGCTAGAGTTCTCCTTTATATAGTCTTAAAATCAGGGTTTGTAATCAATTTTACCTTAGTAACAAAGCATTCAATATTCACCGTTAGATGAAAACCTGATTAGACTCAAGCTAATATCTTTCAACCATTAGATCAAACTTAGCTTGTTATACACAAATGAAATATACCTTCATTTAGATATGAGTAACCGTACCTAAACGTGTTCACCTTGTTGGATCAACAATAGTTAACCGAAGTTAGCCATATGAACACTTTCATATCAACCTTATTCATCTTAACCATATTAGTTCAAATGACTCAAATGAAACTAGTTCTAGAGTTGTTCAATTGTTTATATTCTCATAGAAGTATACAAGACACAATTGAAACAAAATCGATTTTGATTCACTCGAATCAAGTCATGAACATTATAGCCACGGTTTGCAAAAGATTGCATTCCTTATTATATAAATGTATTAGTTCATGAACAAACCAATTTTAGAACATCATCCACTTAGGTATGCGTACGGGTATGCGTACCTAAGTAGACGGACCAAGTTTGGGTTTCGCCAGTACGCGAACTGGTAAGTGTACTATCCAAACTCAACAGAAATTCCCGGACCTGAACCTTACGCCAATACGCGTACCGGTTTGCATACCAGGTTCCCGGACTTTCTCAAAACCAACAAGTATGCATACGGGTATGCATACCATGGTTCCCGGACATGGATTACATATATGCAAGTACGCATACTATTTTTAAATCCATTTGTTCTAAGCTCTATTTCAATCATTGAAACTTTCTTAAAGGATGACAATAGTTGTTTTCACTAACTATTAGCATCAAAGCGATTTTCAAGTTATTGAAACAATCAATATGAAACATTTCGAGTCTACATCAAATGACTGTATCACACAAAGCATGTAAGATGTTACCAGGCAATTTTCATATGATCATCTTTTTACTTTCGTCAAGAGTATAAGATGAACTTGGTTAAAGCGAAAACTTACCAACACATATTTTAAGAAATGTGTAAGCGAGTTAAACTCATCTCGAAATATCAAATGTGTATAATAGAAGTCTATATAGCTATACGAATTTTGTCTCAAATATGAGATAGAGTAGATAGAATTTTGAGTGATAGATGAGTTCAAGTCTCCACATACCTTTTGTTGTTGAAGTTCCAGAAGCTTCCCTTGGTAGTTCTTCGTCTTCAATCGATGAACGCCGTGAAGTCTAATGCTCAACTATACACCTAATCCGAGACTTAGCTATAAGTATACTAGAAATCAAGACTTATAGTTTTGGCAACTAAACTTGACAACAAGCTTGAGATAGCAAAGCTTGCGAGTTCGACCAAGCAGTGCTCTAACAATCTCCCTCTTTGTCAATTTTAGTGACAAAACTATCAATACATATGGAATACAAAATAAATAAACTTTGTAGCTCTCAATCCAAATGCTTGATTTCCTTGGTTCTTCAACATTACTCAAAATCTTCGTCACTTCCAAGTACTCCAATGATTCTGACGTGTTTAACTTAGCATCATAGTTGTTGAAGATCCGTAACTATAACAATGAGAAAATAGTTGCTCTCAATCGTTGTTATACAGTGTCATAGTATTATTACACAACATCAAAGTTCAATTGTATCACAACTTTGACAACAATACTGTGTTGATATGTATCACTCCCCCATAGTCAATACTTCATCTCACATGAAAACCACTCCCCCTTACATAATGATCCGTAAACCATATGTATTTGTAGTATGAACTACACATTAATTCTCTCCCTTTTTGTCAATAAAAATTGGCAAAGGTATGAAAATTAGTGGGATCCTAATGAAATTTCCATAGAGATACTTCATGACCAAAAGAGAACAACATACCAACTTGTTTAGATGCCATCATATAGCCGAAGCTAAATGCATTCATCAAGGAGTTTATAAAGATACAAGATAACTCCTATAATATTCCACAACCGCACTCCCCACAAAGATTTGGCAATTAAGCACAAGTTCAATTAAGAACTCTCCCCCATAAAATGTCATTCTCGAAAGAACAACAAGAGCGACCTTACTTTCACAAGAAAAGAAGGATTTCTGTGGACATTAACAAATCACATGAAACATGAATTTGTATCCAAAATACTCAATTAAATTCACCACAAGAGAACCCATGATTAATTTAATCGGAAATGCTCACATAAGAGAACTTACGGAGCCGCACAGTATTTACACAAAGATGTGGATCAGGGAAGACCAATACTGCGGAATAAACAAAGATTCATTCTATCTTTCATCATTATTTGCATAGAGACGTATAATAGACTTAATCTTTGTAAACAGAAGTTCATCCTATCTTCCATCAATATTTGCATAATGACATAATAGGCTTAACTTTTGTTTGTCAAAAGTTCATTTAATCTTTTATCAATATTTGCATAATGACATACGAAGACTTAACTTTTGACATATATGGGACAATCGTAGTTCACGGACGCAAACACACATATCCCATAACAAGTTTCAATAAATGAAACCATAAAGATTAATACTGCAAAATCATCTTCCAAATAAACTTGAGAATTTAAATAAATAAATCTAAAAACATTGCAAGATGAAAATCGTTGGAAATAACTATGTGTACTCACAATAATGGCAATTCCAAACCCTAGTTATCCTTCTTAAAACACAATAATAAATTATCATAAGAAGCTTCCTAGACAAAAGAAAAACAAATCTAAGAGAAACACAACCGAACACACGTTAAAATCAGAGTTTGTGTTCAGAATCTTCACGGGTTTAAAGACCTTCAAGCTTGAGACTGACATCATCGATAGCCTCTTTGGAGAAGATATCCTCTTTGAGAAGATCCTTAACATGTGACTTCATGAGAACAAGGTCAGAGTTAAACTTTTTCAACTCAGTTCGTAACACATCAAGATCCTTCATAGAGTTTCCAAGCTTCAGTTTTGATTTTCCGAGATCATTGAGAAAACCATGAACCACTTCAGCAGAGACCATCTCAGCTTTTTCTCTATCTTGATGGGAATATGCATAATAGCATGATGCACCAGGATTGAGTCCATCAGCTTCAACAATGGTTGTTCTCTTCTTTAAGACGAACTCAAAATAAACAGCATCATCAATAAAGTCTTCCGGCAAATCCCAAGAATAAGGAGGAGAAGCCATTCTTGATAAACAAAAACCTGGAGTACGAGTACTCACAAAAAGGTTTTGGTTTTTAAATAGTTTCTTAGGGAAACAGATTTTAGGGTTTTCAAAGTTGGTCTATGACATGTAACAAGGGTACCCGTACGAATACAGCCTTGACCCATAGCCGGAAAACAAGACACAAGACATTGTATAAACACCAATGTTTTGCTACGTGAATAATTTCACAATTTTAGCTCAATAAATTTTACATTCTCACTGGAGAAAAATTTAGAGCATAACAGTAGCATTTTGACATAACGAAATTTCAAAAAGAAATTAAAAATCAAAATCTTGACATGACCAAACACAAATACTTATGCAAAAAAATGTTTGTGAATGATAATCCAGCTAAGAACGATAAGGAAAAAGCTAGAGAATCAGAAAACATCTTGCCATCAAGTATACCTGATCATTTCTCACTTAACCAGGATTTTTTGTGTGAGTGAGTTTTCAACCTTGTGATCAGTTAGCACAAGTATGAGCCCTAAGCTCATTAAATGAATGTTGTTTTCGGTTAAACCTCTTTTTATTAACTTTTAGGTAAGAACCGTTTTGATGTGAAGAGTTATCATAAAACTTACTATCATCAAAATACGACGCATAGTGTGGATTCTTACCTGAAGAATTTTGACTAGAGGGAGTTGAAAACCTGTTAACGATCTCTTTATATCCTTTTATTATCACATGTAGGTTGTTTTCCAAAGCTCTATCATTGCTTTCTTCTCCTGGTAATTTTTTCACATGAAGAACAACATTATCTCCCTTTTTGACAGAAGAGCATCTTTGAGCTCTTCCTGGACGATTTGTGTTAAGGAGTCTGTTATGCTCTTGAACATTTAAGGAACACATTGAGCTGACTTTCCTGGTAGGATACATAGGGTAAGTACTAAAACCAATTGGTTTAGACATACGAATGTCAGTTACACCTTTAAGAATTAAATCTAAGGTGTGTTGAAGTCGAACAAGGGAATTGTCATTCAACCTGGAGTTCCTCTTTTGCTAAACATGTCCATTTGATTCACAAAAGAGACATACTTTATGATCACCTGAGTGATTAGAGAGAACAGACTTAACACCATCGTTTGGAGATTTCTTCTTTCCATGTGATGTGGATATTCCTTAAATAGAGGAAAACACAAGCACATCTTTTCCAATAGGAAGGGATTCCGATTTTACTTCTGGAACTGAATTTCTTACAGTTGAGACAGAAGCAGTTGGTATAGTGGACTCTTTGGAAAAACCTTAAATAGAGAGTTTACTCAAAAGGCGTTCAATTTCCAAAGCATCTTCTTTGAGCTTTTCCTCAAGCAGAGTTCGTGAAGAACAGACTGAGGCGTTTTCCTCTAGAAGGACTTTTAATTTAGAGTCACGCTCATTTACTATACCAACAAGTACGCATACGGGTATGCATACCATGGTTCCCGGACGTGGATTACATATATGAAAGTACACATACTATGTTTAAATCTATTTGTTCTAAACTCTATTTCAATCATTGAAACTTTCTTAGAGGATGAAAATAGTTGTTTTCACTAACTATTAGCATCAAAGCGATTTTCAAGTTATTGAAATAATCAATATGAAACATTTCGAGTCTACATCAAATGACTGTATCACACAAATCATGTAAGATGTTACCAGACGATTTTCATATGATCATCTTTTGACTTTCGTCAAGAGTATAAGATGAACATGGTTAAAGCGAAAGCTTACCAACACATATTTCGAGAAATGTGTAAGCGAGTTAAACTCAGCTCGAAATATCAAATGTGTATAATAGAAGTTTATATAGCTATACGACTTTTGTATCAAATAGGAGATAGAGTAGATAGACTTTAGAGTGATACATGAGTTCAAGTCTCCGCATACCTTTTGTATATGAAGTTCCACAAGCTCCCCTTGGTAGTTCTTCGTCTTCAATCGATGAACTCCGTGAAGTCTAATGCTCAACTACACTTTCTATCATAATTCGAGACTTATCTATAAGTAGACTAGAAATCACGACTTATAGTTTTGGAAACTAAACTTGACAACAAGCTTGAGATAGCAACGCTTGCGAGTTCGACCGAGCAGTGCTCTAAAAAACTCCAATATAATTCCAAGAGAATAAACTAGACAGTCAGACTCAATCAATGGAAATATATCCAAGAGTTGTATCTCTGTTTCACAATGTAATCAGCAAATCAAACAGATAGAAATCCGTGAGACTTATTATTATGTGAAACAACTTGAACGGTACCAAAGACCAATATTCAAATGTCAATCAATATAATCAACAACCAAAGGTTGGATTCTCTAATTGATTGAACTACGCACAACCTGTGATATTTCTATTATATAACAAAATATAATGCGGAAAACAAATAACACAGACACCCAAATTTTTGTTAACGAGGAAACCGCAAATGCATAAAAACCCCGGTACCTAGTCCAGATTTGAACACCACACTGTATTAAGCCGCTACATACACTAGACTACTCCAAGTTAACTTCAGACTGGAATGTAGTTGAGCCCTAATCAATCTCATACTGATCAAGGTACAGTTGCGCTCCTTACGTCTCTGAATCCCAGCAGGACTCTACGCACTTGATTCCCTTAGATCTCACCCACTACTAAAAGTTGCTACGACCCAAAGTCGAAGACTTGATAAACAAATTTGTCTCACACAGAAAAGTCTATTGTATATATAAATCTGTCTCCCACAGATAAACCTATGAGTTTTGTTCCGTCTTTCGATAAATCAGGGTGAACAGGAACCAATTGATATACCGGACTTATATTCCCGAAGAACAGCCTAGAAATATCAATCACCTCACAATAATCTTAATCGTATGGTAGCGAAACAAGATATTATGGAATCACACACGATGAGACGAAGATGTTTGTGACTACTTTTTATCTTGCTTATCGGAGATCAAATCTCGAGCAAATCTTAGATAAGATAGTACTCAATCATGATAGAAACAGCAAGATAGATCATGCAACTACAGAGAAAATAGTTGGGCCTGACTTCATAATCCCAATGAAGTCTTTAAGTCGTTAACCTACAAGGTTTCATGAAAAACCTAAGGTTAAAGGAGAATTGAATCTAGTCGCAACTAGTATCACACGGGAGGTGTGGGGATTAGGTTTCCCAGATGCTAGAGTTCTCCTTTATATAGTCTTCAAATCAGGGTTTGCAATCAATGTTACCTTGATAACAAAGCATTCAATATTCACCATTAGATGAAAACCTGATTAGACTCAAGGTAATATCTTTCAACCCTTAGATCAAACTTAGTTTGTTACACACAAATGAAATGTACCTTCATTTAGATATGAGTAACCATACCTAAACGTGTACACCTTGTTGGCTCAACAATAGTTAACCGAAGTTAGCCATATGAACACTTTCATATCAACCTTATTCATCTTAACCATAACTAGTTCAAATTACTCAAATGAAACTAGTTCTAGAGTTGTTCAATTGTTTATATTCTCATAGAAGTATACAAGACACAATTGAAGCAAAATCGATTTTGATTCACTCGAATCAAGTCATGAACATTATAGCCACGGTTTGCAAAAGATTGCATTCCTTATTATATAAATGTATTAGTTCATGAACAAACCGATTTTAGAACATCACCAACTTTGGTATGCGTACGGATATGCGTACCTAAGTAGCTGTACCAAGTTTGGGTTTCGCTAGTACGCATACCATCCAAACTCAGCAGAAATTCCCGGACCTGAACCTTATGCCAGTACGCGTACCAGTTTGCATACCAGGTTCCCGGACTTTCTCAAACCAACCAGTACGAATACGGGTATGCATACCATGGTTCCTGGACATGGATTACATATACGCAAGTACGCACACTATGCTTAAATCAAGTTGTTCTAAACTCTTATTTCAACCATTGAAATATTCTTGGAAGACGGGAATAGCTGTCTCACACAAAGTATTTGCTTAAAAGCAATTTTCAAGTGATTGAATGATCAATACGAAACATTCCGATTCTACAACAATTGACTGTCTCACACAAATCATGTAAGATGTTACCATGCGATTTTCACATGATCATCTTTTGACTTTCGTCAAGAATATAAGATGAACTTGGTTAAAGCGAAAGCTTACCAACACATATTTCGAGAAAAGTGTAAGCGAGTTAAACTCAGCTCGAAATATCAAATATGTATAATCAAAGTCTATATAGATATACGACTTTTGTCTCAAATAGGAGATAGAGTAGATAGACTTTTGAGTGATAGATGAGTTCAAGTCTCCACATACCTTTTGTATATGAAGTTCCAGAAGCTCCCCTTGTCAGTTCTTCGTCTTCAATCGATGAACACCGTGAAGTCTAATGCTCAACTACACTTTCTATCCTAATCCGAGACTTAGCTATAAGTAGACTAGAAATCAAGACTTATAGTTTTGGCAACTAAACTTGACAACAAGCTTGAGATAGTAACACTTGTGAGTTCGAACGAGCAGTGCTCTAACAATCTCCCCTTTGTTAATTTTAGTGACAAAACTATCAATACATATGAAATACAAAATAAATAAACTTTGTAGCTCTCAATCTAAATGCTTGATTTCCTTGGTTCTTCAACATTACTCGAAATCTTCGTCACTTCCAAGTACTCCAATGATACTGAACGTGTTCAACTCAGCATCATAGTTGTTGAAGATCCGTAGCTATAACAATGAGAAAATAGTTGCTCTCAATCATTGTTATACAGTGTCATAGTATTATTACACAGCATCAAAGTTCAATTGTATCACAACTTTGACAACAATACTATAGTGATATGTATCACTCCCCCTTAGTCAATACTTCATCTCACATGAAAACCACTCCCCCTTACATTATGATCCGTAAACCATATGTATTTGTAGTGTGAACTACACATTAATTCTCCCCCTTTTTGTCAATAAAAATTGGCAAAGGTATGAAAATTAGTGGGATCCTAATGAAATTTCCATAGAGATACTTCATGACCAAAACAAAACAACATATCAACTTGTTTAGATGCTATCATATAGCCGAAACTAAATGCATTCATCAAGGATTTTATAAAGATATAAGATAATTCCTACAAAATTCCACCGCCGCACTCCCCACAAAGATTTGGCAATTAAGCACAAGTTCAATTAAGAACTCTCCCCCATAAAATGTCATTCCCGAAAGAACAACAAGAGCGACCTTACTTTCACAAGAAAATATTTATTTGCTTGGACATTAACAAATCACATGAAACATGAATTTGTATCCAAAATACTCAATTAAATTAACCATAAGAGAACCCATGATTAATTTAATCGGAATTGCTCACATAAGAGAACTTACGGAGCCGCACAGTATTTACACAAAGATGTGGATCAGGGAAGACCAATACTGCGGAATAATTTTTTCACAAAAGTTCATCCTATCTTCCATCAATATTTGCATAATGACATAATAGGCTTAACTTTTGTTTGTCAAAAGTTCATTCAATCTTTTATCAATATTTGCATAGTCAATAATACAAAACATCATAGGTTTTTGAGCTTTGGACGGACGAATAACATTTTGAGAGACAAACAAGTGATCCGACCATCTCAGTCTCATCCTATCCAAAGACATCTAGCGGTTGTGGTATTTGTAACCTTCTTCCATTATGGAGATATTAATAACCGTCTTAATAAACTGAAAAAATAAATGCGCCATTAAGATAATAAACTAAAAAAATAAATGTTACAACCATGTTTCAATCATTGAAATTTAAAATAAAAAAAATCTTTGACCCATATCTTTAAAAACAAAAACAAATTAGCCATCTTTTAAAAACCCGCAATATGCAAACAATTATTATTTTTAAAAATAATAAAAGTAATTTTCATGGTACTCATTGTCTAAAGGGAAGAATAAAAAAATACAACTAATGATTTTCATTATACTCATTGTACAAATGGAACAATGAGTAATGAATATATATATATATATATCCAAAAAATGACCCACAAAAGATTTAACTTTACGCCGTGGGCCTAATTTTAATTTTAGCAATCGAATAAGCTTATTTTCATCATCCTACAAAAAAAAAAAAAAAAAGATTTACGATGTAAAACCCAAAGCACAAAGAACTTTAAAATTATTTTCTAGCATCCGTAATAAATTTATTTTCGAATGAAACATTTAACCAATCGAAAGATGAACCCTGTATTCTTAATCATGATCACGGCTATCTTTGCATCAAATTTTAATGCCATGAATAATTTGATCAAAATTTACGGCACAAACAAAAAGAAGATAAACTCAAAAAAGAAAAAGAAAAAGAAAAGCAAAAAATCATGATCAAGCAATTGAAAAATAGAACAACAGAAACAAAAAGAAGCTGAACTCTAAAAAAAATAAAAAAAAATCAATTAATCATGATTAGCCTCTTCCAAGCAATTGAAATATAGAAATAACACTTTAGAAACTAAATGGTGAAATGAACTGTCACCGTATCAATTGATTCCAAGAAAAAGAAAAATGAAACTTATAAGCTTCTATGCCATTTACACACTTACTCGAGTAGAACTTACAGATGAATGAATCTCCAAACTTATAAATGTGAATTTTGATGGCGCATGCGTTTTTCTGGAATCAATTTTTATTTTATTTTTGAAACGTTTTTCTGGAAACGTTTAATGTCTTCTGATGGAATCAATAATTTTTTTCTTTTTTGGTGATCCACAACACAAACAAAGATAAAAGAATCTCAAAAAAGAAACGTTTTTGATTATACCAAAAACAAATCTCCTCCTCTTTTAATTCCAATTTTTTTAATTGCTTTAGATCCTCTATTTACTCCCCCATTATCCTCCCACGATTAAGAGAGTTGCTTACCCATAAATAAGTTAAAACTGTCCATGCTCTAAGTTCTGCATGCAAACGGATACTCCTTTATGACTAGCACGTAATAACCCATTCCAAAAGAAAAAACGTCCAAAAAATTGCATGTGTCCCTAATTACAATTATCAATGAGCAGTGTATAAATAAAGGAGTGTATTTCTTCAACCACACTCATTCACTCATTCCAACTTTTTTTTTTTGGTGAAATTTTTAGCTTAAGAGTATCAACATGTCAAACATGATTAGCCGCAACCCCACAAAAACCGTTGCCCAAAGCGTGTTTGCTTTCTTTTCAAGAATGCATGATTGCGATGAAAACAAAACTGCAGTACTCAGGTTTAGTGTTGCAAGAAAATGGGAAGAGATCGATTTCATTGCGACCAACGAAGTCACTACTTTGGATTTACTAATGATTGATGAAAACTTGAGTATATTGTTATTTCGATCCGAATTAAACTATTTTTTTTAAAGAATAAAATATTAGTGACGCATTCTAATCATTTTTTACATAATTGCGATAAAAATAAACCTGCAGTACTCAAGTTTCATGTTGCCAGAAAATGGGAAGATGTCGATCAAAACATGAGAAATCCAGATTTCGTCCTTCAAAGAATGATCAACGAGGAATTTTTATCAAAAACTATTATTTGAAGTCTAAAGAATATCGTGAGGAATTATTAAACTATTATTTAAGTGTAACCAAAGTTATAATTATTTGGATTAAGATTTCATGTCTACAAGTTCTCATGGGACGAATTAAGCCTCATAGTGTGTGGTAATTATTAAAATCATTCTAACCAAAAGTATTCTATCTCATGCCGTGCCGTTACAGCACGGGTTATTTCTAGTGACATTCAAAAGACTTAACTTTTGACATATATGGGACAATCATAGTTCATAGACGCAAACACACATATCCCATAACAAGTTGCAATATATGAAACCATAAATATTAATACTGCAAAATCATCTTCCAAATAAACTTTAGAATTTAAATAAATAAATCTAAAAACATTGCACGATGAAAATCGTTGGAAATAACTATGTGTACTCACAATAATGGCTATCCCAAACCCTAGTTGTCCTTCTTTAAAACACAAGAATAAATTCTCATAAGAAATTTCCTAGACATTAAGACCTCTAAAAAATTCTTTATCGTCCCCGAACTCCTTGTCGTCAACAGCCATAGGAACATAAGGTTCATGAAGAAAGGAGTTAATTCCAACAAACCTTTTAGAGTGATGCCGAACCAGAGCCTTCTGAATTTCTAGAGTCCTAAAAACAATAGCCTTTATTTCCTGAATCTCCTTTTTTGTTTCCTTCAACTCTTCAAGAACCCCAGAGAACTTCTATTTATTAGACGGAACAACTCTTGGTTTTCTCACATTCCTCCTTTTTCTTTTCAAAGTTGAAGGTACAGGAGATTTATCTTTTTCCTTCATGATTGACGGCTTAACAATCACATAAACAACTTTTCCATCAGAAGACATCATGCTTGGATTCTTCATACCAGTATAGATTGTGAGAGGAATTCACAAATCAGACTCAACAAGCAGTCTTGTGATAAAAGGTTTTTCAGAGAAGGAAAAAGGAATGTAGGGTTACGGAACCTTTATACACTAAAAAAAGGATTCACGTACGCACAACTCACAACCCTAAAGAAGGCAGAATTGTCGATTTTAACCCTCTTTTATTGATCAAACAGGTAAAACCCCTTTCCATATCAATTAGATATGAAAGAATGGAAGAATTCCAAAAACGGTGAAGCAAGACTACAAAAAGAAAAACAAGGCAAAACAAAATCATTTTTCTTTTTCCTAAAGCCTGAAGTGTGCAAAATCTTGTCTCTTTTGAACCAGGCACATGAGACAAGATACACAACCAGCACAATTAAGTTGTGATGAGGTGAACAAAAATCTGTACACCATAACCTTCTTAAATGGAATTCTTAGAACCCTGTTTCATAGATTTTTTAGACCGTATTCTTTTTTCTAGTGGTCTAGACTTATCTTTGGAAATTAACTTCTTCGGAGAGGAGATAAGAGTACATACCTCAGTCGACTTCTGAACAAATTTGAGCTTGTTTGCTAATCGATTTGCTCTCCGTTGTAGTTTATTGACATATCTTATCTTATGTTTGTACTTGAAATAATTGGAGAGTGCATGACCCTTGAGAGTACAATATGAACATGACAATAGAGAGGGTGATTCGGACGCCATGGTTGTGCAAGCTGCTAGACATATGGTAGAATCTGAAACATTAGAAGAAGAATTTCCAGTAGATAAGCATAAATCCATTTTATCCTCCAAAGTGGTTGAGGTTTCTCCTGGAAGAATATCGAGGTTGATGTACGTATTACTACAATTATCAAAATCAATATTTTCATAGAGGAGTGCAACACTTGATTTTTCGCCTTCATTAGAATCATAGTGATCAGACATTTCATCAAGAGTTGCATCAAGACCTTTGTTTCCAGTGTATTTTTTACGATTTGGACACTTATTTGCAAAATGACCAAAGCCTTTACACTTGAAGCACTATGGCATATCCTCGTCGTCAGTATCACCGGTATCCCTGTTTTTAGGAGGAACACGATTATGAGGTTTAAATGATGACTAAGGTTTGTCTCTGGTGAACCGTTTACTTCTCTTCAAAATAAAATCTCTAAACTATCTTGTGATCAAAGAGACTGACTGGTCAAGATCTTCATCTGATGAATCAGTCTCAGAAGGATCATCTTCATAGATGCCAATACTCTTACTTTTATCAAGTAATTTACTGTTCTTTTGTGCCTTGAAAGCAATATTCTTTCCAGATTTGGATGAATGCTCATGATCAAAGATCTTTAACTTTCCAACCAAGGTGTTTCTGGAAAGAGTGTTAAGGTTATTTCCTTCAACGATGGCATGCTTCTTAGAATCGTATTTGGCTGGCAGCGATCTGAGAATTTTCATCACAATGTCCTTTTCAGGAATAGTCTTACCCAATGCAAAAGATGCATTAACAATTTCACACACTTTGTGATTAAACTCATAAAATGAATCCTCATCATCCATACGAAGGTTTTCCCAATCAGAACATAGGTTTTGAAGCCTAGCTTCTTTCTCAGAGGAATTTCCTTCGAATACAGTTTCTAAGATATCCCACGCATCTTTAGACTTAGTGCACGTAGTCACATGGTGCTGAAGATCTGGGGTAATGGCATGTATGATAGCATTTAAACCGTCAGAATTTTGCTTTGCAGCAAGAATCTCGTTAGGTTCATATCTACCAATATCCTTAGCAATAGATACACCGTCTATTGTAACCATTGGAGGATTATAGCCATTAACAACATAAACCCATGTTTGAAAATCACGCGCTTGAAGAAAGGCACGCATAGCAATTTTACACCATGAGTAATTTGAGCCATCGAAGACTGGTGGTACGTTTATAGAGATAGCTCTGTCCATATAGTCAGATCGCTACAAACACAGACTTATGAGGTCGTAAACGTGTTTGCCTGCTCTGATACCAATTGAAAAAGCGGGGGTCTAACAACCACACCCAATATTTCGCTTAGCAATCTGTATGGACAAACTCCAATATAATTCCAAAGGAAACAACTAGACAGTCAGACTCAATCAATGGAAATATATCCAAGAGTTGTATCTTTGTTTCACAATGTAATCAGCAAATCAAACAGATAGAAATCTGTGAGCCTGATTATTATGTGAAACAACTTGAACGGTACCAAAGACCAATGTTCAGGTGTCAATCAATATAATCAACAACCAAAGGTTGGATTCTCTAATTGATTGAACTACGCACAACCTGTGATATTTCTATTACATAACAAAATATAATGCGGAAAAGAAATAACACAGACACCAGAAATTTTGTTAACAAGGAAACCGCAAATGCAGAAAACCCCTGGGACCTAGTCCAGATTTGAACACCACACTGTATTAAGCCGCAACATACACTATCCTACTCAAAGTTAACTTCGGACTGGAATGTAGTTGAGCCCTAATCAATCTCACACTGATCAAGGTACAGTTGCGCTCCTTACGTCTCTGAATCCCAGCAGGACTCTACGTACTTGATTCCCTTAGCTGATCTCACCCACAACTAAGAGTTGCTATGACCCAAAGTTGAAGACTTGATAAACAAATTTGTCTCACACAAAAAAGTCTATTGTATAGATAAATCTGTCTCCCACAGATAAACCTATGATTTTTGTTCCGTCTTTTGATAAATCAAGGTGAACATGAACCAATTGATATACCGGACTTATATTCCCGAAGAACATCCTAGAGATATCAATCTCCTCACAATAATCTTAATCGTATGGTGGCGAAACAAGATATTATGGAATCACAAACGATGAGACGAAGATGTTTGTGACTATTTTTTATCTTGCCTATCGGAGATTAAATATAGAGTCAATCTTAGAGAAGATAGTACTTAATCACGATAGAAACAGCAAGATCAGATCATGCAACTACAGAGAAAATAGGTTGGTCTGGCTTCACAATCCCAATGAAGTCTTTAAGTCGTTAACCTACAAGGTTTCGTGAAAAACCTAAGGTTATAGGAGAATCGATTCTAGTCGCAACTAGTATCACACAAGAGGTGTGGGGATTAGGTTTCCTAGTTGCTAGAGTTCTCCTTTATATAGTCTTCAAATTAGGGTTTGCAATTAATGTTACCTTGGTAACAAAGCATTCAATATTCACCATTGGATGAAAACCTGATTAGACTCAAGCTAATATATTTCAACCGTTAGATCGAACTTAGCTTGTTATACACAAATGAAATGCACCTTCATTTAGATATGAGTAACCGTACCTAAACATGTACACCTTGTTGTCTCAACAATAGTTAACCGAAGTTAGCTATATGAACACTTTCATATCAACCTTATTCATCTTAACCATAACTAGTTCAAATTACTCAAATGAAACTAGTTCTAGAGTTGTTCAATTGTTTATATTCTCATAGAAGTATACAAGACACAATTGAAGCAAAATCGATTTTAATTCACTCGAATCAAGTCATGAACATTATAGCCACGGTTTGCAAAAGATTGCATTTCTTATTATATAAATGTATTAGTTCATGAAAAAACCGACTTTAGAACATCATCCACTTAGGTATGCGTACCTAAGTAGCCGGACCAAGTTTGGGTTTCGCCAGTACGCGAACTGGTATGCATACCATCCAAACTCAGCAGAAATTCCCGAACTTGAACCTTACGCCAGTACGCGTACCAGTTTGCATACCAGGTTCCCGGACTTTATCAAACCAACCAGTACGCATACGGGTATGCATACCATGGTTCCCGGACATGGATTACATATATGCAAGTACGCACACTATGCTTAAATCCAATTGTTCTGAACTCTTATTTTAACCATTGAAACATTCTTGGAAGACGGGAATAGCTGTCTCACACAAACTATTAACTTCAAAACAATTTTCAAGTGACTGAATGATCAATACGAAATATTTTGAGTCTACATCAATTGACTATCTCACACAAATCATGTAAGATGTTACCAGGCGATTTTCACATGATCATCTTTTGACTTTCGTCAAGAATATAAGATGAACTTGGTTAAAGCGAAAGCTTACCAACACATATTCCGAGAAATATATAAGCGAGTTAAACTCAGCTCGAAATATCAAATGTGTATAATCGAAGTCTATATAGCTATACGACTTTTGTCTCAAATAGGAGATAGAGTAGATAGACTTTTGAGTGATAGATGAGTTCAAGTCTCCACATACCTTTTTTTGATGAAGTTCCACAAGCTCCCCTTAGTAGTTTTTCGTCTTCAATCGATAAACGCCATGAAGTCTAATGCTCAACTACACTTTCTATCCTAATCCGAGACTTAGCTATAAGTAGACTAGAAATCAAGACTTATAGTTTTTGCAACTAAACTTGACAACAAGCTTGACATAGCAACGCTTGCGAGTTCGACCGAGCAGTGCTCTAACAAAGCCTATATAATTGATTTCCTGATTTACGATCGAAACGGATAATTAGATCAAACGTAGGATCAAGGTGATGGAAATCGATAGCAATTTGACAAAATTCTAGCTATCCTCAAAATCCGGACTTATGCAACCCGAAGTGCATCCTAGATTATTATTCACCTCACAAGTATAAAACTTGCGGAATCACAAAGTTGAGACGAAAAGAACTTTGTAATTTCTATCTATCTTGTTCAAGTGATAAATCAACAATCGAACAAGATCAGGATACTCAAGTTATCAAGATGAAAGATAACTGGACCCGACTTCACGAATCCCAATGAAATCTTTGATGGTCGATAAACCCTAAAAGGGTTTCTGGAGAGGACGACTTTAGATACAATAGGACACATCAAAAAGTAGTGTCAGGATTCAAAGATCTCAGTTGCCAAGAGTTCCCCTTATACAAACTTCAAAGCATAGGTTGCTTTAGGTTTAAGCTAAGATAGCTTTGGAACCAAACAAACAATATTCACCGTCAGATGAAAACTTTAAATCTTATTCACATAAACAAGATATACACTCTGGTTAGGTAAACCATAATATAACCGTGTACAAAGACTATGTCCAACATAGTTAGCCGAAACTAGCCGGTTTGAACTTAAAAGCTTAACACTCATTTTCATGAACACAAAGACATTGATCTTGAGTCACAATTATGTGATCAAATGAGTCTAGTATTTTAATGGAGAATTGATCAAATGCAAATCATCTCATAGAAATAATTTTATCGCATTTGAACACAATCGACAGAGCTTTGTAAATGCACACAGTATAAATACATGAGTCATTCGTAAATCCGCTAAATCATGGTACGCGGACCGGTTTGCAAACTTATGAGTAAAGCCGAGTTCCGGAGTTGACAGAACTTTTTCAGTTCACGTACCAATTTGCAAACTTAATTAGGTGCAAAACTGAGTTCCGGAGTTGACAGAACTTTTTCAGTTCGCAAACTGGTTTGGAAACCCGAAGACTTTACCGGTTCCGGAGTTTACAGAACCTTTTCAGTTTGCGTACCGGTTTGGGTACTAAACTGGTTTAGGAACATAGAACTGTATTGGTTCGCATACCGGTTTGAATACTTAAATCCGGTTTCCTTACCACAGTTCCAGAATGGTTTGTATACGAATATACATACCTATCCGGATCATGAAACAAACAGATTTTCCCATGATGTGCATACGAATATGCATATCACACAAATCTGTAAATCGATATATAGTTACTCCGCTACGTGTACACGTAATATAATACGACTTCAGACATATAACAGTTTTCTCGGTTTGTAAGACTGATAACACTGTCTTGTATTCTGAATATAGTTGTTCTATATTTCTCTAAATCAATTCGAAACATTCATGTATAACATCAATGACACATATCGTTGTTCCAGGCTATTTTCGAATGATAAACTTGAATCATGATTTAGTTCCGAAAAATAAATTGTTCTCCACTGAAATCGATCAAGTATGAACAAATGTTCATTAAGCTTAGTCATTATATTTCGAGAAATTCGTAAACTAAATAATTAGGTCTCGACTCGAAATTCTTGTCTATGCAAGCTAGTCTAATTAGTTACGCGACAAACATCTCAAGGATTAAAAAGTGAATATAACTTGAGAAATAGGTGGTTCGGTCTTCACTTACCTTTTTTTAATGAAGTTCTCCAAAAGCTTCGATTGATTTTTGCCTTCAAACGGTAGAACGCAAATGATGACTGGTTCATGTCTCAACTACCTCTATCCTAGACCGAGATTTAACTAATTGTAGATTGGAAATCAAGATATAGTTTTGACAACTAAATTTGACGACAAGCTTGAGATAGCAACACTTGTGAGTTCGACCGAGCAATGCTCTAACAATGATGTCACCTACAGGCATACACGAGTGACCCCCATTTGACATACTTTTGGCGTGATTCATACGCCATGTAACTGTATATAACTCCTAGAAGGATGGCTTTATAATCCCAGACATATTATTCAGTTTAACTTAATCAATAAAAATTATATTTTTTATGTTCTCTTTCCTACTTTCCCTTTAGAACTCAACTGTGATAAACGATTATAGTTGAAACATCCCATACAGTTGTCATTAACAAGATCTTTAAAATGATTATAGATAGAATCAACAAAATCAGACCAAGGAATAAATGTTTTACCAATGTAATAGTAACATGAGTCTGCTTTGATATCCAGATACATAGAAGCAAAATTTGTCTCTTGTTGCTCATCAACACGATGGATCCGAAAGTATCCATCACATATGCAAATCCAGCTATAAGGGTTTTCATCAAAAAAATTGGTAAAATTTAGTTTTGGAGGTTTGAAATGGGTGTCCGAAGAACCACCAGAATGGGATGTTGAGTGTGAAGAGAAAGTTCATCTTGAAGAAAGAGGTGTTGAAATAGAAGACTATTGTGGGTTTAGAGTATATCGAGATAAAATTTCGATGAGTGTATCAAACTTGGTCTTGTTTTCTTCTGATATAGAAACAAGTCCAGTCAAGAGAGTACAATGTGCGTTTGCATCAATAGTACGAGGAGCAGAATCACGGAAATAACTTTCACAAAGATTTTTGACTAACTGACTCATGTCTCGAGTTTTAGCATTGACATCCTGAATGGAAAGTCCTCTGTCATAATAGAGTACGAGAAAAACTTCATAATAATAATAAATGGCGTGGACAAGAGTAAGTGATGTAGTGAAGAAGCTCACACAGCCACCCTATACAAACCAGCCTATACGGGCGTCTATCTTCGCCCATGATATAAAGTTGCCAGTCACGGTGGACTACACGGAGTTCCGATCCAAAAAAAATTTCCTTGTCATGCGCACTTCACTTAACTAGGGCCAAATGTTTTCTGTTCTCCTCGTTGCTACACGTGCTCAACAACAAGACAAAGAACTTCTTTCATTTTACTGTGACGTGTCTCAATACTCAGCGGGTCCTTCTCATAACTCCACAAATCCAACAGACAAAAAGACAAACCGCCGTATCCATAAATGCTGTTCACGCTTCACACCCCGTTAATCCCTCTCACCGAAAATAAACGTTTATTTCCTTATTAAAATAGAAATAAAATTCCCAAAAAGGACGGCCCAATATTTTTCTTCAACAGTAAGTCCATTTCCAGAGAGAGAAGAAAATGCTCATAGATCATCGATTCAATTCTCGAAAACCCTAATCCCCAAATCTCAAGGTAAACATCTCCATTTTCCTTTTGGATCTGAATTTTCTTTGATTGATTTGTAATTTTATCAAACCTAATTTTGCCATGGCGACGAAAACCGAGGAAGGAGATGAGAAATTAGTTGCAGTAGCACAAACGATCTTGAAAAACTTAGGAACAACAGAGAATATAACCCAAGACATGATATTCATATTGTCAAAATTTGATGATCGATTTTCCAATGTATTCGCTGATAATAGCAATCAGAAGAGTGAAATTGAAGAGCAGCTTGAAATCTCCGAGAAAGTGATATTAAAATGGGAAGAAATGAATACGAATACGAGGCAGAGAAACTGTTTAAGATGGGAAGATTCACATGACGAAGCGAGTGAGTATTTAAGAGCGGTGGATGATGTGATTAGGTTAACGGAAGAAGATTTGACTCCATGTGACAGTGAATTGAAAGATCGTGCTGAGAGTTTGTTGCAGCAAGCGATGGCGAGATTGGAAGATGAATTTAGGCATGTTTTGGCTAGGAATACTGTTCCACTGGATGGGGATAGGTTGAGTAGTGTGTCGTTTTCTAGGAGGGTTTCTGTTTCTTTTGCTTCTAATGAAGGGGAGAATCAGGGTTCTGAGACGACGTCTGTTGAGGATGGACAGGAGGGGTATTGTGAGGAGAAGGAGGGAGTGGATGATGATGAGGAGGAGGGCGAGGAAGAAGAAGTAGAATATGGGGATGGTTATCTTGATTTGATTAATCCGAATGCTGTTTGTGATCTGAGGGAGATTGCGGAAAGGATGATTAGGTCTGGGTATGAGAAAGAGTGGTGTCAGGTTTATAGTAGTGTTCGCCGTGATGTTTTAGATGAGTGTTTATCGATTCTTGGTATTGAGAAGTTAAGTATTGAAGAAGTGCAGAAGATTGAGTGGAGGTCACTAGATGAGAAAATGAAGAAGTGGACACATGCTGTGAAAAATGTGATTAGTGTTCTTTTGCCTAGTGAGAAACAGCTTATTGTTGAAATTTGCGGTGGGTCAGAATTAATCACTGAGGTTTGCTTTACTGAGACCACAAAGGGATGTGTGATGCAGTTGTTGAACTTCGGTGAGGCGATTATAATTGGACGGCGTGCATCAGAGAAGCTCTTTCGTATACTTGACATGTATGATGCTCTGGCAGATGTGATGCCAGGTTTGCAAGCATTATTTCCTAATGATTCTGGTGAATTTTTGTGCAATGAAGCACGAGGAATTCTGGATGGACTTGGTGAGTCAGCAAGAGGAACACTAGCTGAGTTTGAGAATGCTGTTCGGGGTGAGACGTCTAGGAAGGCAACCCATGGTGGTGAAATCCATCCGCTGACACGTTATGTGATGAATTACTTGAAGTTACTTGTTGATTATAGTGATTCACTGAATATGCTCTTAAAAAATGGCACAGAAGATTCGGATCATTCGGGAAGTAATAATTCTTTTAAGACGGATGACTTGTCTCCAATGGGCCATTGTTTGCTGTCGTTGATCTCATCTCTTGAGTCGAATCTTCAAGAGAAATCAAAGTTCTATGAGGAAGGTGGGATACAATACATATTTTTGATGAATAACATCCTTTACATTGTTCAGAAAGTTAAAGATTCCGAGCTCGGGAAGCTTTTGGGTGATCCCTGGGTTCGCAAACGCCGAGGTCAAGTACGTCAATATGCAACTAGTTATCTGAGAGCTTCTTGGAGCAAGGCCTTGTCTTTTATGAAGGATGAAGGAATCGGTGGCGGTGGGAGCTCAAGCAGTGTATCAAAAGTCGTTCTTAAGGAAAGGTTTAAGAATTTTAATTTATGCTTTGAAGATATTTATAGGAATCAATCAGCTTGGAAGGTCACAGATCCTCAACTTCGTGAAGAGCTACGGTTATCTATCTCGGAGAAAGTTCTTCCAGCATACCGTTCATTTATGGGTAGATTTAGGGGCCATCTTGAGCGTGGGCGTCATTCCGGAAAGTACATAAAATACACTCCTGAGGATTTAGAGAATTATCTTTTAGATTTGTTTGAAGGAATGCCACGAATTCTGCAAAATCCAAGGAGAACACTAAGTTCATAGGACAATGAAGACATGGGAAGGTAAGCCCTTTGCTCCCATCAGGGTGTTGTTACTTCAGATCATTTGTCGAATTATATCATGGCGATCTGATATTTACTCTCTTTTATTTCCTCTTCTGAATTGAACATTATGATGAAAAGATTCTCAGAAGTCTTATGTATGACCCCTGTATAACTCTATATATACTGTTGGGGTTATGTATGACTTTGTAAATCATATTGAGGGTGGCATCTTGTCAGGATTTATGACTGTTTTGTTGTGATTCCAGCCATAATTACAGTAGCTCTGTGCCATAGGATTGTAAAATATGAGTGTGCTCTGAAAAATGTTTCGGCTGTTTTTAGTCACATAATGCAGTTACTTTTTTGTTACCTCATCTTGTTTGACTTTGCACTTTTTCAACCTTCTGTTTTCCAATTATATATGTCATCCCTTGTTACTACAGAGTATGTAAACCATATAGAAGCTGCTGTCTGTAACTCAATGGTGGTTCATACTTTCTGTGTAGAAGTTACAAATATGGAACTTGGAGCTTAGAATGATGATTGATGTTGTATCTATTTTGGAACTTTGAGCTTGAAATGATGACTGATGTTTTATCTATGTGCGGAGATTGATGTTTCAGACTCATATAGGTATATACCCTGCCCTTCTGTTGGCACACCATGGAATATTTTATACTTACATTTACACTAGTTTCCTCAGGGAAATCAGTTATTCACAATATTTTCCACAAAATCCTAGCGTGAGAAGATCACAATGTAACTGCACCTGATTTAATCTCTCCTGTATGCAATTAGCATTGCTTGCTGATATTCTGTGATAAAATTTAAGGTCATCCCGTGTGGTTGAGGAGGTTCTTGTGATCTGGTCATATACATAAGTAAGAGGGGTTCTGGAATACCCTTCATTTTCACGAGAAACCAGTTTTGAGGCATACTGAATTTTTTTGAGGCATACTAAATAATGCCAAAATAGGGTCACTAAATAAAAAACATCACCACCCCTTATCCACCTTTTTTAATAATGGCATAACTACCCTTACATAATTAATGTTAATGATTATGATTGGATTCGATCAATTAGGAATTTTAAGGATTGATTAAAAATTAAATTATTAGTGGTAAATTAGTATAGAAATCAAATTTATGTGAGAGAGTTGGGATTTTTGAGAGGAAGAAGAAGAAGAAGTGAAAAAAAAAAGGGTTTTGAGAATTTAGTGATTAGAAGTGACCAAAATGTGTGATTCAAATCAGAGGTAGGCTTCTATAGTGGTTTAATGTCCTTTTTATAAGTTGAATTTGTCAAAAAATTGAATTTTTAAAACTCAGATCTACTGACCAGATGAACGGTTCGGCTGATAAGTTATCAGCCGAACTTCACTTTGTAACTGACGAATTTTATGTTCGGCTGATTCGAACAAAATCTAGCAAAGTCGCATCAGCCGAACATAGTGCTTCTCTAAATCATACACTAGGTTCAGCTCAAAATTGATATTCCAATATCAGCCGAACTGATCTTCTGAAAATTTAAAACGAAGAAGAAGGCTAGGTTCGGCTGATTCGAACAAAATCTAGCAAAGTCGCATTAGCCGAACATAGTGTTTCTCTAAATCATATACTGGGTTCGGCTCAAAATTGATATTCCAAGATCAGCCGAACAGATCTTCTGAAAACCCTAATTCCATCTTTGAAATCATATTCTATCGATCAAACAAAATAAAATCAATCAAAAACAAGATGGGTTTGTTACAAATACATTCTAAAATACATCTGAGAGCAATTGAGATTTGGATTTTGCACTCCAACATCGCTCACTTCGATTCGGGTTTTCTTTGCTTGATTAATTGCTTGATTGAATTGGAGTCCAAGATGTTTAAGTTTAAAGGTTATTTTGATTTTTGATTTTAGGTTTTTGAGGATAAGGGCACTCTAGTAATTTAAATTGTTTAAGGATATATAGTTAATTGCATTACCTTTAGACACCCCTTATAAACCCACCCTAGATGGGATAATGAATGAGTATGCCTCAAACACAGGTTTCTTTCACGATCTTTCAAAGTAATGAGTCTCTTTTGCTCTTTTGGGTTATTAGAGCAAGTCCAATGGGACTCAACATATCCGCTCATTTGATGATCCACATCATTTTCTCACATTGGTAAAAAAGAATATGGTGGAGTTTGAGCGAAGCGGCTTCTGTAGGGATGATCGTCCCATGTTGAGCCGAGACTCGGTGCAATGTGAACCATGCCTCGGTGCAATCAGAGCCGGTCATCTCCTTCTTTGATGAAATGGTTGTATGTTATACCTACTAACCCTATATAAATCTTCTTTCATCCACCAATAAACTCATACAACTTCGATCTATTTTCTATTTTTACATTAGTTCATCAAATTTCTTCCATCAATATATTCCTTGTTTTAAGTTGGTGTAATCAATTTTTTTCTCTCTTTATGGATCCTAGTTTGGAAAATGAGGAAGCGCAGAAAGTTACAATGATCTTTCTTTAACAACAAAAACAGTGGATGCATCACCTGGATCAAATAGATGAAGATTCAAAGCTGGATCAAATAGACGAAGATTCAAACGATGCCGAACGTCATTGCACAATTATACACGGGGATAGTACCACGAGCTCCAGAACTAAGAGCAATATTGACAAGAACATATACATGGAGATTTCGAGCGAAAGGACATTAACAAATGATGTGTGATTATTTTAGCAACGGATATATTTACTCTGACGAGGATTTTCAACTTCGCTTCCGTATGCCGCGACACTTGGTTATTAGTCTTATCAAAGGTCTTTGTCGGGTAAACCTTAGTTCAGTTACCAATTTGATGCACGAAATGCATGAAGACATAGTCTTGAACAGAAGGTCAGAGCAGCCCTAAGGATTATAGGTTATGGTATGTCAGCGGATGCATGCGATGAGTACATATGTATGGCAAAATTAACAGCATAGGAAAATATCGGTATGTTTTGCGAAACTATAGTCAAACATTTTGGTCCACGTTTTTTACGACAACCAACGCAAGATGATGTCGACCGACTACTGGTAGAAAATGCGAAGATAGGCTTTCCCGGAATGCTAGATACCCTTGATTGCATGCATTGGGTGTGGTATGAATGTCCTTATGCTTGACAAGGGCAATTATAAGGGCACTACTCAAAACCAACTGTTGTTCAGGAAGCGGCGGCTTCTTGTGATTGTTGGATATGGCATACGCTTTTTTTATTTGGACTCTCGGCTTCAAATAATGACATCAATGTTTTGCATAAATCACCTTTGTTTGAATTACTGAAGCATGAAAATGCTCTAACTGCAAATTTTCCCGTAAACGACAATAACTATAACAAGGGGTATTTTCCGGCAGGCGGAATTTATCCAGCGTGCTCAACTTTAGTTCAAACTTACTTTGAGTTACCCGAAGCCAAGGAACACTGTGCTAGAAGGCATTTTAACAGGAAGCAAATGGCGTATATATAGAAAGGATGTTGAACGAGCATTTGGAATTATAAAGAGGAAGTTCCAAATAATTTGTGGACCATATCGTTCGTTTGAACCAATAAAAATGGATATGGTTATGCGCACCTGCATCATTCTGCATAACATGGTAATCGAGGGCTCCCGACGGGATACCAGTTGGACAAGTTATGCAAATAAAGATTTGATGAAAGAAGTTCAACCCATTCATGGTGCGCCCGCGAGAGAATATAGAATGGTAGAAGAGAGAATTCAAAACAGAGGTTTACATTTAAAATTAAGAAAGGTTCTCACTGCACACAAATAGGTTGAATTCGGAAGAAGAAATCCGCACGTTATTTAGTTCGTTTTACATCATTTCAATTATTTTACATATATTAATGCTGAATTGTGTAATTTGGATTAAACAAACGTTGAAATTGGACAAAAGATTACATTGAATCTAAAACAAAGGATTACATCAAGAATTTAAAACTAAAACTAAACAAGTGTAATGGTATTACTTTCATTTTCATCCTTATCTAAGATATCTTTATCGGAATCAGCGTTAACTATAACTGGTTGTTGTCGTGCCTTATGTGGTTGAACTCCATCAAATTCATCTTTTCAGAGACGTAGTTGTGCAATATTCATTCTTGACGTGTTCATTCACATTCCTCTCATGTGCGCATTAAACAAATTATGTCAACCGCCTTACGACCTTTCCTCATTCTGAAACCATTTTCTTACGCTCTACTATTTTATTATTATCTGTTTTTTCTCGTTTTTCAAAAAAATCGTGAGGTTTTATTTTGAAGTTGATGATTGTTCGGCTTCTTGAGTCGTCTTTCTGTTTCTTTTTGCTTTTTTGATACCCACTCCATCAAATATATTTGCATTCCCATTAACATTAAGATTAGAATTACTGTATGGGGATTCTCCAATGTTGGGATGAGGTTTGAGTTTGCTTCGGGTAAAGAATAAGGAGACCCATGATGCTGAGAAGCATTTGCAGTCCATAAGGTGATTCCTTTGGTACTTAATATCCACTAAACAGATCAGGGTTATATTGGTTCAGCTTTCGGAGGACGCAGAAACATGCTTCGTGCTTGAAACTGGTAGAGTATTTTTTTTTTTACCATTCCTCTTGAGTTTTTTGTTGCTGCTGTTTGAATATCTATAAATTAGTTATTACTACAAACATAACATGCTTTACAAATCAATTTAACCATTTGAAATGCGACTTACTAAATCGACTTCCCGTTACCGCTCACAACTTGACGAGCCATTTGCATCATCAAAGCTACCCATAGGTTTATGTCTTTATTGTTTTATCGAAACGACCTGACAACCCATTTGCATCACGTTTTCAAATATTCTCGGTTTCCTGACTAAACGATTATGAATTTTCCCCGAAAGAGTATTATGATGTTATTGAGCACCATTGACAGAATTAAGCGTATATGTCACATAAAATCTGTAAATAGCCTTATCTTCGTCCAAACTATACTTTGGACCGCAAACTTTTGTTGATCAAACATTTCCGGCCGAAATATTTTGTGTTTGTCATGAACTGGCCATTTTTCTTGGAAATCTTGTTCCTTCTGATTCAGAGATAGAGTTCCATAGTCAAAGTTTGAGTTAAAAGTGAAAATATAAGAGTTTTTGGATGTGAAAGGTGTGATTTTGGAGTTGAAAATAGCTGAGTTTATAGGAAATGAGATAAGAGCCGTTGGATGACCCTAGCCGGCTCACAGAGCACCGAGCGTCTCGAGTTACGTCTCAACTTGAGCAGAGACTCGCGTCACCTAGAACGACCGTCCTAGTTTGAAACGGTCGTCTCAAATTGAGACTCTCGAGTCTCGACTCAACTTGAGGCGGGCTGACACCGAAATTTGAGAGTTCACCCATCCCATTAACTTGTTTGCCAGTCCCACTGTGGGGTGGGAATGTGCAAATCTGCTCATTTGCCCACCCCACTGTCTTAGCCCTTGCCGAGAAAGTAATCGAGAAAATAATCTATGTTTTTACCAACACACTAATTCTGTTCAGCTGATGGATAGCAATTACTTAGCATCATGGTTTTTGACATATATCGGGTTTTGGCTCGGAGGTAATGAGTAAATCTGGTACGTTTTCCCCAAAAATATTCAAAGCACAAAGCAAGAAACTGGAAACGGGCTCAAGTTGTACATATATACAAGTACTACCTACGGGACTGAGATAACACTCTCACTCACCTCCTTGGCTGTTTCTCATTGTTGATCACTTCAACAACATTAAAAAGGAGGCATAAAAACCATCATGAAATAACTAGCAGTTCAGAAAGGGCAGCTGCTTATTGCAAGTAAACAAGAACTTTCAAACACTGCTGCTGTTCCGAGGTAATGGAACAACACCATCAAAGAAATCTCCAAAGTAATTACGAGGCTCGTGCACTAGCTTGGATATTATGTCTCTCAGTGAAATCACTCCTTCCAGATTTTCATCCGCATCTACTACGTAGATTCTATGTATCTTTTCTGAGTCGAGTTTCAGAATTACGTCTTTGATAATATCATCTTTCCTGCACGTAATCATGCCCCGCAACATTGGTGACGCCTCTTGCTGCTCCTTTAGATGGTTTCTAACTGCTGTCAAGAAGCTCTTCGCGGTGATGGATCTGCAAGAAGATTCCAAATTTACAGTATCTTGAGGTCCATTGTTTGTTTTGACATTTACAATTAATACCAAGATGATTGAAGCTCCTCCAGGAAACTAGATATACTTGAATTGAAATGCCAGTTCAGTTCAGCACCGAACCTGTAATCTTTATAAATTTCTGGGGCAGCAAGGAGAAACTGAACATCTCGTACGCTTATATTTCCTATTGCCTTTTGTCCGTTGCATTCAACCACTGGGAGCCCTCCAATCCTCTTTTCTCTCATCAGTTTAAACGCCTTGAGAACAGGCTCATCCTCGTACACCTTACAAGAGAGGAAAACAGGTATTTTAAAAGTAATTACTAATTAGCAACACAGTCAAATTTGAAGTCGGATCATTCTTTTCCTTTCTTGTACATTGCAAAGAAGAAGAAACAAAACTAGCGCGACTGCGACTTTTAATGCATCAATGATACTTGGAATAATTCAGACAAAGGATTATCCTTCATCATATGAAGTTTAATTTGAACAAAAACACAGAAACATCTGGCAGGCTGAAAATTGCCGACCATGTATGACTTACAAAAAATAGGAATAGAAGGGGGGATACCTTAATCAATTTATGGGGCTTCATGATCGGAAGACCAAGATCTTTAAGCTTCTTCGTTCCCCAGCTCTCAAACCAATGAAGTCCAACACATTCCGCCAGCATATGAACCACAGAAGATTGTGTGATAATGTTATCGATATTTCCTTCACCCAGATCAACCACTGGTAGGCTCTTCATTTTGTATTTGGATAGCAGCAAAAGCATGGTTAAGAAGGTGTCAGATTTCTGCAGGGCAAGAAATGGAGCCCAACGGAAAGACCCTGAAATGTCTTGAACCTATGAAGGTAATGTCATAAATCTGATTTGTAAAGCAGAAACAAACAAGATAGAAAAAAAAATTTGGTTGTGCTCGGAGGAAACCTTTGTAGTCTTATAAAAATCGGAAGAAGTTAGAGTCTCGAAAAAGCTTCCACCCATTGAAGCAACAGCTTCAGGGACTGAACAACCATTTTCACCATTTGCTCCTGCCGTGGCTGTAGGCCTCATCTTTAGAGCTGTGACTTCAGACTGCAAACGGAACGTAAATATTAGCCCTTCAGTTTTCATCACACGAGAATAGGCATGTTAGTAAACTACCAGGCCAATAAATCGCCGTTCGACAATCGGAAACAACAAAAGTTTACTTCCAGATTCGGTAACTAAAAAGCAGTTTAATATAAATAAATTTCGGATTACTTCGAGCAGTATATAACAGAAAATACCACCCTTCTATTCAACTGTAAAGTCAGACTCCATACCTGATGCAAAAGCCATACAACGATTCCTTGCAACTCTACAATGCCATTGTATCTGTCAATCCAGCTGGCATCTTCTGGTGCCTCAACATTCCTCACAATTGCACTCAAAAGTTTGTGCCTGGACAATATTTGAACAGCATCAGCCAGACTTGAATCAGAATTTATCTCGATCACTGGGTACAAATTGTTCAAAAGAGAAAGTTAGTTGATTCAAGTATCACACATTAGCTTAAAAAGGCTCTCAATTTGAAAAATAGCCTAGAAGAGTAAGACAGCATGACAGGATGTGGATTCTCAATGCAGAACCAAATATGCCAATAACACCTGACAAGGAAACTACAAAATTTTCCCTAACAGGTATTGCATTTGTGGTAAATTCTTGCCTTTTGTTACTCTTCAAAAAACTAAGGACAGGTTTCCATATTAAAAAAAGCTTCTCTATAGCGCAAAACAATTTTGGTTCTACATTCTAAGCTAATAATTCAATTAAAGCGAGCAAAAAAACATCCAATTTGGCAATTTCAGTTTTCTCATACACATAAATATGATCCAAGTCATGCAATATTGTCCATCTTTTGTATCTTGTAAGTAGACCATCCATAGTAGTAGTGATCTTTACAGCCATGATCCTTAAATTCCTCAAGAACCATAAAAGTATGATGTTTTTATCTAGTTACAACCATGATCCTTACATCCTTAGTTATAAACTTGATCTTAGGTTGGAAACTGAAAACACAAACTTACAGAACAGTACAGTAGATGCCCCCCTCTCTCTCACTAAGTTGACCTAAGGTCGTATATATCCTAATTTACCGATTAACAATAAAGAAGGCTACATCCATCAACTTTAGTAATTACAAATTAGAAATACTAATTAAGAAATATTGATTGATCCAAATAAAAAGTCTCTAAATTAAAACACATACTACTAATAATAATCATAGAGTTACTTCTTCTAACCTTTAAAAGAAGGATTGATAGGAAAAGAAGAAACAGCAATACTTTCGAAACAAGAATTGAGTTTCTCAGAAGGACTGAGTTGAGGTTGTTGTATATCCCATAAATCTTCTACTCTTAATCCTAATTTTGCTTCTGGACTTCTTGGAGTACTTATACCACCACCACTCCTTGGACTATCTGTCAAACTATCCTGTCTATCCATCACTCTTTCGAATTATTATCAAAATTATCTCACTCTCACTCACAGTCTCACTCTCTCTTCTTGCAGTTGATGTTATGATCTACTCTACTTTTTCTTGTCTTGATTAGTATGAATGAATTTATGAAACTGATTTAATGAATAAGAAATGCTAATGATGTGGTGTTAGTGACATATATGAAAGAATGGTACTTATCAGTATGTGCACCGTTGATTTAGTTTTCGGACAGATGGAGGGCTGTTATTTGGGGAATAAACTATTTAGCCGCCAGTGGTTTCAGTGCTTATCTGAAAGATGGATTGGATTTGATCTTGATTTAAATAAAGAATTATAAAGTGTTGTATTCAAGTTAATTCAACTCTTTTCTTTTTCAGTTTTTTTATTTTATGCCACAACACGGATGCCACGCTCGGAAAGGCCGATCGAAGAAAAACGAAAAACTAAGTAGATGCTCTGTGCAGGCACATAATTTTTATACCGCTGGCGCAATGGATATACTAGAATTGAACCAAACCAACCTACATACACCATATTTTGTTGTCAGCAAATTGGTGTACATATATCATAGAAACATAACAATATTTACATATGGTTCCACCTATTTGCCATTTCTATTTTTCCTGTTTGCCACCCTTATCAGAATTTCTAAATTAATTTTATTTTTTCCTACTTACCACCTACAAAGGTTAAATCAAATTTGACTATAATTGTCCCCACTAATTTGTCATCTTCTCCATTAATCTCCGTGTTCATTAAAAATCCATTTAAAATATTAACCATAGATTATAATTATGTTTAACTAACACACCATTATGTTTAAATTTACTCCCATAATATTATCACTCAAATTCACTCCCATAACATAATCACTCAAAGTCTAAATTGATTGGATCAAACAATACTGTCTAAATTGGTTGGATCAAACAATACTAAACAATACTAAAGAACAGGAAGAGAGGCCCGATAAGATGAGACTTTAATCCATACTGCCGGTGTCCCCTACGAGAGACTTTAATCTATACTGTAGGGAATAGTTTCCCGTGATCTGATTCTTTTGATGCACAGTTTGTTTTTGCCAATCAAGTCTTTTGAATCTTCTCTAAATCGTTTGGATTTTGATTAGAAGCAAACTTCTTTTGGGTTTTGTTTTTCTTGAACGTTCCCTATTTATTTTGGAGGCATCTTTTTGATGCAAAATCAAAATCAAAGTTTAGAAGAAAAGATTAAACAAGATATAAGTGAAAGTGGTGATATGTGGGAGAGATGGAGTACCAAAACGGTGGGAGAGTGAGCAAAAGAAAGTGTCCCGTACAAATTAATTTATATCTTAATTAGGGTTTTTAAAAGTTTAGTTATTGGGGTGGTTTAATTGTTGGGGTTAAAAAAAAAAAAAAAAAAAAAAAAAAAAACAGTAGCATTTCAGAAATACGGGAAAATACATGGATGGTAAATAGAATAAGTGGAGTAGTAAATAATAAGAGTGGCAAACACGAAAAACAAGAATGGCGAATATGTGAAACCTTATAATTGAGGTCGAAGTCATTTATTAACCGGTTTAGTTGTTCGCTTTGTACTTAATGAGAACTCATCTTTGTTATGAGAATTCATGAACTGTGGACGTCCGGTCAATGCCCAACTTGGTCTCTCACTCCACGTGTTCAACCTATTTCCAAGGAAATAGATGCATGAGGGACGGGTGTAAATTCTGTATCATAGCTAAGGGTAGTACGGTAGTTTACCAAAACCTAATCCTTAATGTTCTTATCCGCCTTTCTTCTTCCTCCTCGTCTCTTTTTCCAAACTAAAGGCACCACAGTTCATTTTTCAGATTTAAATGAGTAATTGAAAACTCGATGAATAAATTCGATCGATTACATGTGCTTTGTTCTTCATTTTTTTTGTATTTTTCTTCTTCTTTGTTTTATCAATTTCTTAAAATTAAAACGATTCAATGGATGATTTGATAAACTTTAAACTGCTATTGTGTTTGTATTAATGTAATCGAATGAAATTGTTGAACAATTTTTTCTTTTTTTGGTTTAAATTTATTAAAAAAAAAATAGCTTCAGCCATGGGAAAAACCCAATACAGTTCTGCTGCTGGTGTGGCGTTGGTGGTGGAGATTTTGATTAGTTTGATTGTAATTGTTTCTTATTAGTTTGGGTATGATTGATTGAAGTAGAATTAGTTGAAGGCGGTGTCAAAGAATATTCAATTTCAGGAGTTAAGGTGGTGCTGATATTGGTCCTGGTTACAGTGGGTTGTGGTGGGGGTGCTGAATCCGCTGATGGTGTTGCTGGTTTGGCGTTTGTGGTGGAGATTTTGATTATGATTAGGATAGAGGTTTTGATCATGATCGATTAGGGTGGAGAATTTGGTGGTGATCATAGGGTATAAAATTTGGTGGTGGTACTGAAGGAATTAATAATGTTGGTGGTGAGGAGTGGCGGAGGTGCTTCTGTGGTGCTGGTAGTATCGGAGGAGGTGTTGCTCATTGTAGTAGCAGCAGTGGTGGTAGTTAGAACAACCTGTGAGATTATACAGCAAACCGTGGTGCTGGTGGTTATCGGGTTATGTCGGTGGTGCTGGTTATGGCGCTGCTCGTGGTAGTGCTCTTGTGGTAGTGGTGATGGCAGTGCTAAATACGGTGGTGGTGATGGTGTTCGAGGCGGCGGTGGTAACGGCTGTGGTATGGCGCTGTTGGTGGTGGAGGAGCTATCGGTGATGTCTTCTCTACACTGAAGCAAAATAGCTGAAGCAGAAAGTGAGAAACGAAAGAGATGAGGAGGGTTATTTTCGTCCTTGAAAAAGTGACGAAAAAAAAAAACGGACGGAATCATGAATTTTTCTATGAAATTGAAATTTTATATTAGTTTTCACAAAAAAAATGGTCATAAAAGCGATTCCTCACCTTCCGGTCTGGCCCAAATATTGGCTATGGTGCGGTATGCAGTCAGTGTACTGTGCATACTCCAAATTCAGAGACACGTGTAAATTTGTGGGTCATTTTTCGGTTCAAAGCAGGTCGGCAACTGATAGTTTACACCTAACTAGTTCTGTGTCCCTGCTCTAATCAATTTTCAGCTGTTTTACGCTTCTAGGACCTAAGAGAATCCACAGTCATGCAACGAAGCAAGGATCAAAAACTAAACTAAAAACCAAAAAAAATAGATTGCACCGGTGTACAAACACAACGGCAGAAGAGCAAAATTTGGTCGTATAATAAGTGCTTGAAACTGAGCGGACATATAAACTGCGCCTGATATGGGATGGGCGTATAAACTACGTTTGATATCAGGCGATTATACAAACGATTATATAATGTCCGCCTAGTTGCCAGGCGCAGTTATTATCACCACCTATTGGGCCGGATATTATACATTCGCCTGATATAGGCGCAGTTTTAATCAACCCCTGGTGCATGACGCGTACCAACAACACGTGGGGATCAATATATTTGATGCTCTAGTTTCGAGACGGACATTCCCATGTTCATTTCTTCTCCTTTCTTCCTCTGGGTCTGTTGATACTATGGTTGATCGCCCAACCAAGCTAGTTCTAAAAACTAGACCATATCTGAAATAACATAGAATCAAGGCATTACATATATATGAATTTCATGCATTTTGAATAAGAAAAAGGTGAAATATTTCTCTATCCTACCTTTTCATTCCTTTCTTGATGAAAGGAGGAACATCAGATGAAGTATTTGGTGCAAAGAACTAAAGACTCTCGCCAAGAAGTGGGAGACCAATTGAACCGGGAGGAAGTTTTCCCTTGTATTTGGGATTTCTCCATCTACAGACCCAGTGAGTAGTAATGCAGATAAGAATTAAGGTATAAATGCCTAAACTTACTGATAACATCTTTGTAGTATGTGATTTATATGTATAGTTGAGCACCTGAGATAGAATCTTACGGCATGTTTGTTTTCTCCTCTATATAAGTAGAGGAATCTACATAAAGGTTTACCTCTAACTCTAGATAAAAAACACTACATAATGTCTCTTAAATTTAC
This sequence comes from Papaver atlanticum, assembly GCA_023531105.1. Classification (NCBI taxonomy): domain Eukaryota; kingdom Viridiplantae; phylum Streptophyta; class Magnoliopsida; order Ranunculales; family Papaveraceae; genus Papaver; species Papaver atlanticum. The sequence continues at coordinate 10,587,013 of JAJJMB010012161.1, forward strand.
GTTTGTTTTACCACTATCTAATAAGTTTATATTTAGAATCAGTATTTTTCATTTCCCATTTCACCCTTATAAAATATTCAAAATTCCATGAAGACCATTCCATACAAAAAAAAATCTAAAATTTATATAGTTCAAAGATTACAAAAACAAACGCTAAAATTCATATTTGAAATTCAAATTTAGAATGTTGTAATTTGGCTCTAACAACACCAAAAGCTCCTCTAAAAACCTTTACATTAGCCGTATTCGAACAATAACCATATGCATCATCTTATGCCACCGTAGTAAAGAACTGAAATAGCTTGCAGTGGAATCAAACCAATTGTTAGAGCATTGCTCGGTCGAACTCACAAGTGTTGCTATCTCAAGCTTGTTGTCAAATTTAGTTGTCATAACTATATCTTGATTTCTAGTTTACAATTAGTTAAGTCTCGGATTATGATAGAAGTGTAGTTGAGAAACGGACATCACGGCAGTCATCATTTTTCTACCGTTTGAAGGCGAAGATCAACCGAAGCTTTTGGAGAACTTCTTCAACAAAAGGTAAGTGAAGATTGAACCACTTATTTCTCAAGTTATATTCATCGTTCTATCTATGAGACGATGTCGCATAACTAATTAGACTATCATGCATATACAAGAATTTCGAGTCAAGTTTATCTTGGTAATTAGTTCTTGAAATATATAATGACTAAGCTTAATGAACATTTGTTCATACTTGATGAATTTCGGTTAAGGACAATTTATTATTCGCAATCAAAATCATGATTCAAGTTTCATCATTGGAAAATAGCCTGGAACAGTGATTTGTGTCATTGATGTTATTCGGGAATGTTTCAAATTGATATAGAGAGAAATATAGAACTACTGTAGAAGACAGTGTTATCAGTCTTACAAACTGGGAAAACTGTTATAAGTCTGAAGTCGTATTACATGTACTCGTACATGTAGTGGATTAGCTATGTGTCGACAAACAGATTTTTGGTAAGCATATCCTTATGCACATCCTGTATGAATCTGTTAAATCGTGAACCAGATCGGTACACATACCCGTATGCAAACCGAAAAGGAACTGTGGTAACGGAACCTGTTTGGTAACCATACCGGTACACGTACCAGAAAATTTCTATGTTCCGGAACTCAGTTTGTGTATCCATACCGGTACACGTACCAAAATAGTTCTATGGACTCCGGAACCGTTCATAAGTCTTAAGGTACACATACCGGTACGCATACCTAAATAGTTCTGTGAACTCCAAAACTTGTTTGTGCTTAATAATATACAAACCGGTACACGTACTGTGACTGACCTGACTCACGAACGGCTATGGTATTTGTACTTTATACATCTACTAACTATGTCGATTATTTTCAAATGCAACAAAGTTATTTCTATGAGATAATTAGAATTTGATCAAATCTCTAAAAACACTATAGACTTGTTTAATCACATGATTGTGAGTCAAGGTTAAAGTCTTAAGTGTTCATGAAAATGACATTAAGCTTATAAGTTCAAATCGGCTAGTTTCGGCTAACCACCTTGAACATGGTCTTTATACATGGTTTGGTTACGGTTTCACCTAACCAGAGTGTATATCTTGTTTATGTAAATCAGACTTAAAGATTCATCTAACGTTGGATATTGATTGCTTGGTTCCAAAGCTATCTTAGCTTAAACCTAAAGCAACCTATGCTTTGAATATCTATAAAAGGGGAACTTCAAGCAACTATGATCTTTGAATTTCGACACTACTTTTCTTGGTGTGTCCTAGTTGTAACTAGATTCGTCCTCTTTCTAAAACCTTATTAGGGTTTCAACGACTACAAGACTTCATTGGGATTCGTGAAGCCAGGTCCAGCTATTGTTTATCTTGATAGCTCGAGTATCCTGATCTTGTTCGATTGTAGAGATGCTCACTTGAACAAGATGTATAGAAATCATCAAAGTTCTCTTCGTCTCAGACCTTTTTGATTCCACAAGTTTTATACCTGTGAGGTGAATAATAATCTAAGCTGCACTTCGGGTTGCATAAGTCCGGGTTTTGAGGTTAGCTAGACTTTGTCTATTGCTATCGATTTCCAATCACCTTGATCAAAATATTTTTGATCGTAAAGGTAATCACATATAGGCTTAATCCATGGGAGGCAGATTGGTTTAAAGTCTTCAATTGAGTTGAAGAAACTCTTAGTTGGTGTGACGTCAGCTAAGGGAATCAATTGCGCGGAGTCCTGCTGGGATTCAAGAGGCGTAAGGAACGTGATTGTAACTGAATTGCTAGGAGGGTTTAATTCGGTCTCAACTACATTCCATTTCGAAGTTAATTGGTAGTAGGCTAGTGTCTGCAGTGGCTTAATACAGTTTGGTGTTCAATCTGGACTAGGTCCTGGGGTTTTTGTGCATTTGCGGTTTCCTCATTAACAAAATTTCTTGCGTCTGTGTTATTTCTTTTCCGCATTATATTGTTTATACTTATAATTGAAATATCACAGATTGTGCGTTAATCAATCATAGTAGATACATCCGACCTTGTTTGTTGGATACGACTTAATTGATTACTTGGGAAATTGATCTTTGGAATCACCCAAGTATTCTCACCCGGAAATCAGGTTCACAGACTTGTGTCTGTAAACGTTCTTATTTGAGAGTTAGAGATATAACTCTAGATATTCTTTTTTGATTGAGATTCATTAAGTTGAACTCTCGGAATTGAATATTGAGTTTTTCCATAAAATTGTCTAAGAAAAAGTTGGTGGTGTATTTTGGTACAAAACGTTTTCACCAATTATGCATAGGAAGCTGGAAGGAAGGTATCCAAGACATAACCACACACTTAAAATAACCAATTAGAACCAATCATCTCTAGGAAATAATAGTGACTAGTAACAACCAGATCTTAAAAGTGGAATCAACCTATATGTTCCCAAGTGAGGTTTCCCATCGACTAGGATGTTTTCTTGGGCTCTGAAGTGAACAAGAGTTTTGATAACTATCATCACACTGTCATTATTCCTTCATATGATGGTGACCAAATTTTTTTCTTCACACAACCACTGACTTGAATCATTTCAAGGCAGTACTAGTATACCTTATGAGGCCTATGCTCGAATTACCAACCAAAACACCAACAAGAATTCTAAACACAACACTTGTCTCAATTCATTCACACATACATTACGGTAGACATGGGGAGCAGGTGGAAGAAGAAAATCTGCAGTCTATTGCTATATGCCAATCTGAATTGTGAGAAGTAGGTATAGATGTTGTTTTCCTCGCACCCACTTATATTAAAGAAGATATAAAAGACAACATAGCAACAGAAGTACCCAATTAACAAGAACATCTTTGAGTATCATCAGCACACTTACTAACACCGAAATCTAGCAAGAGCACCAACACTTCCTTGCAAATAGTTATAGTGACAAGGCTCATGTAGAAACCGAAGGTAAACTGTCCACAATCAACACCTTGTGACTGAATGCCAATCCTAAATATATTGAACACTCTCTACATACAAAAAATAAAAAGGGAGAACAATTAAAAATTGAAGTGACAAATTGTATATGTCAAACACGGGGTATATGTCAAATTTTTATTCCGTGGATGAAGGACTTTAAAATGAGAGTATGGCATGTATCTGACATACCGGTGGCTTACTGTAAAACTTGTACCCAATGGCCATGCCATAAGACCTCCTTTATTCCAGTGAATAAATACAAACGAGTGTATGATACATGAACTCCTACATGATTGTCTATATCTGGGGTGGGACAGAACTTCTAGATATTGATAAGCATTTGAAACTCACCGATCTAATACATTCAAAAGGACAACATTTAAATAGCCTCCTAGTCTGGGGTATAGGCATATTATTTGGGGCCTACGAGTACAAGACAAAAACAAAAACAAAAATATTTTGAAGTAAAATGGATAACCCCTTATCCAACTATTTTACTAAATGGTAATTACCCCTGATTAGTTAGTGCTAATTTGGATGATTAAGTGATGTTTAATCAAGTTAACCCTGAAATCAACTACCGTTAATTAATCGTCAAAACTTGGAAAAAAATTGTTAAAAAAAAAAAAAAAAAAACTCAACCCAGAATCGGTTGATGTTAATGCAGTAGTAGATGATTCTGGGTTGAGTTTTTTAATTGACGAAGAAAACCCAGAATCGGTTTTTGTCAATGTAGACATAAACCGATTGTAAGAAACGGAGTTTATAAATGTCCACATAAACCGATTATGCCATATTTTCAGAAACAAAATATTCATTACATAGTTTAGGAAATTAGCGCATTACATATATAGGACAATTCAGTATGCGAATTCTTGAATCTCGCACATCAATACATCGTCAATGAACCTTCGAACACGACGGTACAACATCATGTATTCCTTGTGGTGAATGAACTTTTCTTCCCCATTACGAATTCTCCATAGGTCGTTGAATCATTCCAGCTGTTAGTATGCAAACATTAAACGATGGGATATGTATTAAAGTATCAGATTACTCACTTTCATACTTAGAGGAGCTTGTGGATGATGGTCGTACACCATTCTTCTAACTTTAACATACTCTCCCATGCACTTTTTATGTATTGGAATCGAAAAGCCGAGTCTCTCCATTTAGGGTTTTTTGGATTCGTGGTGCGCTCATAATAGAACTCTTTCACGCTCTTCCAAAACATTGAATATAGTTTGTTGGGACGTTCGTGGAAGGCGAGAATGAATGATTTCATGAGATGCATATCTTCTTCCGGATCCCGTTTCATTTTCTAGGCTCAGTATGTGATGTGGGAGTGGATCAAAGAGGTTGTCTTTATATAAGATAAAGACTCAACGGCTATTTTTTTCAAAATCCACATAGACCGATTTTGGCCTAACAGAATCATATAAAATATGCCTCACCACAATCGGTTTTTAATATTGCACATGTAATCCGATTCTTGGCCAAAAAAAAAAGATACAGAAAAAAGTGCCACTTTTCGGATTACATGGAATGCCCACATAGACCGATTATGAAGGTTGTCAAAACTCTGGTTTTTTGTTTTTCAGGATCGGTCTTTAAAAATATCCATATAAATCGATTCTGAACATTTACAAAATAGGTGAATGAAATTCCCATAATCGGTCTCTGTGGTGCACTCCTAAAACCCGATTCTGAAATTGTACCCCTGGAGAAATGGTAGAATCGGTTTTTATGCAGGTAAACGTAAACCGATTCTGACTGAAAAAACTGCCAGAATCTTGTATTTTTTGCACACACATTGTAGTTGGTTATTTGGTCGCGTCTTAGGAAAACATAAACAATTTTAAGACAGAAGTTTTGACTCAGTCATTCATAAACTAGAGAACATAACCAAACATAATTCGACAATAAGTTTAAGACATAAGTTTTGACTCCATAGTTAAAGACATAAGTTTGGAAAACAAAGAAACCATTCATTCATCAATATCCCAACCACGACCTCCTCCATGACCACGTCCACGTCCAGTACCACGACCACCTCGTCCTCGTTTTGCAGGTCTTTCTTTGCCGGCATCATGTTGGGCGCTGATCGATTCACCTTGAGAGTACATGTTTGAAATGGCTTTCCTCCTCTTTTTCTTTGTGTTCTCAACCACCGGTTCCCCAAACTTTGCACCCCATCTACATCTTCGAGATTGTTCAATTCATCAATCAATTTTTTATTGGCCTCAACATCTTTCCATTCCCTAATACATAACATTGCTTGGGTTATCAAATGCCTGATTCGTCTTCTCTGTTTCCATTTTAAACAAAAAACATTCAACAAATCATGCTAAAACCATTAACAAAATCATAATTCAGAAATAATACGCACCAGGTATTTGAGAGCTTTATCTTTGTCCTGTATCTGGGGACTCTCATCTACTCATATCACTCGATTATGCGAAACGTTGAGGTACCATGGCATGTAACCCGGAATTGCCTCATCATCTGTTTGCGAATGGCCATCCATATCATGTTTGTTGTACCTTCTGTCTTCCCAGTATTTAGATGTTGGTTAAGGTTTATGAACAACCTCAAGATCATTATCAACTGACTGGATTTCGGCCTCATTGATTTTAAACTTCTTGTGTTCCTCTAGGATTTTTTGTAGTATCCGCATTTTCTTGCCACTCTCGTCGGGTTGAACATTACATATCCTATTGGGTGAACGAAAGGCCCAAAATAACGTTCTTGCTCGGCGCACCCAACCATCTTTCCTTTAGCCAAAACTTTCTTGTAAGGGTGAAAGACAACATCTTTCGTCGTCAAGTTGTCTAACTGGCGTCTCAACTTCAGATATTCCTCATCTTGGGACTTCGACTTACCATTGAAGTTTTAATTGTCTCCATAACACTGACCATCCCATTGCTTGTTCACAAAAGCCCTTTTAGTAAATATTGGGAAGTGCAAATATATCTACACCTGCAGATTAGCCATATTCCCTCCGATTTGGTTCCTTCGAGCTCTAGAAGCCTTTCTCAACTCGTTCAACGAGTGTGCAAGGATGGCAGAGCCCCAAGAGTATTCGTGAATCTTGTCAAATGGTTGAAACAACTGAATAAAGTTGGCACTCGCACGGGCACCGAAAACGTCGGGGAAGATAATAGATCCCAGGATGTAGAGGACATATGCATTGGTCTTAGAGAAGATACGTTCCTTGGTCACCTATTTTCCCTGTGCACGAAGCTTCTTTGTTCCCATGAATTGGTACCTCAAGCCTGCGAGATGGAATATCCTCTGCTTTGCGTTACCTACTAGCATCTCTGACTTGGTCGTCTCCTCATCCCATTGGAGCACATTCTTAGTGAACGCAGAAATCTTTTCCCACTCAATCTCTTGTGCGCATTCTTTGTGCTTCACAGTTTTACCTTCTATGCTTAGCCCGGTAATCAACTTCTCATCATTTGGAGTTATCGTCATTTCGCCAACCAGAAGATATAAAGTATCATTTTCCCCGTAAAATCTCTCGGCGAATGCGGAAACAAAAGGTTTGTCGTAACTAACAACCAAATTTTCGACCGCAGCCAATAACCCCGTAGCTTTGACTAGACCGATTACTTCCTCAACTTCTCTTACGGTTGATTCTATTGCTTCAAGTGGCCAATTCTTCATCATACTCACTAACGTTCCTGCCTTCATACGATGAACGACATCCTTGTGATCCTATAAAACAAAACAAATCCAATAGACAATAGTCAAAACATTAAACGGATAATAAGTTTCATCTTACATAACATAAGGTTTAGGTAGTTACTATGGTATGGCAGATGACAGCGGTCCAACTCTCTTTGTACCTCCATAACAACTTTCCTTCATCATCGCGTAACCTGTAAACGGGATCAGTAGGGACACGAGGAAACATATTCAGTGGGTATCTAGTATGAGTGAGCCTTATATCATAAGAGAAGGTGCTTAAGAATAAACAAACTAGGTGCAATCAAAGTTTCAACAACCGTTAGTCAATCAAATCAATAATCGAAAACTAAATAACAATGCAATTATCTAGTTTCCCACCAACGGTACTCGTAGAGCTTCTTGATCCCACAGAAGTCTTTAAACAAGCGGTCGTAAGAGATTTCGCCTAATTAGGGTACTTTCCTCCCTGGATAGACAAGATCCACCAGAAACAACAAGAATGAAGTTTGCGTGGCTCTTAGGATAGTTTGCAAGAAATGCAAACTCAAGTATTTATAGACCAAGGTTGTCTGGACAACAACGAAATTCCAAAACCGAAAGATATGCATTAAAGTACCTAATTTCGGTTTTCCTATTTCCAATTAAATGCCAAACCATATTTCCGAAATCTCTCTTAGAAAACTTCTATTATTAGTGTAGCACATTAACTAATAATATTTTTCAGAGGATATGCTTTAATTGCTGGTAATTAAAACATATATTATGAAAATCATAATTAAATGCTTTTCAATATTTCGGTATGGGATCACCTTGAGTATCAAGAAATATCTTTGAACAATTAATGATAAAAGTTATTTACATGTTCAAATGATATCGACATATAGAAGTTTCTCTCAGCAAACCCTAATTCCAAGATCACACAAAACATAAAGAGACACGTGAATATTGTAAACTCGGTTTTGGTCCTCAGGATTGCTTATACGTACCATAACTCACAATTTAGGTTGTGACCGGTTATACCATGCTTCCCAAAATAGGTTGTGACCGGTTACACCATGATTCCCAAAGGTAGATTGTGATCGGTTACACCTTGTTTCCAAAAGTAGCATATGACTGATTACAACTAACTTCCCAATGTAGCTTGTGACTGGTTACATCTTGCTTCACAAAGTATCTTGTGACAGATTACAACATGCTACATATTATAGGCTATGACCGGTTATACCTCAATTATCAACATAAGTTAAGATATGTTCTACCTTGTCATCTTGTATTGGTCATCCAAAAGATATTCAATAAAGAACCGAACCAATCATGATTTCCCTTTCGATTATGAAACAAGTTTGTACATCTACTTCCTTAAATGTAATAATACATAGTTTTCTAGGATGAAATCATACTTATATCTTACACATAATCAAGTAACTAAATACAAAGATTATGTTGATGTCGTATTTACGAAGTTCCAAAAGATAAGTGTTTATACTTTGTAATTCAATTAATTCCTTAACACTTTGATCATAATGATATGATCAAGTCTAATCACTAGAGTATTGTATATATACAGCTTCGCATGGTATGTTTTCAATATAATACGACTTGAAAGATACGTTAGGAATGGAAACAAGTCAAGTCAGTATTACTAACCTCAAGTGGAAGGATGATGTCTTTGTTGCAGTCGTTACTTCTTCTCATTTTTCAGGTCTTCGGAGTAATACTTTCACGTGTCAACATTCCTAGACTTTCTAGTCTAACCTAAACGAAGTTGACTCTAGTATTTAATCAAGCGAATCTAGATGAGTTTTGATACTAAAATATGACAACCAAACTTGACATACCAACTCTTGGTGAGTTCAACCGAGCTATGCTCTAACAAGAGGAAAATATTTATTACCGAAGAAGATATTTCACAAAACTTTGCTATTGAAGTTATTTAGGTAGGAATTGGCAAACACATTATATGTTATCTTCTTTCTTTCTTGGTACACCCATCCTCTAGGACTTGAATGAATGAATAGAATTTACAGTCTTGCAGTTAAATGCTCTTTGTTATCAACGCGACTCTATAATTTTTTTATGAGGTTGATTGTGTATGTCTTATTGGTACTGATTGTAATACAAATGATTCATATTTTGTAGTCGAGTTCAACGTTGTTCATGGTTTATGTTGAATCTGTCTAACCAATGCCAAGGTTACATACGGGCGCTTAATTAACACTACCGTGTCTGTACTTTCACTTCAATTAATGTTATTGCGAATTTAGTTTTCTTTTACTAAAAAATTATGTAACCAGTATGTGATCGTTATTGTTAACATTGGTGGTTAACAGGGGAATTATCTGTTAATCAACATGAGATCGCGAAGATGAGCTTTGTTATTGTTAACATTGGTGGTTAATAGGGGGAATTATCTGTTAATGAAGAAGATATTGTGAAGATGATATCTGGTATAGAATCCCTTAAGATAAGAATTAAATCTATTTAAAGATCGAACCTCTACAGACAACTAATGTAGTCGATGCTCTCTATGCGTTTTGCTTTTTACCTCAAATCATTGATTCTTTGTATTTTTTTTTAAAAAAATTGGTCTCAAGAATGATTGTGCTATTATGAAGATACTCCAGTAACAAAACAAGTTTAAAATATGGAAACAGCAGGGCTTTTCATGGATCTCAGACTGTGTTCCGTCGTTGAGATTTTTTTTTTCAACAATCTGGCGAAAACAAGATCAAGGAGATAACATGGAGACTTCCATGAGATTGAGGACAATCTTTAACAACTTCCTTTTGGTATTTGTAAAGAGAAGAAGAATAATAATAATAAGAAGAAGAAGAACAAGATGAGGGTGTTCTTCCACCAGAACAAAAATATTGAAACATACTTTTCGGGTGCTCTCTGACTAGAGCTGGCAAACCAGCCAAAAACCCGCGGGTTGACCCGCCCGGCCCGTGAAAAACCCGCGCCCGTCCCGGCTGAGTCCTAAACAAGCCGGGCGCGAGTTGGAGAAATAGCGGCTTGTGAGAAAACGGGTTAGCCCGTCCCGGCCCGTAAACCCGCGGGTTAAACCTGTCAACCCGTTTTCTCCTAATAATTTCCACCGTATGATTACAACATTTAATCCTGTTCGTTCGTTTATGATATAAAACTCACAAAAACCCTAAAGGATTTCATTTCCTTTCTTTCTTTCCTTCCTCTTTTCTTTTCTTTCCTCTTTTCTTTCTTCTCCACTCTGCTCTGCGCCTCCTAGCACCACCTCCATCTTCTTTTTTCTTTCTTCTCCGCGTTTGTTCTTCTTTGCATGTGTAAATTGAAGCTTAACAATATTTGATTTAAGCTCAAGTAACTGATGTGGGGATTTGCTTCTTCACTTTTCTTTTTCTTTCTGTTTTTGGGCTGAGTTTTAGTCGGCTAACTGATGAGAGGGTTCTGAGTTGGAGATTGGAAGTGAAAATGAGTGATTAAGGGTGGGTTTTAATAGTAGAATATGAAGAAGAAGATTATCATACTAATAGTTAGGGTTATTTTCAGTGAAGAACTGGAATTGAGAAATCCAGAAGAAATTAGGGCTTCAATTGAATTTGGGGTTTTATGAAATTGAGAAGAGAATTGAGTTAATGATAGAAGAAGAAGACTAGGGTTGTGATTTAATTTAAGTTATTGGGTTAAGATGTATTGAATTCCTACAATAATTTTTGTTCTTTTTTTCGTTCAATCAAAAATACAGAAAGGTAAAGCCTTTTTTTATCCCCTTGTATATCTAATGTTAGGAAAATCTTGTTCTTAAAGATGTTGGTTTTGTTTCATGGTATAATTCTATTTATCAATTTAGGGTTTCAGTTTCTTTATTTGCTTTGCGGTGTATACTGAACACCACCACTACTAACAACAGCTTCTAAAGGTAAATTTATCTTACACGTTAACGGGAATTTGTGATCGATTAGAGTTAGGTTTATAAGGTCTTGGCCTGTCCAGTTTAGCTAGGTTTATTTATTTATTTCTCTTTCATTGATTTTTGATTTTTTTCCTCTGTTTTGTGTTTGGCTTAACTTGGATTTGTATTTGTACTTGGTTTGTTTTATTGTTTAGATGCTTGTTTAAGTTCTTCCGAGGTTGTCTTGGGATCGAACCTCTGTTCAAACAAGTCGGGCTAACCCGTGAACCCGCAAGTTTTACCCGTTACGGGCACGGGTTGGAGAAATTACCACCCGTGAAGAATATCAACCCGCAGGTTTTGGCCCGTGGAAACCCGAACCCGTGTAACCCGTAACAGGCCAGCTCCGACCCGCCCGTTTGCCAGCTCTATCTCTGACGAATGACTAAGATGTGCCGGATACCCTAAAATCCTAAAAATCAGATGACTTTATCTTATTCATATTACTCATTTAACCATGATGTTATCACAAAGCAAAACTGTTTCAGAAGATCTACTTGATGTTTGTGAACTCTACTTGTAGTGCATGTATTTACTCACATTTTTAATTAGATATTATTGTAGTTATCACTAAATTTAAGGGTATGTATGTTTTCCAACCAAACAACGTTCCGTTTTTGGTCTCCTACGATTATTTATCTACATCTAATAAAAAATAAATATTTCAAGAGTTTTTTTCTTAATTGGTTATTTTAGATATTTTTCAATGCATTTTGGCTTTAAGACATGAAACATATCTTCATATTAAGTTAGCACCAATATACATAGTAATTAATCACAATAAGATATTACTAATGCATTATTATATCTTGCCACGATTACTTTGTAAAATATTTTTGTAATACGCAAATAATAACACATGTAATACTTTTAAATAATCATAAGAATAAAAAGTATTTCATATTATACAAGAATAGATCATTTATAATAATTAAATTCAAAAAAGAAAATGTATGCCATGAAATCGTATATACAAATAAAATTATCTAGATGAAATAACTAAAGTATGGTGCCTGAAGTAACTAGTTTTTCTATCATGTTTTCATTACTTTCTTTCAAAATAATGAACTACTATCGTTCCATGTATTTTGCAACTTACCATCTCCTGAAAGAACGAGCACATTTTTCTTTGTTAGACGAGCAAAATGACTTTCAATGAAATAAGGGTAGCTACCCCATTTACAAGGCCTCCTCCATATTTTTCAGTCATCGTTCCAGCTTCCAAGCAGGACTCACAAATGTCTTTCATCAACTTCTCTTTGGAGAAGCTGAGGTCTATTATCTGGTAGGTCTGAATGCATTTTTCCTCCACCATCTTAAGAACTGCATCTGAAAATGCGCGGGGTTCAACAACCACACCCAATATTTCGTTCGGAAATCTGAATAGACAAACTCCAATATACTTTCAAGAGAGTCAACTAGACGGTCAGACTCAATCTATGGAAAAGTATATCAAAGAGTTTATATCTCTATTTCACAATGTAATCAGCAAATAAAACAAATAGAAATCTGCGAGCCTGATTATTATGTGAAACAACTTGAACGGTACCAAAGACCAATGTTCAAGGGTCAATCAATTTCAATCAACAACCTAAGGTTGGATTTACCAATTGATCGATACAACGCACAACCTGTGATATTTCTATTATATAACAAAATATAATGCGGAAAAGAAATAACACAGACACCAGAAGTTTTGTTAACGAGGAAACCGCAAATGCAGAAAAACCCTGGGACCTAGTCCAGTTATGAACACCACATTGTATTAAGCCGCTACAGACACTAGCCTATTACAAATGAACTTCGGATTGGAATGTAGTTGAACCCTAATCAATCTCACACTGATTCAAGGTACATTCATGCTCCTTACGCCTCTGATCCCAGCAGGATACTATGCACTTGATTCCCTTGGCTGATCTCACCCACAACTAAGAGTTGCTACGACCCAAAGTCGAAGACTTGATAAACAAATCTGTCTCACACAGAAAAGTCTATTGGAATAGATAAATCTGTCTCCCATAAAAATACCTACGAGTTTTGTTCCGTCTTTTGATAAATCAAGGTGCACAGGAAACAATTGATAACCCGAACTTATATTCCCGAAGAACAACCTAGTATTATCAATCACCTCACAATAATCGTAATCGTATGGTAGCGAAACAAGATATTGTGGAATCACAAACGATGAGACGAAGATGTTTGTGACTACTTTTAATCTTACCTATCGGAGATAAATCTCGAGCAAATCTTAGCAAAGATAATACCCAATCACGATAGTAGAAGTAAGATCAGAACACGCAACTACAGAGAAAATAGTTGGATCTGGCTTCACAATCCCAATGAAGTCTTCAAGTCGTTAACCTACAGGGTTTCGTGAAAAACCTAAGGTTAAAGGAGAATCGACTCTAGTCATAACTAGTATCACACAGAAGGTGTGGGGATTAGGTTTACCAGTTGTTAGAGTTCTCCTTTATATAGTTTTCAAATCAGGGTTTGCAATCTAAGTTACCTTGGTAACAAAGCATTCAATATTCATCGTTAGATGAAAACTTGATTAAACCCAAGCTAATATCTTTCAACCGTTAGATCGAACTTAGCTTGTTATACACAAATGAAATGTACCCTCATTTAGGTTTATGTAACCGTACCTAAACGTGTACACCATGTTGGCTCAACAGTAGTTAACCGAGGTTAGCTATATGAACACTCTCATATCAACCTTATTCATCTTAACCATAACTAGTTCAAATGACTCAGATGAAACTAGTTAAAGAGTTATTCATAGAAGTATACAAGAACACAATTGAAGCAAAATCTATTTGATTCACTCGAATCAATTCGTGAATATTATAGCCACGGTTTGCAAAGAATGCATTCCTTATTATATAAATGTATTTGTTCATGTTACAACCGATTTTAAAACTTTAACCACTCAAGTATGCAAACGGGTACGCATACTTGAAGTAGCCGGGCCAAGTTTGGTTTTCGCAAGTATGCAAACGGGTACGCATACCTCCAAACCCAGTAAAATTTTACGGTCACAAACCTTACGCCAGTATGCGTAGGGGTACGCGTACTTAGGTTCCCAGACTTCTCAAACCAACAGGTACGCATACGGGTATGCATACTATGGTTCCCGGACATGGATCACATATATGAAAGAGTGCACAATATGTTTATAATCCAATGTTGTTTAAGTGTTCTAAACTCTATTTCAATTATTGAAACATTCTTAGAGGATGACAATAGCCGTTTTCACACACTATTAGCATCAAAGCAATTTTTAAGTTATTGAAATAATCATAACGAAACATTCCAAGTCTACACCAAATGCTTGTATCACACAAACCATGTAAGATGTTACTCGGCGATTTTCACATGATCATCTTTTGACTTTCGTCAAAAATATAAGATGAACTTTGTTGAAGCGAAAGCTTACGAACACATATTTCGAAAAATATGTAAGCGAGTTAAACTCAGCTCGAAATCTCAAATATGTATAATCGAAAACTATATAGTAATACGACTTTTGTCTCAATATAGGAGATATAGTAGAAATAGACTTTCCATGTGATAGATGAGTTTCAGTCTCCACATACCTTTTGTTGATGAAGTTCCACAAGCTTTCCTTGGTAGTTCTTCGTCTTCAAATGATGAACGCCGTGAAGTCTAAATCTCAACTACACAAATCTATCCTAGTCCGAGACATTACTATAAGTAGACTAGAAATCAAGACTTATAGTTTTGATCACTAACATTGACAAACAAGCTTGAGATAGCAACGCTTGCGAGTTCGACCGAGCAGTGCTCTAACAACATCGATATTTGGCATGCAGAAGTTTGTTTGTTCAACGGAAAAATCAAGGTGCATAGAAACTTTAACGTCTCCCAGTTCTGATGAAGCAATCTCAAAATCAGAAGATGATGAGTCTGGATTTGCAGTCTTCAGGGTTGAACTTTTCCTTTTTGTTTTGATATGGTGAGTCTTGTGAACTTACCCTTGATATGTTGGGATTTATTTTTGGTTTTTAATAAAACAGCGTATGACTCGATTCAGTTGTCTGATTGTTTGTTTTTCAAATTTCTAAAATCTAACTCGAGATCTGACTCTACTCACATATCTATTTAGGAAGTATTTGAGTAACCTTAACTAAAATTCAGTTTGGGTTTTTGAAGATGTGAGAATATTTATTTTATTTTTAAAAATGTGCAAAAAATAATTTAAAAAATTTAATATGGATAAATGCGTATTCCTTCTCTTTGTTGATACCATGTTTCAAACCATTACCCACTGATTCTAACAAGATATATAAATACCTAACTAATCTTCTTTCCTTTTCATTTCATGTGTATCACCCATAATTAACAGTTGGCTACTAAACTTTGTTACTAGAAAACCCAATTTGTATGATTTGAAGTATCGAATGAAACCTAAATAAATAAATAAACATATAGTTTGCTACTATCCGACTTCACTCATTATTACCTCTATCTCTTTACCCATATACCCCATTATTTACCTATTTAGGTACTCCTTGTTTCCTTCCATCACCACTAACTAATTTGAAAACCAAGTTCATTCAGACCAAAGTGGATCATCAGTTTCCGTATTTAGGCTACGTATAATAATATACATAAGAGACACGTAGTTTTAATAAACATTTTTAAGATCATGTTTAATATTTCGATCCCGATGAAGGTAGATTTGTAGGCTTGAAAATTTTAAGAGAATCTATTTTTATTAATTTGAAAAGTTAAATTACATACACTAATTCGATCGACCATACGATTGCATTAACTTTTTTTTTCTTCTGAAAATTACGAATTAGCAAGTATTTGTTTCAAGAATTACAATGCTCCATTAAGCTTGGTAGATATCTTGTCATACCCAATTCTAGGGGTTGGAATAGTTGAACTCGAATCACGATTTTCTTTCATCGTTTTCTCAGGTAAGTTAAAAAAATTGGTTGTTTTTTTTTGCATTAGTCACAAACAAGAACTCTGTCATAACTATTTTCACTATCTCCCGATGTATTATTTGTACTGGCCCAATATATTCTCTTTATGTGCATTCAGAAACAACAAATAGAGAATTCATGGATTAGTAATCTTTCTCCTCCCAGATAAAATATTTTAATTCTTATGTTGTTAGGAGTCACAAATTGTGAAGTACAACAAGTTATTCTCTTGGATAAGTAAATATATAATGTATATTTTTGAATTCAAGGTATACAATCGGTTTACTCGATACATATATAAAGACCGATTCCTAACATTACACATCAACAATCGATTTATATAAGTGCCCATGTAATCCGATTCTGACAAAGAAAACATATAGAAAAATTGTGCATTTTTTCCACCAAGAGTCGGTTTACTTGATACACATATAAAGACCAATTCCTAACATTACACATCAACAATTGGGTTATATAAGTGCTCATGTAATCCGATTCTAACAATAAAAACATACATAAAAATTGGGCATACTTGATACATATATAAAGATCGATTCCTAACATTACACATCAACAATCGGTTTATATAAGTGCTCATGTAATTTGATTATGGGCTAAGCAGTTAAGAAATCAAAGGCTACACAATCGGTTTTTGTGGACACACATGTAATCCGATTCTAACAAAAAAGACTGACCTAAAAACGGTTATCCCAACCGTAACTGAATCGGGCTATGTGCGCATAAACATGGACAGATTATGGTTCAAATTCTCGAACCAGAAAACACATCCAGGATAATCGGTCTTTGTGGGCGTGAACATAAACCATTTTTATATGCAGCCGGTTTACAAGTACATTGACGTAAATCGATTCTGGTAAACCCATAAAAATTGGATTTCAAAATTTCCAATTTTTGAGTGATTGCATTCAAACCTAATTTAGGGGATTGGGTTGATAGAAAAGTACCTGATTTGAACCATTTCCTCCTCATGTTGTGCGATCAAAGATGGTTCGTCTTCCTCAACCGTTTTCTTCTTCGGTTTGTTTCCAATCGCTTGAACATTCCCGGGATTACTCTCACTAGGATAATTCATGTTAGTGGCATGCTTCACTTTCGACATTTTATAGAAGAAAAAAGATGATTAATCGTTTTTTAGATCATCGATAATCGACGATGTTTTCGTTTCAAAAAAAAAAGGGAGAAGAAGAGAAGAAGAATCGTTTGAAGTTATAAAGATGGAAATGAATTAGATTTAAGTTTTTTTAATTTATTATTACGATTTAATGGGGGTAAATTGGTTGTATTTATATTTAATAAAGGGTAAATTGGTAGTTTCAACAAATTTAGACATCCCTTATCCTTTTTTATTGGGTAGATGAAGTAATCTACAGGCCCAAAATAATATTCCTAGGCCCCAAACTAGGAAGGTTAAATAGGATTTTTACGAATATTATCTTTTTAATGTTATTTGGATTGGGAAGACAAAAATTGAACTATCAAATTGATGAACAATGATAAAAAGAAATTAGAATGTTACAGATAAAAAGAGTGAGAGATCTATAAATATTATGTCCAGTTCAAGTTGTCGACTGATATCTATATTTGTAAATTTCATCTCACACCACAACATGGCCAAAATGTATCCCAAATATTGACCCCAACAAATCTATTCTATCCTAACATTCAATGGATACTCGAATCCAACCAAACTCTATTTCAGTGTTATACTAATACTAAAACCATAAATAACATTATATTAATGGAGACTTCAATCGAACCAAACACAAATTAACAAACCCTAATGCTAACGGTTTTAGACATTATAGATTTGAAGATAAATTACTTAACAAAGTGAAGATAAAAGAAAATCATACCTCTGAAAGAGATAGGTAAAACCTTTTTGCTCTTCCCGAGACGCGATCGAAATTTTCCTTCTGTTGTGGTAGAGAAGAGAACGAGAGAGAAAAAAAGGGATTTGTAATGTGGAATAAAAGATGGAAATCTAAATTTAGTTTGAGGATAAATTTGACATTTCGACGTTAGATAGAGGCTGGGTGTGAAGATAGCACCTTCCTACCGCTATTTTATTTCCTCTATTTGATAAAGGTTTAGCCTCTATCTAACTAGAGCTAATGGTAAAAACAAACATCTTAAAAAGTGGTCCCCACCACTATATATAGGTAGATAGTGTTTTACCTCCATATAAAGAAAAAAACAAACATGATGTTAGTAAAAAACCACTTCCTTGTATTAAGCAAGGAAGGGAATGCTGAAAATTGATTTTGTAAATAAGAGGAAACAACTGAACTATTAACAATTGAGAGAAAGACTTACAAGATCAATTGGTCAGTTGGATCCAAATAGAAGGAAGAGACAAAAAGAGGTGAAGAGAAAATACTCTGGTGTCTATCTCATGAAATTTGACACGTACTTATAACGTTCGACCCATACCCTACGAACATTATAACTTCGCCTAATCTCGGGCAGTTGTATTATGATCGTCTGGTAGGGCGGACTTTATATCAACGCCCCACAAAGATGTACATTATGACACTGCCTGATATCAGACGGACTTAATATGTACACTTAGTGGGGTGAACGATATACGTGTGCCCGCTGCAGACGAACTTTATATGTTTTCCTAACTATCAGACAAACTGTTAATCCTGCTCCCCTCTCCAGACGGTTATTATACCAACGTCTGCTATCAAACGCACTTTTAATCTCCGCTCGACCAAATATAGTTTTGGTCCGGATTTCAGACCAAATATACTCCCGAACCCTAGAAAACCCCACCATATTTGGTTATGCTCTATTCCATTGCAATTGGTTTTTTGAGCATATTTAGTTTTGTTCCATATTTTGCTCGTCTATTGTGGACGCTCTAAGTCATAGCATCTACATTTATTTTGTGTGTTTTATAAAGATATTTGATGATGAGTATCCTCAGACACTTAATCAGGTTGATCAAAATTAGTTTGTTGGCATTAATGACTTGACATATCAACTGAGTAATAACTTGAAAAAGCGGGGGTCTAACAACCTCACCCAATATTTCGCTTAGAAATCTGTATGGACTAACTTTAATATACTTACAAGAGAATCAACTAGACAGTTAGACTAATTCTTATAAAAAGTATATCAAAGAGTTATATCTCAATCTCTTAATTCAATCCGCAATTAAACAAATAATAATTTGCGAGCCCGATTGAATATAAGAGAGATAACTTGAACGTTACCAAAGACCAATGTTCAAGGATCAATCAATTTCTATCAACAACAAAAGGTTGGATTTACCAATTGATCGATTTAACGCACAACCTGTGATATTTCAATTATATAACAAAATATAATGCGGAAAAGAAATAACAAAGACACCAGAAGTTTTGTTAACGAGGAAACCGCAAATGCAGAAAAACCCCGGGACCTAGTCCAGATTGAACACCACACTGTATTAAGCCGCTACAGACACTAGCCTACTACAAACTAACTTCGATCTGGACTGTAGTTGAACCCCAAACAATCTCACACTGATTCAAGGTACAGTTGCGCTCCTTACGTCTCTGATCCCAGCAGGATACTACGCACTTGATTCCCTTAGCTGATCTCACCCACAACTAAGAATTGCTACGACCCAAAGTCGAAGACTTGATAAACAAATCTGTATCACACAGAAAAGTCTATAGGAATAGATAAATCTGTCTCCCACAGAAATACCTACGGGTTTTGTTCCGTCTTTTGATAAATCAAGGTGAACAGGAACTAATTGATATACCGGACTTATATTCCCGAAGAACATCCTAGAAATATAAATCACCTCACAATAATCTTAATCGACTAGCGAAACAAGATATTGTGGAATCACAAACGATGAGACGAAGGTATTTGTGACTACTTTTATATCTTGCTTATCGGAGATATAAATTTCAAGCCAATCTTGCGATTGTACTAAATCACGATAGAAAAAGCAAGATCAGATCACACAACTACAGAGAAAATAGTTGGGTCTGGCTTCACAATCCCAATTAAGTCTTTAAGTCGTTAACCTACAGGGTTTCGTGAAAAACCTAAGGTTAAAGGAGAATCGACTTTAGCTTATACAACTAGTATCACACAGGAGGTGTGGGGATTAGGTTTCCCAGTTGCTAGAGTTCTCCTTTATATAGTCTCCAAATCAGGGTTTGCAATCTAAGTTACCTTGGTAACAAAGCATTCAATATTCACCGTTAGATGAAAACCTGATTAGATTCAAGCTAATATATTTCAACCATTAGATCGAACTTATCTTGTTATACACAAATGAAATGTAACTTCATTTAGGTTTGAGTCACCGTACCTAAAC
Organism: Papaver atlanticum; assembly: GCA_023531105.1. Lineage (NCBI taxonomy): Eukaryota > Viridiplantae > Streptophyta > Magnoliopsida > Ranunculales > Papaveraceae > Papaver > Papaver atlanticum. Next base: position 10,607,392 of record JAJJMB010012161.1, read on the forward strand.
GTGTACACTTAGTTGGTCCAACAATAGTTAACCAATGGTTAGCCATATGAGCACTTTCATATCAACCTTATTCATCTCCACCATAACTAGTTCAAGTGACTCAAATGAACTAGGTAGAGAGTTGTTCAATTGCTTAGATCTTATATAAGTATACAAGACACAATCGAAGCAAAATCGGTTTTGATTCACTCGAATCGATTCATGAACATTATAGCCACGGTTTGTAAAGATTGCATTCCTTAATATATAAATATTTTAGTTCATGAACAAACCGATTTTAGAAAGTAACCAACTTAAGTATGCATACAGGTATGCGTACTTAAGTAACCGGATTGAGTTTGTTTTTAACTTTCAAACTCCAGTCCCGGATTTCAAACAACCGCCAGTATGCGTACGGGTACGCATACTTTGGGTTCCCGGTTTTGGACTTTTACACAAATGTGAGAACACACCATGTTTATATCCAAAGATGGTTACATGTTCTAAACTCTTATTTCAATCATTGAAACTTTCTTAGAGGATGTTATATAGTTGTTATTCACAAACTATTTTTCATCAAAGCGATTTTCAAGTTATTGAAATAATCAACATGACTTTCGTCACGAGTAAAGATGAACTTGGCCAAAGCGAAAGCTTACCAACAAATATTTTGAGAAATGGATAAGCGAGATAAACTCAGCTCGAAATAGCAAATGTGTTTAATCGAAGTCTATGTAGCAATACGACTTTTGTCTCAAGATATGAGATAGAATAGATAGACTTTTGAGTGATAGATAAGTTCAAGTCTCCGCATACATTTTTGTCGATGAAGTTCCACAAGTTCCTTGAGTAGTTCTTCGTATTTGCATGATGAACGTCGTGGAGTGTAATGCTCAACTACACTTTCTATCCTAATCCGAGACTTAGCTATAAGTAGACTAGAAATCAAGACTTATAGTTTTGGCAACTAAACTTGACAAACAAGCTTGAGATAGCAACGCTTGCGAGTTCGACCGAGCAGTGCTCTAACAATCTCCCCCTTTGTAAATTTTAGTGACAAAACTATCAATACATATGGAATACAAAATAAATAAACTTTGCATCTTTTCATCCACATGCATGATCTCCTTGGTTCTTCAACATTACTCGAAATCTACATCACTTCCAAGTACTCCAATGATTCTAAAGATGTTCAGTTCAGCATCATCGTTGTTGAAGATCCGAAACCATAACAATGAGAAAACAATAGCTCTCAACCATTGTTATACAGTGTCATAGTATTATTACACAACATCAAAGTTCAATTGTATCACAACTTTGACAACAATACTATGGTGATATGTATCACTCCTCCTTAGTCAATACTTCATCACACATGAAATCCACTCCCCCTTACATAATGATCCGAAAACCATATGTATTTGTAGTGTGAACTACACATTAATTCTCCCCATTTTTGTCAATAAAATTGGCAAAGGTACGAAAATTAGTGGGATCCTAATGAAATTTCCATAGAGATACTTCATGGCCAAAAGAAAAGCACATATCAACCTTTTTAGATGCAATCATATAGTCGAAACTAAATGCATTCATCAAGGAGTTTATAAAGATACAAGATAACCCCTATAATATTCCACATCCGCACTCCCCACAAAGATTTGGCAATTAAGCACAAGTTCAATTAAGAACTCTCCCCCATAAAATGTCATTCCCGAAAGAACAACAAGAGCGACCTTACTTTCACAAGAAAATAAGGATTTCTTTGGACATTAACAATTCACATAAGAATATGAATTTGTATCCAAAAATCTCAATTAAATTAACCACAAGAGAAACCATGATTAATTTAATCGGAAATGCTCACATAAGAAAACTTACGGAGCCGCGCAGTATATTACATAAAAATGTGGATCAGGGAAGATCAATACTGCGGAATAAACAAAGATTCATTCTATTCTTCATCACTATTTGCACAATGACGTATAATAGACATAATCTTTGTAAACAAAAGTTCATCCTATCTTCCATCAATATTTGCATAATGACATAATAGGCTTAACTTTTGTTTGTCAAAAGTTCATTCAATCTTTTATCAATACTTGCATACCGACATATGAAAGACTTAACTTTTGACCACGTATGGGACAATTATAGTTGACGGACGTAAACACACATATCCCATAACAAGTTTCAATATATGAAACCATAAAGACTAATACTACAAAATCATCTTCCAAATAAATTTTAGAATTTAAATAAATAAATCTAAAAACATTGCAAGATGAAAATCGTTGGAAATAGCTATGTGTACTCACAATAATGGCTATTCCAAACCCTAGTTATCCTTCTTAAAAACACAAGAATAAATTCTCATAAGAAGTTTCCTAGACATTAAAACCTTTTAAAAATTCTTTATCGTCCCCGAACTCCTTGTCGTCAACAACCATTGGGACATAAGGTTCATGAAGAAAGGAGTAGATATCAACAAACCTTCTTGACTGATGCCAAACCAGGGCCTTCTGAATTTCAAAGTCTTAAACACAAAAGCCTTTATTTGATGCACTTCCTTTCTTAATTCCTTCAATTCTTCAAGAACACCAGAAAATTTCTGAAGATTTGAAGGGACAGCTCTTGGTTTTCTCACATTCCTCCTTTTTCTTTCCAGGTTTGGGTAAACAGGAGGAATGTCTTTTTCCTTCATGATTGATGGCTTAACAATCATATTAACATCTTTCCCATCAGAAGTTATGATGCTTGGAGTCTCCATAGTAATATGGGTTTGTGAGAGGAATTTCTCAGAACAAGCTCTATAAGCAAAACTTATGACAAAAGAGTTTATTGGACAAGGAAAAAGGAATGTAGAGTTACGGAACCTTTATACACTCAAAGGATTCACGTACGCACAACTCTTACCCTAAAAAAGGCAGAATTGTCTATTTTAACCCTCTTTTATTGATTAAACAGGGAAGACTTTTCCAATATCAATTAGATATGAAAAGCGGCATGAATTCCAGACTTTTCAATACTCACAAAGCAAAAACATAAAGACAAAAAAGAAAATCAAAACAAACTAGAAGAATTTTATTTTCCTAAAGCCTGAGGTGTGCTAAATCTTGTCTCTTTTGATCAGGCACATGAGACAAGATGCACAAACCAATACAATTTAAGTTGTGCTGGGGTGAACAATGATCTGTCCACCATAACCTTTTTTAATGGAATTCATAGAGCCATGTTTCTCATAGCGTTTATACCATAAATCTCTTTCTAATGATCTAGTTTTTTTCTTTGGAAACTAACTTCTTTGAAGAAGAGATGCGTTTACATACCTCTGATGATTCTTGCACAAGTTTTAGCTTGTTAGCTAATCGATTCGCTCTTCGTTGAAGTTTGTTGACATATCTCATTTTGTGTTTGAACTTGAAAAACTTTGATAACTCATGACCCCTGAGAGAACAATAAGGACATGTCAACCTGGAAGAATATTCAGACGCCCGAGATGTGTATGCAGCTAGACACATAGTGGAACCTGAAAAATCAAAAAAAGAGTTTCCAACAGAAACAAGTAGATCAATTTTTTCTTCCAGATTAGTTGAGATTTCTTCTGAAAGAATATCAAGATTGATGTATGTATTGCTACAATTATCAAAATCAATATTTTCACACAGAAGTGCAACACTTGACTTTTCGTCTTCATTAGAATCATAATTGTCAGACATTCCATCAAGAGTTGCAGCCAGACCTTTGTTCCCAGTGTATTTTTTACGATTTGGACACTCAGTTGCAAAATGGCCAAAACCTTTACACTTAAAACACTGAGGCATATCCTCGTCATCAGTTTCATCATTATCCCTGTTTTTAGGAGGAACATGGTTACGGGGTTTAACTGATGACCTGGGTTTATCTCTGGAGAATCGTTTACTTCTCTTCAAAAGAAGGTCCCTAAAATGTCTTGTGATTAAGGAGACTGACTTGTCAAGATCTTCATCTGATGAATCAGTCTTAGAAAGATCATCTTCAGAGATGCAAACACTTTTACTTTTGTCAAGTAATTTAGTGTTTTTTTTGTGCTTTGAAAGCAACATCCTTTCCAGATTTGGATGTATGCTCATGATCAAAGATCTTTAACTTCCCAACCAGAGTATTTCTGGAAAGAGTTGCGAGATTATTTCCTTCAACGATGGCATGCTTCTTAGAATTGTATCTAGATGGCAGTGATCTGAAAATTTTCATTACAATGTCCTTTTTAGGAATAGTCTTACCCGATGCAAAAGATGCATTAACAATTTCAGACACTTTGTGATTAAACTCATCAAACGAATCTTCATCTGCCATACGAAGGTTTTCCCAATCAGAATTTAGGTTTTGAAGCCTAGCTTTTTTTCCAGAGGTATTCCCTTCAAATACAGTTTCTAAGATATCCCAGGCTTCTTTAGACTTTGTGCACATAGTCACATGATGCTGAAGATCTGGGGTAATGGCATGTATGATAGCATTTAAGCCGTCAGAATTTTTCTTTGCAGCAAGGATTTCTTCTGGACTATATCTACCAATATCCTTAGGTATAGATACATCGCCTTCTGTAATAACCGGAGGATCATAGTCATTAACAACACGTACCCATGTTTGAAAATCACGAGCTTGAAGAAAAGCACGCATAACGATTTTCCACCACAAGTAGTTTGAGCCATCGAAGACTGGTGGTACGTTTATGAAGATAGAATTTCTGTCCATAGAGTCAGATCGCTACAAACACAGACTTATGAGGTCTTTAAACATGTTTGCCTGCTCTGATACCAATTGAAAAAGCGGGGGTCTAACAACCTCACCAAATATTTCGCGTAGCAATCTGTATGGACTAACTCCAATATACTTGAGAATCAACTAGACAGTTAGACTCAATCTTATAAAAAGTATATCAAAGAGTTATATCTCAATCTCTTAATTCAATCCGCAATCAAACAAATAATAATTTGCGAGCCCGATTGAATATAAAGAGATTACTTGAACGGTACCAAATACCAATGTTCAAGGATCAATCATTTTCAATCAACAACCAAAGGTTGGATTTACCAATTTATCGATTCAACGCACAATCTGTGATATTTCAATTATATAACAAAATATAATGCGGAAAAGAAATAACACAGACACCAGAAGTTTTGTTAACGAGGAAACCACAAATGCAGAAAAAACCAGGGACCTAGTCCAGATTGAACACCATACTGTATTAAGCCGTTTCAGACACTAGCCTACTACAAACTAACTTCAGTCTGGGCTGTAATTGAACCCCAATCAATCTCACACTGATTCAAGGTACAGTTGCGCTCCTTACGTCTCTGATCCCAGCAGGATACTACGCACTTGATTCCCTTAGCTGATCTCACCCACAACTAAGAGTTGCTACGACCCAAAGTCGAAAACTTGATAAACAAAACTGTATCACACAGAAAAGTCTATAGGAATAGATAAATCTGTCTCCCACAGAAATACCTATGGGAAAAGTATATAGGAATCTGTCTCCCAAAAATTGATGTGTATTGTAGTTGTAGTGGTAATAAGATTTGATTCTCGAACTTGTGAAGGATAACTTTAGACTTAAATTCAAAACTAAATAGAAAAATCACTAAAAATTATAGCAAACACTGACAAAGTTGATATCAATATTAAAAGAACACTAAGGCTGAGATTCCACTATTTTCCATGTTCAAAGTGATTTAATCTAGTATTTATATTCATGCAATTTTCTCGTTCAATTTGATTCTAAACTATTGCAACATGTAGATTTTCAAAATAACAAGTGTAAATCCGAAGCATAAAACATCAAAAACCTAGGTCCAAGAATGCTCTATCAAAAGAAATAACAATTGCTCAACAAAAATCACTCAAACAATTTTCAATCAAGGCAAATAATCATAAAATAATTACAAAAAATAAATAAAATAGAATATACCACTTTTTGTTGGAAAAATAGCTTCCTCTATCGCCTCAGCAATGGGGTTTATCTCCTCATATTAATCATGTTCTCAAAATACATGTTTATGGCTCAAAAATTAAAAGGGAGAAAAAGGTATACTGTAGTCGCTGAAAGTCTAATACAGAAGACTGAATCGTTGCTGAAAGGCTTCGGTGACTTTTGACAGGAGCGACCGTAACTCGTTGTCACTGAAAATAAGTCTGCTCCTGCGACTGTTGCTTGTGCGTCTTATGTTCTTCGTCTTCTTCTTCTTCTTCTTCTTCTTCTTCAGCAGCAACAGAGTTTCTGTACTCGATTTTCTTCGCTTCTCTAGTGCTCTATACTTCCCCTAAAGTGTTCATAAGTGTTCTTAGGACTCTCACCACCCTATATATACTCAACAGACGCAACTTTCTCGATTAAATCTTCCCCAAAAATAACTCTTTTCTTCGCTGCCAAGTTTTGAATAATTCCTCTTATTTCTCTTATACGCAATCTTCGGTTTATTGAAACTTCCTAAGCTTGATAGGAACAACTTGTAGGAGAATATATCTTCCCATAAACCTCACTTAACTGCCGAATATAAACTCAGAACTACCGAGAATACTCTTTTCCCTGTTTCCATAAATAGTTTTTTTTTCTTCTGTTTTATCAAAACCCGATCATCTAGCCCATTCTAATCGATACAAACAAATGTACCAACCCTGTTTACTCCATTCAAGTCCAGCCCAACTCAGTTTGGCGATTGAATCTCCTCCAATCGGTTCCAAAAATCCAACTCTAAATGGAAACTTCGCTGCGCAGGGAAGAACTTTTTTTTCCCGCCAAAAATGAATTTCAAACGAAGGGGATGACCTCCCCTTATCTGGACCAGGGGTGTGAATAGCAAGTGGTCACCCCTTAGTAATTTGGCTGCCCCTTAGTAATTTTCTCCCATGAGCGCAAAAACCACTTTTCGAGCCAATTTCACCGCAAAAGCCCATTTTTCCAAAAACACCTACAAGGGATAAAATACCAAAATTAGTACAAAAATGGGTACTAACACTATACATAAAAGATATGAAAATAGACACATAAATGCGTCTATCAGTTTTGTTCCGTCTTTTGATAAATCAAGGTGAACAGGAACCAATTTATATACCGGACTTATATTCCCGAAAAACAGCTTAGAAATATCAATCACCTCACAATAATCTTAATCGACTAGCGAAACAAGATATTGTGGAATCACAAACGATTAGACGAAGGTGTTTGTGACTACTTTTCTATCTTGCCTATCAGAGATATAAATCTCAAGCCAATCTTACTATTGTACTCAATCACGATAGAAACAACAAAATCAGATCACGCAACTACAGAGAAAATAGTTGGGCCTGGCTTCACCATCCCAATTAAGTCGTTAACCTACAGGGTTTCGTGAAAAACCTAAGGTTAAAGGAGAATCGACTCTAGCTTATACAACTAGTATCACACATGAGGTGTGGGGATTAGGTTTCCCAGTTGCTAGAGTTTTCCTTTATATAGTCTCCAAATCAGGGTTTGCAATCTAAGTTACCTTGGTAACAAAGCATTCAATATTCACCGTTAGATGAAAACCTGATTAGATTCAAGTTAATATCTTTCAACCATTAGATCGAACTTAGCTTGTTAAACACAAATGAAATGTAACTTCATTTAGGTTTGAGTCACCGTACCTAAACGTGTACACTTAGTTGGTTTAACAATAGTTAACCAATGTTTAGCCATATGAACACTTTCATATCAACCTTATTCATCTTCACCATAACTAGTTCAAGTGACTCAAATGAACTAGTTAGAGAGCTGTTCAATTGCTTAGATCTTATAGAAGTATGCAAGACACAATCAAAGCAAAATCGGTTTTGATTCACTCGAATCGATTCATGAACATTATAGCCACGGTTTGCAAAGATTGTATTCCTTAATATATAAATATTTTAGTTCATGAACAAACCGATTTTAGAAAGTAACCTACTTAAGTATGCATACGGGTATGCGTACTTAAGTAACCGGATTGAGTTTGTTTTTCACTTTCAAACTCCAGTCTCGGATTTCTAACAACCACCAGTACCCGTACGGGTACGCATACTTTGGGTTCCCGGTTTTGGACTTTTACACAAATGGGAAAACACACCATGTTTATATCCAAAGATGGTTACATGTTCTAAACTCTCATTTCAATCATTGAAACTTTCTTAGAGGATGTTATATAGTTGTTATTCACAAACTATTTTTCATCAAAGCGATTTTCAAGTTATTGAAATAATCAACATGACTTTCGTCACGAATAAAGATGAACTTGGCCAAAGCGAAAGCTTACCAACACATGTTTCGAGAAATAAATAAGCGAGATAAACTCGGCTTGAAATAACAAATGTGTATAATCGAAGTCTATATAGCAATACGACTTTTGTCTCAAGATAGGCGATAGAATAGATAGACTTTTGAGTGATAGATAAGTTCAAGTCTCCACATACCTTTTTGTCGATGAAGTTCCACAAGTTCCTTGAGTAGTTCTTCGTCTTTGCATGATGAACGCCGTGGAGTCTAGAGTTAAACTACACTTACTATCCTAGTCCGAGACTTAGCTATAAGTAGACTAGAAATCAAGACTTATAGTTTTGGCAACTAAACTTGACAAACAAGCTTGAGATAGCAACGCTTGCGAGTTCGATCGAGCAGTGCTCTAACATAACTGCATATTCATACGCGTGTAAATTTTGAATGAAACTCTTGCTTGTCGGTTATTGATGTTGTATCATAATATTATTGGTATGGTGAGTAATTTATTGTTCAAGTAGCAACCACTTAATCGTTTAATTGAATTATAAAGCATTTTAAACTTATTACTTATATAACCAGTGTCATGTTTCTGCACCAGGACGTGCTACATTTCCCTGTGAATGCTACCACATTAATATTTGCAAAGTTGATGACAAAATCATCCGTCGTTAGTTGTAGGAAAGTCTACTGCCCGAAAAATAACATGAGGTATCCTTGTTTGCTTAAGATAAATCAAGTTACACCTTGAGAATCTGTGAATGTAGTAGCAAGTGTGCCATTCAAAACACCATTTGAGTTTGGTTGGTTTTTGATGCAAAATATTCTGCTCCTCTTAAGAAGAAATAATCAATCTCAATCACTAAAAGATAAAATTCTTGGAGATAATATCAAAGTAAGATTCGATTTCTCCGATTATAGTTCTCCAAATAAGAGATTGTCCCCACATATGCTATGAAACCTCAAAATGAGGGAATCTACATATAGCATGTGAAAAGGAGAGGGTACCAAGTATACCATCAACCTTTTGTTTTTATATGAGTATGAACATGTGTCGTAATTTAAAAAAAATTATATGCGGAAAATTAAAAAAGCACATAGAAAAGAATTTTGTTAACGAGGAAAACAGATCCTGCATAAAAAAAACTCGGGACCTCGTCCATCTTTGAAGACTAAACTGTATTAGGCCGCTATAGACACTAGCGTACTGTCATACATCAGACTGGAATTTAGTTAAAGCAGAATTAAACCTCCAAGGAATTCATCTATAGTCGTGCTCCCAACGTCTCCTGAACCTCGCAGGGTTCAACACAATTGATTCCCTTAGTTTACGTCCTTTACAACCTAAGTGAATACTTTTGATACCAATCTGCCTCTAACAGATAAACTTATTTTATTTTTCTTTTGTTCTTTTGATCTAGGTTTTGAAATTTGTTTGTAATAGACAAAGCTAGTAAACCTCACGAATCCGGAACACTTACACTCAGTTATCTAAGAAACCTAAATTGTTAACCACCTCTCAAGAACAATCTAAACAAATCAATAAAAAATAGTTATAGATATCAATCTTGAGGAGTCACAAAGTCTGAGATGAAGAGAACTTTCGACTTTTATCAATATATCTCATTCCTTATCGGAGATTGATGAAAACCTCAATGATAAGAACAAGATCAGGATACACAAACTATCAGGTAAAAGATAGTCGGACATGGATTCACTCCTTAAGTGAAGTCTTCAAGTCGTAAACCTAATTATGTTTCATAGAGGAAACCTAAGTTAATAGAGGACGACCCTAGTAAGCAACTGGGACACAGAAGTATCAGTGATTGAGAATTTCAGTTGAAGAGCGTCTTATTTACATATTTTTAAGGCTCTAGTTAGCTTTGAATTCAAGCTAATATAACTCAGTATAGATGAAATTATTGTTAGGAATCCATGTAAGCATGTAACAAGTTCGCCTTGAAATTACGCAGAAGAATATACACTATGGTCCGGGATTATGGAACCGTGTACAACGATAGTTCACGACAAATATGCCTTATGAACTTACAAATAAATCATGTTCATCAACACTTAAGACTTAAAGTATGATTCACAACACAGAGTAATTTAGTGAACAAAGTTGTTTTATAAGTATGTAAGAGAATTGTAGTAATCAAACATATTTGTGAAATAGTTCGTGTGCATATGCTAAGTTCGATACTGGGTAGGTATGTGTAGGGGTACGCATACCTATAGACCAGCTCGTGAGGATGTTGTGTATGCGTACTGGGTATGGCGTACCTCCCCTTATTCATGAACTCATGACCTTAGGTGTGATAGACTGATTATTATTTTTTCGGGCTTAACTCAACCCATTTTGCGGAATTTGAACTTTTTCATTAGGCAGTGCCCAAATATCTGAAATACGGATGCCTTTAATTTTTGTGGGGTGACTTAATCCAAACAATGGGTGACTTGATAGGTGTCCATGCAGCGATACACCTCATGTGCATACTTGTCAACTAGAAAAGTGTCGTGGGTACTTTAGTCCTTGCATCATCAGTGATAAAAACAAGAAAAGCAAAACCAGCTAAAGGGATTCATCTAGGGGATGTTTTTGTTTGGAACACCCGCAACTCTTCTTCATTTTTCTTTTCCCTTTTGGTGTATTCTCTTTGCCACGAATTGTTTGAAGAGGGAGGAAAGTGGTTGTGTCGTTATTTCCATTGGTGGAAACGCTAGTATCATTATTGTGTATTTAGACTGACAATTGACGATTTGGATTACATGCAATTGAGAAACATGTGATGTTGATTAATGGTTGATTGTTAGTTTCTGTTTGGTGGCGGTGGTGCTGCTCGCTGGCGTTGCTTGGCAGTTTAGGATTCAAACAGATTGTTGTACTTATAGCTTCCTTTGAGTTGTTTGAGGAAATTTCCAAGAGAGTTTTCCTTAAGTTACCAGTTCATTGCTGTAATAAAAGTGGTGGAAAAAAAGGGTAGTCACACAGTTGCTTGGTCTCGATTCAAGTATCTTGCCGGTACAAGTGCGGACAAGTCCATTAAGGTGATGTGAATGGTAAGTGATATCATGGGCAGCAACGTCTCTTCTATGTTCAGTAATGATAAAATGTTAGTTTAGTTCTTATCTTGTCTATCTTTTGTTTGAATCGGTTCAAACATGAATGTCAACTGTCAAGTGTTATCTAAGTATACTATGAGTCTTAATTTAATATATCTCAACACATGAATGTTGTCAAATGGAGCTTGATCGAATGGTCAGAAAGTTAGTTATTTTACTTTATAAATTAAACTTTATCTTACATGAATAATAGAGCCACCGGTTCATGAACTTTCGCTACGTACCTAGAAATGAAAGATTAATGACACTAATTGCAATTAAGGAATGAGAGTTGTGTCAGTTCATTGTTACTTCTTGGCTACTTTGAAAAGAAAAATGTTGTCTTAGCTTCTATTACGGTGCGACTATTTGGTCGACCACCTGAAAGAAATGTGATAGTCTCGTTTCTAGGCTAGGATCTGTATTATGAAGATCTAGTAATTTAACTAATTCACTGATCTTAAATCAAATGGGCTTAGTTAGATGTTTGTCAGCTAGCCATAGCGTCACTAAGATTGCATTATATTTATGGCTCATTAGAGATTCCAATAAATATTTATTTCCTTTGTACATGAATACTATACATTCTAAATGATTTTAGCCTTGGTAAAGCTGAAAAAGGAAGATCTCTGACTTGACCCAAAATAGTTCAGAACTAAGGGTATGTTAAGTTCGGTAAAGTATACTCAAATTTATATGCTTTGCTACTGTGCATACTTGAAGTTGTTAGAGCTATGGGTACATTTATGCTAAAGAAGATACTTGAAAGCACTTGGGTCGGGTGCAGTATTTTATTTGATCACTTGGTTCTTGGAAAATCATCAGTATACTAAGAAATGTATTGTTTGTACCATACAGTTTGTGCAGCGAGTTATTTATATTATGGTCAAATACTGAAGTTTGTTTCTTAGATGCCTAATAATATTCGTGTGGATTGTTATGGCACTATGGCTAGAAGATACATCAACTAATAGTGCGCGTTAACCTCTTAGTTTTTTGTTGTAGAAAATTAATGCATCCGTGACTGTGAATTCTGTTTCATTTTGTTGGTTTCATCGGCTAGACCAGTTTTAATTTAGATATATTTGCACGTCGTGACTAATGGTGCTAACAGAATATATTATAAACTAAGCTTATGTTGTGGTTATGGCCAGCATGTGGGAAACTAAGATAGATTTATGCATGAGCCAATGGTTATTTAACTAGTAATCTTGAATGAAGTGGTGTGAGTCATTTGGTCTATTCTGTATAGCATGGGAAGATTAAACTTCTTAATGGTTCATTTGTATAAAATATTGGATCCATATCCAACTGATAATGGCTTGAGAATATTCAATCTGTTGGTATACAAGAGTCATGGTACAAAGGGAAATTTAGTAGCAGTATACTACTACGGGATTTCTAAAATGTTTTGGAAATCGGCATATATATACCGGCTGAATTTTATTAGATTGACATGTGAAATGATTGGGTTGTTTGGAAAGCATAATTAGTAATTTGTTGATGTTGTTCTTGGAAATATATATATGGCTATGTTTTTCTGTAGCGGACCCTCCATCACCACCATTATTAGTCCTTCGTATTGGTTGTGCATCTGCTCTAATTGTATGGAATTTAACTTCTTATCCAGGTTTCGTATTGGTTGTGCATCTTCTCTAATTGTATGGAATTTAACTTCTTATCCAGGTACCGTGCGTTCCATCTATTTATTGCTTAGATGATTTTTATGTGTTATATGGCAGATGTGTTGGAAGGTTAAAATTTCAGAAATTAAATCTCATTGAGCCATCGATCTTTGTTAGTCTCCTAGAGATCCTTGGTAGAATGATAGCTAAACGAGATGATGGCTATTTAAGTAATAAAATGAATCTCTAAGCTAGTGTAGTCGTTCGTAATCTTTACTTATATTGCCAACAGCCAGTTGATTTGTGTAAGGAAGTTAAATACTAATGAACATACAGCTCCTTCCATTGGAATGCATGAAGTCTTTTAGGTAGTCTTTAGTCTTGAATTTGCTGGCAGCATTCTAATTTCGGGATTCATGGATGAAGTTTAGCAGTGGGATATTTCTTAATGCATAGATGCACTTAAACTTGCTAGAATATATGTTCCTGTATTTAATTAAATGTGTAAAAATACAATCTTTGTGACCATGTAAATGCAGTACTTCATGTGTTAGTTCTTGTCAGTGTTGGTAATTATCTCCTGCTAGTAGTAATTATTATCATACCATTGGTGTGGGAAGTTGGGGATAGTTGTTGTTATGCAATTCATACTATCCATTGTGAGAGGTAGTTGCTACCATTGAAGGTAGTTCATACTATCTAAACAAAGATGACGAACTACGGTCGTGCTTGATCCCTTCGAACAACGGAGAGGGTACGTAGGCAGCCGCTATGCGGTTCAGCACAACTCTATGAGGGTGTTCATTTTATCTGAAAATGTTGGATGCTGTTTTGGCAGTTCATACCATCTATTCAGAGATGATTGCAACCTTGAACCGGCAACTGGCCGTATAAGGTTGGCAACTGGCCGTATAAGTTATTGGAGTTGGCAACTGGCCATCTTCCATTTTTGGCAACTGGCCATATATATTGTTAGAATCGGCAACTGGCCGCGTAT
>JAJJMB010012161.1:10621355-10735243 GCA_023531105.1 Papaver atlanticum
TGGCAACTGGCCATATATATTGTTAGAATCGGCAACTGGCCGCGTATAAATTATTGGGGTTAGCAAATGGCCTTCTTACACTTTTGGCAACTGGCCATTGTTAGAATCGGCAACTGGCCGCTTATAAATTATTGGGGTTGGCAACTGGCCTTCTTCCATTTTTGGCAACTGGCCATATTAATTGTTAGAATTGGCAACTGGCCATATAAGTGTATTAATTTTGACAACTGGTCGCCTCTCATAATTGGAGAATAAATGCTAAGTGTGCTGGCTTATAATGCAGTTTGGGTAATTTGCAAATCTGATTTCTCGAGTGGCGTATCGGAGAGTCGGAGTTTGCCAAGCGGGCTGAAATCCGGTTCGTTGGAAGTCCAGATTTTCTGATCCGTCACATTAGGGTACGCTTACTGGGTATGCTTACCTCCCCTGTTCTGGAACTCAATTCTAAGGTACACGTACTGGGTATGCATACCTACCATATGTCCAGAATTACAGTAGTTCTGAAAACTCTCCTTAAATTATTTGAAACATTCCCAATCGCCATACATAATAAATATTATTGCTTGGGAAATTTCCAAATGATCGTCTAGAAACAAAAATACCTCATGAACAATAGATTTTTCTTAACCAGAAGTTTGAAGGATCTAGAAAATCCATTACTTGAATCATATTTCGAGAGATTTATCAAGACTAGCTTGACTCAAAAAAAAATCTTGGCAATATAAAATCTACTAAAATCATACGACATAGTCTCAAAAGATATAATGGTAAATGTCGTGATTAAATAGGATGGTTCAGTCTTCACATACCTCTTTGTCGATAAAGTTCTTCATGTGTCTTTATTTGATCTTCAATCTTCAATCTTCGAGGATTATTCGGTGTTGTCTGATGCTCAACTACCATACTATAATTCTAGTCTGAGAAATTAGACTAGAAATCAAGATATAGTTTTGTACATCTAACATTGACAACAAGTTTGAGATAACAAAACTTGCAAGTCATACTGAGCAGTGCTCTAACAATCTCTCTCTTTGTCAATTTTATTGCCAAAACTATTAATACATATGGATTCAAACTAATAAACCTTTCTGCTCAAAATATGTCATGCTTGATTTCCTTGGTTCTTCAACATTGTCTTGAATTCTCCGTTGTCAAGTTCTTTACGGTTTTGCATTTAACCATTTCAGCGCCTTTGTTGTTAAAGATTTGTAACGCTAACAACTTGGTAGAATACTCGTTTAGAGCTTTTTTAGAATGACAAAATCACTCAACTCAATGGTTGTTATCTTGAAACATTGTATTGCTACCTTCCTCAAAGTCAAATTCTACCAAAACTTTGAAGCAATACTACGGTGATATGTTTCCCCCCTTAGTTATTACTTACGTCTTTTGCATAATATGTAAAACTTATAGTTTATAATCCACTCCCCTTTACATAATACTCAGAAAATCCATATGTTATAGTAGAATATTACTAAATGATTCTCCCCCTTTATGTCAACAAAATTGGCAAAGGCGAAAAACAAGGGATCGTAATGAATTACACAAAAGAGTCATCGAGACTAGAGATAATATACCATCTTTTTATTTAGACGATTTCACCAAGTAAGCTTAGCGTTTTTATCAAGGAGATATAAAGGTACAATCATCTCATACAATTCCACAGTCGCACTCGCCACAAAGATATATCAATTAAGCACAAATACAAATTGGACTCTCTCCCATTTGATGTCATTCCCAAAGGAACAACATAGCAACCTTTTCAAAGAAACGGATTTTTAACTTGATGTTAACACCATGTACTAGTAGGTAAGGATACTAGACGGAAGATCACCATGAAACATGTTCCACAGATAACATTAGCAAAAGCAGTGTACACAATCATGGATAACTAACTCATGAATTGAAATTGTAGTAATTCTCAAAATTCCTTTAAGAAAGCAAGTCTTGTGAAGAAGAGTTTTCGTGTTAGACTAAGGCGGGTTATGTTCCTTCAAATTCCAATGATATATTGTGTTTTGAATTTAACTCATTTTCCTTTTAAGTATAAATATCAACGTTATGATAAAATAGGTTAATCTTAGCGCCTATTTTTCCTAGCTTATTAAGTAGCAATTTCCACGGGTCCTGTTCTCGTCTCTTACTTAGGAGTCAGATAGGCAGAGAAAATTCATTACTATGAGCATAAGAACTGTTGATACCCACGATTGTTAGTATTTGTTAGACCAAAACTCGTAAAGGTCTTTTAATCTATATTTCAATATACGAAACAGATGTAAAAATTGAAACAATTTCTGAAAAGATGGGGACTAAACAAGAACAAGAAGGATCCTTCGAAGAAAACCCTTCTTCTTTCCTTTGTTCGGAAGAAAACTTAAAGTTAGAAATACTTAACTTAAATAAGATAAGGACCTCCTTCTAAAATTGTTTTAAACTAATATTGAAAAATAACTAGTAAAAAAAAAGGTAATTTAGAAGATATTTTTTCGCGGCTTATATTTTTGATGATTTTCCAACAAATAAACTTGTAACCTAGAATTATTCATCTATTAAAGAAATGAGTGAATTCAACCGTTCCTCTTATCCGCATCCGAAATTTTATTCCTTAAAAAAGCGGGGGTCTAACAACCTCAAGCAATATTTCGCTTAGCAATCTGTATGGACTAACTCCACTATACTTTTAAGAGAATCAACTAGACAGTCAGACTCAATCTTAATAAAAAGTATATCAAAGAGTTATATCTCAATTTGTCGATTCAATCCCAACTCAAACAAATAGAAATCTGTGAGTCTGATTGAATACAGGAGAAATAACTTGAACGGTACCAAAGACCAATGTTCAAGGATCAATCAATAACCAAAGGTTGGATTTACCAATTGATTGATACAACGCACAACCTGTGATATTTCAATTATATAAATAAATATAATGCGGAAAGAAATAACACAGACACCAGAAGTTTTGTTAACGAGGAAACCGCAAATGCAGAAAAACCCCAAGACCTAGTCCAGATTGAACACACACTGTATTAAGCCGCTACAGACACTAGCCTACTACAAACTAACTTCGGTCTGGACTGTAGTTGAACCCCAATCAATCTCACACTGATCCAAGGTACAGTTGCGCTCCTTACGTCTCTGATCCCAGTAGGATACTACGCACTTGATTCCCTTAGCTGATCTCACCCACAACCAAGAGTTGCTACGACCCAAAGTTGAAGACTTTAATAAACAAATCTGTATCACACAGAAAAGTCAACGGAATAGATAAATATGTCTCCCACAGAAATACCTACGAGTTATTGTTCCGTCTTTCGATAAATCAAGGTGAACAGGAACCAATCGATAACCCGAACTTATATTCCCGAAGAACATCCTAGAATTATCAATCACCTCATAATAATCTTAATCGACTAGCGAAACAAGATATTGTGGAATCACAAACGATGAGACGAAGATGTTTGTGATTACTTTTCTATCTTTCCTATCGGAGAAATTAATCTCGAGCCAATTTTACAATTGTACTCAATACGAAAGAAACAACAAGATCAGATCACCCAACTACATAGAAAATAGTTGGGTCTGGCTTCACAATCCCAATGAAGTCTTCAAGTCGTTAACCTACAGGGTCTCGGTAGAAACCTAAGGTTAAAGGAGAATTGACTCTAGCTTATACAATTAGTATCACACAGGAGGTGTGGGGATTAACTTTCCCAGTTGCTAGAGTTCTCCTTTATATAGTCTCCAAATCAGGGTTTGCAATCTAAGTTACCTTGGTAACAAAGCATTCAATATTCACCGTTAGATGAAAACCTGATTAGATTCAAGCTAATATCTTTCAACCGTTAGATCGAACTTAGCTTGTTATGCACGAATGAAATGTAACTTCATTTAGGTTTGAGTAACCGTACCTAAACGTGTACACCTAGTTGGTTCAACAATAGTTAACCAATGGTTAGCCATATGGGCACTTTTATATCAACCTTATTCATCTTCACCATAACTAGTTCAAATGACTGAAAAGAACTAGTTAGAGAGTTGTTCAATTGCTTAGATCTCATAGAAGTATATAAGACACAATCGAAGCAAAAACGATTTTGATTCACTCGAATCGATTCATGAACATTATGGCCACAGTTTGCAAAGATTACATTCCTTAATTTATAAATGTCTTAGTTCACGAATAAACCGTTTTTAGAAAATAACCCACTCAAGTACGCATACCGGTACGCATACTTAAGTACCCGGATTGAGCTTGTTTTTAATTCACAAACTCCAGCAAAAATTCACGGGATGTGAAACAGTACGCGTACGGGTACGTGGACTTAGCTCCGGATATCCAAAACCAGTAAAGTACGCATACTTTGGTTCAAGGATTTTGTACTTACACAAGTATGAGTTCACAAACAATGTTTATATCAATTCAAGGTTATATATTCTAAACTCTCATTTCAATCATTGAAACATTCTTAGAGGATGTTATATAGCGGTTATTCATACACTATTTTTCATCAAAGCGATTTTCAAGAGATTGAAACAATCAACATGACTTTCGTTACGAGTAAAGATGAACTTGGCCAAAGCGAAAGCTTACCAACACATATTTCGAGAAATAGATAAGCGAGATAAACTCGGCTTGAAATAGCAAATGTGTATAATCGAAGTCTATATAGCAATACGAATTTTGTCTCAAGATAGGCGATAGAATAGATAGACTTTTGAGTGATAGATAAGTTCAAGTCTCCACATACCTTTTTGTCGATGAAGATCCACCAGTTCCTTGAGTAGTTCTTCGTCTTTGCATGATGAACGTGGAGTCTAGAGCTCAACTACACTTACTATCATAGTCTGAGACTTAGCTATAAGTAGACTAGAAATCAAGACTTATAGTTTTGGCAACTAAACTTGACAAACAAGCTTGAGATAGCAACGCTTGCGAGTTCGACCGAGCAGTGCTCTAACAATCTCCCCATTTGTCAATTTAGTGACAAAACTATCAATACATATGGAATACAAAATAAATAAACTTTGCAGCTTCTCATCCACATGCATGATCTCCTTGGTTCTTCAATATTACTCGAAATCTTCGTCACTTCCAAGTACTCCAATGATTCCTAAGATATTTCGATTAGCATCACCGTTGTTTAAGATCCGTAGCCATAACAATAAGAAAACAAAAGCTCTCAATCATTGTTATACAGTGTCATGGTATTTTTACACAGCATCAAAGTTCAATTGTATCACAACTTCAACAACAATACTATGGTGATATGTATCACTCCCCCTTAGTCAATACTTCATCTCACATGAAAACCACTCCCCCTTACATAATGATCCGAAAACCATATGTATTTGTAGTGTGAACTACACATTAATTCTCCCCCTTTTTGTCAATAAAATTGGCAAATGTACGAAAACTAGTGGGATCCTAATGAAATTTCCATAGAGACACTTCATGACCAAAAGAAAGTACATATCAACTTTTTTAGATGCAATCATATAGTCGGAAATAAATGCATTCATCAAGGAGTTTATAAACATACAAGATAACCCCTATAATATTCCACAGCCGCATTCCCCACAAAGATTTGGCAATTAAGCACAAGTTCAATTAAGAACTCTCCCCCATAAAATGTCATTCCCGAAAGAACAATAAGAGCGACCTTACTTTCACGAGAAAATAAGGATTTCTTTGGATATTAACAAATCACATGAAAAATGAATTTGTTTCCAAAAATCTCAATTAAATTAACCACAAGAGAACCCATGATTAATTCAATCGGAAATGCTCACATAAGAAAACTTACGGAGCCGCACAGTATATACATAAAAATATGGATCAGGGAAGATCAATACTACGGAATAAACAAAGATTCATTCTATTCTTCATCACTATTTGCACAATTACATATAATAGACTTAATCTTTGTAAACAAAAGCTTATCCTATCTTCCATCAATATTTGCATAATGACATAATAGGCTTATCTTTTGTTTGTCAAAAGTTCATTCAATCTTTTATCAATACTTGCATATCGACATGTGAAGGACTTAACTTTTGACTACTTTTATCTGTACTTCTTATGGAACTAACACATGTAGCAATTTAATTGAAAGATAAAAATCATTCAAGGCTAAACATAAAAGTTATAACAACCATTAAAGCAACAGTTTAAAAGTAGATCAACATAAGAAGTTTAACAGATAAAACAAGTAACAGAATTACTAGAGTGGGAGTTAATCTCTTTTCCCATAATAATCTCTAGCAATTTCATAAAATTTCTCGATTAGATCTGGATGTTCTGCTTCAGCATACTCCATCTGCTCTTTCATGCAATCAACTTCATCTTGAAGGCGAGCAAGTTCAGAGTTTGTAGATGCAGAGGTACTTGCTGGGGTACTGGTTGAAGATTGCTTCATCTTTTTGATGCTAGCCTTACTCAGAACCTTTGGACCACCAATCTCAGTTCCAAAAGGAGTAATATTAAAGTGACTGCAAATCCTTGAGATGAGGCAAGGAAATCCTGGAGTTTTCTTTGAAGTCTGTTTCACACTTATCATCTGATTAACAATAAGTCCACAGAAATCAATGTCTCTCTCTTCAACAATATAACAGACAAATTCAGCAAGGGACCTGGTCCAGAGATTGTTGTCATTGGTGCTTGGCATCATATTGGCCACAATAAGTTTTGCAGCAACTTTGAGGAATAATCTAGCACCTCCAACAAAAATATTGCCATCTCTCCGAGAGACATCTCTATTAAAGAGACAATTTGACATCACTTGTGGAGTCAATCTTTCATTCTCAAGAGGAGGGAATCGAGCATTACCAACATGAGTTAAATCCAGGAAGTAAGCAATAATATGACGATCCACATTGAAAGTAACACCACCTACCATAGTCTTGAACATGTAATTGGCTGGGTTTGGATCATGAATATTAGCATAAAATTATGCAGTCATCTCAATACGGGCAGTTCCTAATGGCTTGTGAATAATACCCCAGGAGTGTTTTTTGAAAAAATCAGATAAACCTTGTACCTCAATTTCTGACTCATTATAATATCTTTCAAAAATTGGTTGTTTATTCTTATACTTCAAATAGAGTGCACGAGCAGTAGGGTTAACAAACCTAGCACGGATACTGGGATCGAAAAAAAAGTTATCCCCTACATGACCACTTGAACTCCCAGCATGACTAGCTCTCCTATGTGCCATATTTGACAAGGAACTCTCAAAGAAGTGTTGAGAAACTTACTTGGTTTGTGGACTGTTGGTTTTTTTCCTTTACTGTTCACGAACTGATGCTAATGGTAGAACACTTGTTCAGCAAAGAAACGAGCAACGAACGCCAACCCGTAGAGTAATTTTTTGTTGTGAAGACAATGAATCCAAGAACACTCAAAAAGGTTGAGAATTGAGGTTAAGGGAGTCAACAGTTCACGAACAGTTTGGGTTTATTTCTTTTCGTTCTCAAACTATTGAAGAAAAAGAAGAGGCGAGGAGAACGAAGTTGGTTTTCCTCTTTTAAAATGTCGAGCGGTGGTACTCGAACCAAATAAACATGTTCTGGAACAAGATTCCAACATGAACAGGGTATAGGTTTGGAGTGTGTGACCCGCACATGCGCTGACAAGGATTTGTTTGTTTTAATTAACAAATTAGGTCATCATATTTGGAGCAAGGCTCAACAAATACAATTACTAGATACCTATGAAGAATCAGACATGTAGCAAAAATATCTTGTACACCATGACACCAAGAAAGAGTTTCCTTCCAACAGCTCTTACATCTTACAGTTTGGAGAAACCCAAGGAGCTGTTTTTATAAGTTTTTTAAAGAACTTCCAGAGAGCACAAGAACAAATGTGTTTCTGATTTCTTATTTTACACCTTACAAGAAACATTTTCTACAGATAGTTTTTAGTACCGCGAAGGGAAACTCTTTTGGTAAAAGGAGACGTCCTAGCTTCATCAAAAAAGAAGGCAATACTATTATCTTGAAAGGAAGTATCAGGAATTGAACACTG
The DNA here is from genome assembly GCA_023531105.1 of Papaver atlanticum. Taxonomy (NCBI): domain Eukaryota; kingdom Viridiplantae; phylum Streptophyta; class Magnoliopsida; order Ranunculales; family Papaveraceae; genus Papaver; species Papaver atlanticum. The sequence continues at coordinate 10,629,384 of JAJJMB010012161.1, forward strand.
AATCAATTATTGTTTTGAGGTGATATACTCAGATGACTGAGATTTAAACTCCTCTTGTACATCGTTTAGTTTGTTCCAACTAATTTGATTACACGGAGGAGGAGCATTGCTCTCACTGATTAACAAATCAATATTAACCTCAACATAAATATTATTCATCATAACATGATTTAGCCTGTTAAGAGATTCTTGTTCATTCTGGAGATACAGATCAACATCAGAAGTTAGGCTTTCAAGTTTCTTTTCGATTCCTGAAAAAACTTCAAGGGATTTTAATCCTGGTGGAGATTTAGATAGAATTTCTTCTACATATTTAATTAAATCAGACATGGAAGAGAATTCTGGAATCCCTGGATCTGGTGGTGCATTTATTGAGATAACACTTCTGTCCATAGAGTCAGATCGCTACAAACACAGACTTATCAGGTCTTAAACGTGTTTGCCTGCTCTGATACCAATTGAAAAAGCACGGGTCTAATTACCTCACCAAATATTTCGCTTAGCAATCTGTATGGACTAACTCCAATATACTTTTAAGAGAATCAACTAGCAGACTCAATCTTAATAAAAAATATATCAAAGAGTTATATCTCAATTTCTCGATTCAATCCCAACTCAAACGAATAGAAATCAGTGAGTCTGATTGAATACAGGAGAAATAACTTGAACGGTACCAAAGACCAATGTTCAAGGATCAATCAATTTCAATCAACAACCAAAGGTTGGATTTACCAATTGATCGATACAACGCACAACCTGTGATATTTCAATTATATAACAAAATATAATGCGGAAAAGAAATAACACAGACACCATAAGTTTTGTTAACGAGGAAACCGCAAATGCAGAAAACCCCCAGGATCTAGTCCAGATTGAACACACACTGTATTAAGCCGCTACAGACAGTAGCCTAATATAAACTAACTTCGGTCTGGACTGTAGTTGAACCCCAATCAATCTCACACTGATCCAAGGTACAGTTGCGCTCCTTACGTCTCTGATCCCAGCAGGATACTACGCACTTGATTCCCTTAGCTGATCTCACCCACAACCAAGAGTTGCTACGACCCAAAGTTGAAGACTTTAATAAACAAATCTGTATCACACAGAAAAGTCAACAGAATAGATAAATATGTCTCCCACAGAAATACCTACGAGTTATTATTCCATCTTTTGATAAATCAAGGTGAACAGGAACCAATCGATAACCCGAACTTATATTCCCGAAGAACATCCTAGAATTATCAATCACCTCATAATAATCTTAATCGACTAGCGAAACAAGATATTGTGGGATCACAAACGATGAGACAAAGGTGTTTTTGGCTACTTTTCAATCTTGCCTATCGGAGAAATTAATCTATAGCCAATCTTACGATTGTACTCAAATACGATAAAAACAGCAAGATTAGATCACGCAACTACAGAGAAAATAGTTGGGTCAGGCTTCACAATCCCAATGAAGTCTTCAAGTCGTTAACCTACAGGGTCTCGATAGAAACCTAAGGTTAAAGGAGAATCGACTATAGCTTATTCAACTAGTATCACATAGGAGGTGTGGGGATTAAGTTTCCCAGTTTCTAGAGTTCTCCTATATATAGTCTCCAAATCAGGGTTTGAAATCTAAGTTACCTTGGTAACAAAGCATTGAATATTCACCGTTAGATGAAAACCTGATTAGATTCAAGCTAATATCTTTCAACCGTTAGATAAAACTTAGCTTGTTATACACAAATGAAATGTAACTTCATTTAGGTTTGAGTAACCGTACCTAAACGTGTACACCTAGTTTGTTCAACAATAGTTAACCAATGGTTAGCTATATGAGCACTTTCATATCAACCTTATTCAGCTTCACCATAACTAGTTTAAATGACTCAAAAGAACTAGTTAGAGAGTTGTTCAATTGCTTAGATCTCATAGAAGTATATAAGACACAATCAAAGAAAAAACGATTTTGATTCACTCGAATCGATTCATGAACATTATAGCCACGGTTTGTAAAGATTGCATTCCTTAATTTATAAATGTCTTAGTTCACGAATAAACCATATTCAGAAAATAACCCACTCAAGTACGCATACCGGTACACATACTTAAGTACCCGGATTGAGCTTGTTTTTAGTTCACAAACTCCAGCAAAAATTCACGGGATGTGAACTTCCGGCAGTACGCGTATGGGTACGCGGACTTAGCTCCGGATATCCTAAACCAGAAAAGTACGCATACTTTGGTTTAAGGATTTTGGACTTACACAAGTATGAGTTCACATACAATGTTTATATCCATTCAAGGTTATATATTCTAAACTCTCATTTCAATCATTGAAACATTCTTAGAGGATGTTATATAGCGGTTATTCACACACTATTTTTTATCAAAGCGATTTTCAAGAGATTGAAACAATCAACATGACTTTCATCACGAGTAAAGATGAACTTGGCCAAAGTGAATGCTTACCAACACATATTTCGAGAAATAGATAAGCGAGATAAACTCGGCTCGAAATAGCAAATGTGTATAATCGAAGTCTATATAGCAATACGACTTTTGTCTCAAGATAGGAGATAGAATAGATAAACTTTTGAGTGATAGATAAGTTCAAGTCTCCACATACCTTTTTGTCGATGAAGGTCCACCAGTTCCTTGAGTAGTTCTTCGTCTTTGCATGATGAACGCCGTGGAGTCTAGAGCTCAACTACACTTACTATCTTAGTCCGAGACTTAGCTATAAGTAGACTAGAAATCAAGACTTATAGTTTTGGCAACTAAACTTTACAAACAAGCTTGAGATAACAACGCTTGCTAGTTCGACCGAGCAGTGCTCTAACATTCCTAAATATAGTATTTTTGTTAGAGAGAAAATAAAAACAAGAAAGGATTAGGAAATAACTACATTAAGAAGATAAGAGATGCAGCAAGGAGGTTGAGCAGATATCCACCAATCTTGGACACTGTTTGATATCGCATAAGCGGCGAGAACATGATCCAAAATGTTAGCTTTTCTTTGTGTGAAGGAAAATTCCAAAGCAATTGTGCTAGGAATGGCGGCCTTTATATCATCAATAGTTTTCCAGATTTTCAAAGGCTTTGATGATGATTCCCCTTTTAAAATCTTCACAATAACATGACAGTCCCTTTCGATGATGACCCTACCACAATTGAGTCTTTTAGCCAATTCCACTGCTAGTAGAAAACCATTAGCTTCATCAAAAACTAGGACTTCTGAATTTCACTCTCTTATGGCATCACCCATTAAGCAACCTTGACTATCTTTTGCAATAGCTGCACAAACGTGCCTTTTATCTCTTACGAAAGCATCTACATTTATTTTGGTGTCAACGGGTGGTGGAGACCAAGTGTGAAGCTGTACATTGTTGGTAGATATCCTGACATACACATCGACCACTTCTTCTTCTTCTTCAACGAATATTTAATAGAGATTAAACCAAAATAATGCTTATTTCAAGGAACCTTGGTAATTGGGTTTTCTCTTTTCGAATGTAAGTCGATTTCTCGACTTCCACAGAGCCCAATAGATTGCCGCTCCCAAAGAAAAAGAGTAGCCATTATCCGCATGTTAAGCCAAATTCCAACCATGTCAGTAAGAGCTATTGGTGAATTTTGTTAAAGTCTGAGACCTAGGGGTGAAACAAATATAGTATTTTTTAAACTTACAAAAGTATATATAATGTTAAACAATTTTTATTTTTTTTATATTTTAAAATTTAACTAGATCCAATTAAAAAATATTCATTTTAGTTAATTTTTATTGTTTCAAGAAAAAATATTAGTTAATTTTTGTATAAATACAAATACTTTTGTTGTCTTCTTTGATCCACTAATCATCCAATATCCGCATAAAGATTCGGATACTAATAAAGGGAATGGAAAGAGGTTTTTAGTATCATATGCCAGATAATTTGGAACCAAAAGAATGATGTTAATTTCAACAAGGCTAAGCCGAATCCTATGGACTGTATAAACGAGATTCAAAGATTTTTAAACGAGTGGAAAATATATTCAAAAGGAATGATACTCAATCCAAGGAAAAGAATACCAAATATTATAACAAATGGGAATGGGTTGGAGGATATGAAACATGATTTTTATTTTATTTATTTTTTGTGGATGCTTTTTATAAGGAAATTGATGGTTCTTATGGGGTTAGGATAATTTACTGGTTTAACAACAAAATAGCTGATATTTTGTTCTTTTTAGGAACTACGACAGGACTAACTGTAGGCGAAGGATTAACAATTCAGAGAACAATGCAATTGGCTAAGGAGCTACATGTAAGCAACATCAGAATAAGAAGAGACTGTAAAGATGCAACAAACTTTTTGAACGAAGGGCCATTGTCTTGCAATCGGAGAACGAAGTCAATTTTAAAAGATTGCCTTTTTTGTAATAAAAGTACGTTGGACTTTAAATGTGTAAATAAGAGTTGTAACGGGGAGACATGTAAACTAGCAAAAGGGAATCGTGCAAAAAAAGAAATGTTTTGTATCAAATGATTCCAGCAGTGTAAGGTTGAAATCTAAAATACTAGATGGTATGTATAATGGTTTGTTGTATAGTGGCTAGTTTGAAATAATGGTATGCATAACATTTTGTTGTAGTTTGAAATAAAACTTCTGTGTATTAAAACAAAAAATGAATTGAATTTGGATATAGTAAATGGTATTGTATTTTCTGATTTAGATTCGGGTATGGATAGGGCCATTTGCATCTGCATGCATCCGTTAACACCCTTAGGTCAGTTCCTATGGAGGTGGTTAACCCACTCATATGCCATGCCAGGTGGCCTGGCAAACTGGCCGCACCACTATGGGAACATTGTTAAGCGATCGAGTCTCGATCTTTCGGTGTAGAGTCGACGGCTTAGTAGATAATGGTGTAACGGCTATTTTCCCCCACGTCTCTCTATAAATTCACCCCATTAAATTCAATTTAATCACACCTCATTTTTTCATTAACACTATGATCCTACTATTTTGTACCTTAATCCTCGGTTTAATTTTTAGTTTCAAATCAATGGGTTCTTATGACAAAGAGGTGCGTATTCATGTGGATCGATTTGAAGAATAACAACGAATGTTCGTTCAGGCATTGCGAGAAATCGATGATGAGTCAGATGAAGATAGAAAACTAACCAACAATTTGCTGCAGCTATATTCATCGGGGCAGATACCTAGAGATCCAGAACCAAAACAAGTATTCACAAGAAGATATACGTACCGGGATTGGGATGATTTCCACGAGAAGCTGATGCACGATTATTTTCTTCCCGACAGTGTGTTCTCTGATGAAAATTTCCAAGGTTGATTCTGCGTGCCCCGATATTTGGTGCTAAAGATTATTGGTGAACTTTGTCAGGCAGAACCTCAATTTAATTATCAATCTGATGCACTGAATATTAGAGGTCATAGCCCTGAACAAAAGGTTACTTCGGCCCTAAGGGTTCTAGGATATGGCAAACCTCCGGATTCTAACGATGACTACCTTCGTATGGGCAAAACAACAGCACACAAGTATCTTGCGTTGTTTTTCCAAGCAATGATTAATCATTTTGGTCCAACCTATTTACGAAAACCAACTGATGCAGATGTTAGAGAAATATTAAAGCAAAATCAGGAAAAGAGATTTCCAGGAATGATGGGTAGTCTTGACTGCATGCATTGGGTATGGACCGGATGCCCTACCTATTGGGTCGGTCAGTATAAGGGTTACAATGCGAAACCAAACGTTATCCTTGAGGCTGCTGCTTCTTATGATTGTTAGATATGGCACGTTTTTTTGGTCTTCCGGGATCACAGAACGATATAAATGTTTTACGCAAATCGCATTTGTTTAAAGATTTAAAATATGGAATTAGTCCTCGGGTAAATTTCACTATCAACAGAATCGTTACACTCATGGTTATTATCTCGCAGATGAAATTTATCCAAAATGATCAACTTTATTTCAATCTTACCAGCCACCTGCCGGTGAAATGGGTCGTTCATACTCATATATCAATAATAGACAAATGGAACTGAGGAAGGATGTGGAACGGGCTTTTGAAATTCTGAAGCGGAAGTACGCCATCATTTGTGGGTCTTATCGTGGTCTAAGTGCTCTTGAAATGCATAAGACTATGCTGACTTGCATAATTATGCATAACATAGTAATTCAGGAAACCCGTCGTAATAAGGATTGGACTAACCATGAAGATGAAGACTTAAGGCCTGAGATTCAACCAGAAAGAGGATTACGTGCAAGAAACTATGTGCAAAAATGACTAGTCACATTGAGAACAAAGCTCTGTATGACAGGTTAAGGGAAGATCTTGATAGACACATTTTTGTGTCTAATTTGTCTCGATTCTATATATTGATAGTGCTAATTTTGTACTTATTATGGTGTTTCATATGTGTGTAGGTATTTTTTGGCCAATAAACATTTTTGGAAAAATCGGCTCGAAAAGTTGTCAAAGGCACCTGGAGGAAGTGATATTGGCACCTACAGTTTGGATAAGGGGCACCCCCAGAGGGCACCCCAAGGACAGCTGCTATAGGCACCCCTACTCTGGATAGAGGGCGCCTCTCCTTCGTTTGAACAAGATTTTTGGCGGGAACCTGGTGTGTAAGCTGCGTATTTTCCCGGGAAGTACTGGATTGATTTCTGTCGAGTTTTTCTTGGTGTTTGACCCTGGAATGGATTGGTGCCACCCTGTTACGACTAAACAGGGTTGGTAGGTCTTCTAGAATCGAAAATATAGGTCGATACGAGGAGTTGAGGCTGAACAGAGATGTGGAAACATTATCTGAATTTCTGAAGTTCTGTGTAGTGTTGAAGTGGTTTCTTACGTGGATATGAGTTGGGATTCACATGATGAGTCAGAACAGAGATCGTAGATGGCACATATTCGAAAAAATAGGCATCAATTCTCGGTTTATGCAAAACAGGGAAGTGGAGTTATTAATGGATTTTCTTGGTTATATTTATGGGAGTTGGCTGAATTATGGAGAGTTTAACTATATCTGGGAAGTCTACATCTCACAGAATCACGTATCGAAGAGTGGCAGAGAAGAAAATCCCGAAACTTTATGGAGAAAAAAAAAATATTCGAGACTTGTTGTGAAAGGAAAAAGAGGGTTTTACTCGAGTTACTTTTGGGTCTGTTGGCTATATATAGGCCGTTTGGAGTCACAAAAAGGGTTACGTAGACTTGGGGGAAAGTTTAGAAGCATAACAGAGAAGTTTTGAAGAGTTGCAGAGATAACAGGCGAGAGGAAGAAGAACAACACAGAACAGCAGTAAGAGACAGTCGCAGAAAACGTGGCCTATTCTTTAAAATTCAATAACCTTTGTCACAATTTTTGTAACAAATAATTACAGTTCAGTTCAGTTAGGGTTCTCTGTTACAGTGAGTTCTGTAACTATTATATCTGTTACGAACTCAACTGTTTTAGACCTTTTCATCCTTTTAATCATCTTTTGAGCCATAAACAAATATTTTGAGATCATGATTAATATGAGGAGCTAAACCCCATTGCTGAGGCGATAGAGGAAACTATTTTTCCAACAAAAAGTGGTATATTCTATTTTATCTATTTATTGCAATTATTTTATGATTATTTTCCTTGATTGCAAATTGTTTGAATGATTTTTGTTAAGCAATTGTTATTTCTTTTGATAGAGCATGCTTGGCCATAGGTTTTTGATGTTCTATACTTTGGATTTACACTTGTTATTTTGAAAATCTACTTGTTGCAATAGTTTATAATCAAATTGAACGAGAAAATTGCATGAATATAAATATTGGATTAAATCACTTTGAACTTGGAAAATAGTGGAATCTTAGCCTCAGTGTTCTTTTAATATTGATATCAACTTTGTCAGTGTTTGTTATAATTATTAGTGATTTTTCTATTTTAGTTTTGAATTTAAGTCTAAAAAAATCCTTCACAAGTCTGAGAAACGAAACTCTTTTTACCACTATCTATAAATCACATCAGATCTCAGAGCGAATATGTGGGCTGAGTTTGGAAGAGGTGGAGGGAGAATTGATTAGTGTTGTAAAGTTTAGTTGTTTAAGTTTAATTGTTTGTTCGTAGTTTAGTTTTGAAGTTGTTCGAATCGTTTTAAATTTTGAAGTTCATGGATATTGTTTGAAACGTTGAAGTTCTAAAATTTATACGTTTTTCATTAGAAGTAGCGGTCTAGTTTGCACCGAGCGACCTAGAATGCATCGCTAGCGGCCTACACTAAATCGCCAATAATCCTTATATATACATACCACTTCATCCATTTCAAAATCATACCTTCACTTAAAAATTTCTCTATTTTTTGGGTAATTTATGGATGATCCTAGATTTACTGAAGATGAAAATTTATCTCTTTGTAGAAATTATGTAATATACTACCCAAAGAGAGGTGAATAACGACGGATGAATGGTTTACCCTGTATGAGTTACTGGGGTGAAATTCATGAAACCTTCGGCACAGAGACATGTAATCTTCATAATAGGGATCGGGCTGCTTCGTTTTGTCGATTCATGACTATCAAAAAATATCTTTGTGGATTTTATAGCTATTAGACAGATTGTCAATCAATATCATCTTAGAGGTGACACCAATGCTGAATTGGGATTATGAACTCGAGACGAGTGGCAAAGATGGAAAGGATTTTTTTTTGAATACGAAGCGCATTTCCAAATTCTCAAGGAGTTTCTCATAACTCGTATGGGATGTTAGTTTTAATGGGATGTTTCTCTTGTTAAATGGATATTGTCAAGTTTTAATTTAATGTTTAATTTCAATGGATGTTGTCAAGTTTAAGTTTTAATATAATGAAAAACTACTACAAAATTTTAATTGTAACGAAAAACTACTACAACTTCATTCATCTTAACCGAACTACTACATGTTCATTAAGATTAAAGCTGATACATTAATTAATTAAGTGGCACTACTTCATCGTGGTCTAATTCATCATCCTCATCTTCAGCTTGACCTCCAAATTTTTCTTGTTACGTTTTTCTTCCAACTCCTATGCTAACCTGTCCATCTCCATATCCCATGCCATCAGTTGTCTGGGGGTCATTGTTGAGGCGTTTGCATTTAGAATCTTATTCTTGTCATAGTTGAAAACAAATTTCTCTTGAGTTTGACGACGTTTTTTCATCTCCCTAGTCATGAATTGCCGGTCTACTGCTCTTTGTTTTTCGACGGTCTTCTGATGATCTATTAAAGTTTCCAAAAAAAATTCACTTCTCCTTTTTGGGCAGCTTTTCTCGCTGCTCTTGTAGCGTTTCTCCCTAATTATTTTCTCTTAATCGCAGCATTATGATTCAAGTTGGAATTTTTGTTTGTTGTGGTTTCTGGTGAAGAAAATGGATTCTCCGGAGGGGGGTGAGATGATTGAGATGGTTGTGAAGATGGTGTTGAAGGAGAAGAAATGTATGGTGACCTGTATGGTGAACTTGCAGGTATATTCTGCATATTTGCTAACACATCTGGATTATATTTAGGCAACATTTTCAAAATATGTGTAGTAGGGCAAAAAATGATTCCGAAGAAAAGAGTAAAAGTGGGTAGGTTGATGAGAAACAAGTCTAAACCCTAAACAAATGTACTGCACAGGAAGATTCAAGAGATCAATCTGTACAATTATGGCCTAAACCAAGAAATGGTTGTTCCAGTCTTGCTTCGGTCACAAAATGAATGAGAAGGTTGATCTTAGGGAGGGAAGCAGAGAAGGTGTTGAGATCAGAGAGACATACTCTATAAGGTGTGGTTTTTTATGACTTGTATCAGAATGTAGAGCTTGTTTGTAAAATATAAGCTGCGTGTTATTTGTATTCTCTAGATACTTGTGTTAGTTGTTCTTTTCAAGATAGATGGAAATCTATTTTATAGTAAATCATAATGAACACCCTAATCTCGTAGGAAGTGGAGGCAGTTGAGCAGTGAAGAAGTGGAGATCATGTGAGAGTGATGAAAACCATGTCGCTATTGTGAAGGGAAGACTAGCCGATTTTATATCCACTACTCCTCTACTTTTGTCAACTGTCCGCATTTCCTGACACTTTATCGTAATGGGTGTGTTGCACACTGCATGCCGTAAACCGCCAGACCAATACCCTGATGAACATCCCCCAATTGTGACATGTTTGATGTCTCGAGTTTTCTTGGCAAAGAGTGGCACTTAGTCGTGATTTGCATGACTAAAGCGTGCTTATAAGTCTAAAGCCTACTTGCACAAGTAGGCCTACCTGTATGGTAAATTCCATATGATATGGAGCAAGTCGTATCACGACTAATAATGTAAAGCGTGGTAGTTGCTGAGTGGACCCACCATCATGACATGTGAGAAGTGGTCATGGAAAGTGACAGAATGAATACATGACTATTCCTCCAACTAACATGTATTGCGGGTCTTGTGTGTAAAACCTACATGTAGGGAAATATTTCGACCACTAACGCGTAAGCTAGGCAGCAGGTGGTCATAAGTGACAAGTCAAGTACTGTATTTCATGACATCAACGAGAGGTGATGAGTGGTCATGGAAGAGTGGAGAAAAAGATATATGATTATGGAAATAGTCACGGATATGTAGCATGACATATGGTCACATAATAACATTAACCCACCTCTTGAATGAAACAGTGAATGGAAGTTTATGTTAATACATGAAGAAATTCGTGAAATTTCGTAGTCAGAAAATTCAAATGTAGGACCCTTGATTAAAACTGTTGTAGAATTTTCATACAAACTCGTATTTTGATGGTTGACCCCACCATTCTTATCAGAAAAGAATTTCCAATCTTCTTACGCAAGAATATTTAGGTTTTGAGCTAGTTTAGGAAGTGAAAACAGCCCGACAGTAAAAACTCAGGAAGAATTCAGGAGGAATTCTGTCAGTTTTCAGCCACGACCTAGCTCGCTCTTTAACTGTATATTTTAGCTCGTTAATTCGATTGATGTGATTTTTTAGTATGTTATGATAGACATCCATACGAAAATTTTAACATATATCTCATGTCCAATTTCTTTACGAGTTTTTCCTAGCTGTTCGGCCAACCTTGGGTGACCTTTTGGATGTCGTCCGACCTAGTTAAAGTGATCCGATTGGTCGGAGAGGAGCATGCAGGATATAAGCAATATGATTGGCCGGAGCGGAACCTGTAGGCTATAAACAATATGATTGTCCAGAGCGGAGCCCGTAAGCTATAAGCAATATGATTGGTCGATTAAGAAGACGGGCGCAAAGAGGTTAGCATGGAGCATGGCCGGTTGGCCATGGGAGGTGTGAGCTATGGCAAATCGACCGTCCAAGTGGAACAGTCGTGAGTTGACACAAAATTAGGTTAAACAATTGAATTTTGTGAATTGACACAAAATTAATCAATTTAGGTGAGTTTTGTACGTTATTACAAAAATTAATTTTTAGGATACTCTTACATGTAGCAATTCTTTCTAGCACGACTTGCAGTGCCTTTCATGCATATCTTAATTTAGACATGAATCCATGTTATTCAGCTAAGAATGAACATGAACGTCAACTCAGTATTAAGAGTTCAGCTAAGAACATAACATTAAATAAATACTCAATTGTCTATATACTACTAGTGAGCAATTCATCTAGGAGCTTGAGTTTTCATGATAAAATATTAGAACACCTGGGATCATTGCAATATGCACCTTTTCTGATAATTTTACATATGTGGGTACTGCATTACGCAGTAAATACTGTTATACATATGCATATATTTTGAGTTCGGCCAGGCAAAGATCATAAGTGTAGTTACATGTATATAAGAAGAGAGGCATAGGGTCTCCCCAGGTTTCTGATATATCTCTTAAATTCCTTACGGAATGAAGATACATCAAAGCACACAATTTTAAATACAAGAGCATTAATACTAATTTTACGGTTTTCGCTCTAAGATAAAAACCACCATCAACAATATGATAACAACTTTCATAACAAAAAAATTTCTCATGCCTGTGGTGCCATTCATTTCAACACTTTCGTTCAACATTGACAAGACCGCTCGCTCGAGCACGAGCAACTTGCATTATAGCAGCAACATACAAGGCAACTTGGGCGTTGATTATAACGAAGCGACGAGACAATCCATTTGCATCACGATCGTTGTTGTTCAAAGTTTCTTCACGAAATTTATCAAATATGTTATCCCGTAACTTGGTACATTGTTGTTGGGCACCATTGATACTATCTTGTCTAAATAACACATAGTTTCTGCAAATGCTTTCATCTTCGGCTAAGGTAAAATTTGCACCACTAATTTTCTTACTTTTAGTCTATTGAGAATTAGAATGAGACATATTAAAAAAAAAACTACTACACAATACGAGTGAATTATAGAGAAAATGGAAGAGTTGGATGATGAAATTTATTTTAGATTATAACAAATGTGAGAAGTGTGAAGAGTAGAGAAGATGTGAGTTAAAATGAAAGTAGAATTGGGTATTTTTAGAGAGGGGAAATTTATGGCCGTTGGATCATATTCTACTGGGCAATGGAGACTAGACCGATCGGTCGAGTTAACACTGCTGGCGGTTTAGACTACACCGCCCGATTTTATTTACGTCGAACGGTCTAATTTCGACCGCCCTATAGAAACTTAACCTAACCTGCTTAAATGGCATGTTTGCCACTTTGCCATGACCATAGTGGTGCAAAAGTGGCAAACCTGGGGCTTTGTCATGCCCATAGAACTGGCCTTACACATGGCGACGGCCTTGAGGCTCTCCTCCATGAATCGTATAAATACAACACTTTTCGAGCGCCGAGAGAAGAAAAGGGCGCGCAGAACCAGAAAACAAAACCCTAATTTATATAGTTCTAAACAGAGTTTCAGACTTGGCTACTCCGATGGTGATGGGTACAGCCTCTGATTATTTGACTAATCTTCCTTCTCGGGGTCTTCTCTCCTCCACTGTCTTATCCTCAAATCTGGTACAATTTTTTTCTTTCTATCGCGACATTTTAATTCTGAAAACCCTAATTTAATAGTTCGATTTTTCGAATCTGATAATGTTTAATTGAACCTTACTGTGTTGAATTTGTGAGGGTTTTGTTTATTTTCTTAAAATTTTGATTTTTATTAGTTGTTTATTGGACACCTAAATCCACGATTTTGTGCAATTTGAGTTTGTTTAGGGATTATTTTTAATGGTTTGATAACATTGTGCAGGGTGGGATGAGAGTATATATATGTGAACATGACACATCACCTCCAGGTTTGTTTTATCATTTTTTGTTGACGTTTTTGTCGTTCGTATGCTGAGAAACTTGTTGATTGAATAATGGTTCTCTTTCATTTCATGGATTTCAGAAGATCAAGTGATAAAGACAAACCAAACAAACATTTTGATTAGATCTCTCACCCTGAAGAACCAAAAGAATAACAAACCTAAGACTCCCAGCGTGAAGGACACAAAGTCTACGACAGGGAATGTTAAAGGCAAGAGGTATAAGTTTCTACTCTCTAAGAAATTTGGCATGTAACTATATGATTTTCTGGCAATGCATTTACATATTAGGATTTTCTGGCAGTGTGTCTACACATAATCCTTACAGTTTACTGCATAGTCAGGAGAACGTAACCAAGCATTTTGGTGAAAACTTACTGACTGATGGGTATTGGTAGTAAGTATGGATATAGATGCAATAAGACAAAACCTTAAAACTTGATTAGTATTCAACAAACATAAGAGAACATCCTTGCATTTCATTGCTCGGAGTCCAGAAGTTATCTGTTTAACCTAACTGATTTGGGCTTCATTTATCTTTATTTTTGTATTACCAGAGTTGCTGAAAGTGCTGCAGAAGGTAATGCTCCAGCTAAGAGAGCCAACTTGAGTATATCTACCGGAAATCCTAAACCTGCAGGTAAACAAGAATTCTGTACATGACCTAAGTTGTTCCGTTGAGGGACTCTCTAGTAATGTTTAGGACAAACTGCTGATGCTGTTGCTGAACACTCAAATCTTTCACTCATATTATATTGTAGACTTTTAGTCAATCAAAATGTGCGTTTTTCCTCTCTCATTTTATTGTTTGAATGATCCAGATCCTCTATTCTTTCGTAGTTTAGTTCCATAGATGTGACTTCGTAAATACATTAGTCTCTTGTCTATAGATTTGGTGGTATCTACAGTGTATAGGTCCAGTAAAATCAGCATTCTTACGAGAACATGTGAAATAAGTTTGTATATTCTTTTTATTTTGTTTAAATATCTATATTCTTTAATTGGGGTACATCTGATAATGTGTTTGGAAGGAAGTGCAGTTCAGCCAATTGGTGGTTACATACTTTTCCGGATTTATAAATTAGGAGTATATATCTGGCTTCTTCAAAAGTTCAGTATGATAGGATGATTTTGGAAAGTTACAGACGCACCATCTTAACTGTTGATTAACTAGTAGTATAACTTCCTATGATGCATGGTTGTAGGTTGTGGATGTGCACCTTGTATACCAAATCATACTCCGATTATAATTGAAATAATAATCCCTTCATCTTTGCTTTTGTATATGTTATTCCTATCTTGTAGAGGGATCAAGGACTCGCTCCACCACCTCCTCCTCCAAGGACTCCTATCAAACTATGACTGTAGAGAGGTTGCGCACTCTTCTAAAAGAAAGAGGTTTGATGGTGAAAGGAAAGAAGGTAAAAGTCAAAAAGATGTTGTTTGCTGATTTAACTTTTCTCAATGTAAGTTAGAAGTGGGTGCCTAGCGAATAGTTGGTGTAGTGGAGTACCTATCCTAACTGATGATCCAGTTCATATGGCGGGTAGTTGGAAATGCTTAAATTTACAAGTTCCCTTTGGTCATAAAACCCTAATGTGGAAGAGACTTATTTATGGTTACAACTTACAATCACCATTGGAAAATCATTAGAACTCTGTATTTCCAATCTTTTTGAATATTATGGTCCCATGGACTGATACCTCAATGCTTTTGCAGGATGAGCTGATTGCACGTCTCAGAAGCAAGTAGAACATTACATTATGCAACAAAGTAAGCCTCCAGGGAATTTCTAAATTATTTCATAGCTAAATTATAAGGGATGGCATCTTTTGATCATATATCGGTAGCGAGGTTCCTTTCCTAACTTTTGTAAACTTTCAGACTAATTTAAAGTTATGTAGAACAGGAAAACCACAATTCTCCAGTATTGACATGCAGAAATTCCTTTGTTTGTTGTTGTTCTCCCTTGCCCTTGTTACTTGGTGAAATGTCGTCTCTTTCGATGATTACTGTTATAATTTTCCCAATTTCCTGCGATGGCTGATTGGACTATTCAGTTGTTTGCAGGCAGATTAAGAATTTGGGTTGACCCTTCAAAAAAAAAAGAATTTGGGTTGCCATCATGTAATGATATGTTACTTTATTAGTTTGTCGAACATTTTTATGTAATTTAACTTATGCCTGATATTGGAACATGCATTTCCAGCTAATTCTCTTCTTGTCTGAGACTACATCACAAACAGAACCAACCATGAGAAGTTTTTCCAAGAGGAATTTGGTCATCTTCACCACCTTCTCCTAGCCCATTACCAGTATAGACATCACCGTCATCGCCAGTGGGGATTCGGCACTGTAACTTGAGCCACTACGGCCCTTACTTAAATGGTAAGACGACAAACCACCACCCCGTTACCAAAACCAGATCCAGATCCTGTTTCTAATCCAGAGCCTCTTCCCCTATCATTTCCGAAACCTGAGCGCCGAAGCCAGATACCGAGCCAATCAGCCAAAGCCACAGCCGCCTGAATAACCACACCCAGTTTAAGCCAAAACATAATGAGGCCCACTAGTAACACCACGGTAACCACCTCCACGTTCAATGCCTCTGTCTGAACTGGATTCACGAACCCGCTTGTGACCTAGCAATTAGCAATCTCACTTCTCTAACTGCTCTCGCAAACACACAAGTAATAACTTACAAAAATAAGGGACCTTATCATCATCATAACTCGTAACAGTACTCCGCCTGCCGTTAAGATTCTCTCGAATTAAGCTCAGTAGAACATAAAAAATATGAAAAACTTTTCTGGGGAACTTATTTTTTCACCGCACTTTCTCTAGTTCGCTAACGCCAAAATGTGAGAATTCCCAAGATACAACCCAAGTTTGAAGGTTTATACAGCCAAATCCAAATCCAAAGTCTTTTCCAGTAGCAAGTACCGGGTCGACTAGAGAATATCTCCAAAAAATATAACATAGTTTTTACGTCGGCTTGTCAAGCCTTGAAGGTTTATACAGCATCAGGCTTTATTGTAAACGTCAAATCATGTATATGAGGCCTTATTAACCTGATTGGGAAGATCATATATGCATCATATTAGGCTTTGTCAGATTTGAGAATAAACATTTGAACGTCAAATTTGAATGTCTACGCGACTTTGATTAATAGATGTCAAATGTTACACCTTATCTAACTATTTTAGGAATCTAGTTTATGAAGTGTTCTTATCTGTTTTTTTTTATCGGTAAATTAATTAATTTATTGAGAAAAAACACAGGAACCAACTGCAAAGTAATTACAACTTACAATTTCCGAACAAGGGGGGACATATCATCCACCCTTAAAAGAAAAAACTGTAAAGTCTTGAGAAAAAGAATAACCAAAACTCCTCAAAGACAAAAGAATATCTTGAAAGAAAGAAACCTAAAAGAATATCTTAAAAGTATTTTTATCTGTTTTTTTTTTTGTTCAGCCAATTGAAGCCACGTAAGTGCATTTTATGTATTGTGCATCCTTACTAGCAAATTAATGAAAATATGTAATGCAGTAGTTCGTAATCCACGTGAATCTGCATTTTGGCATGGTTTTTCTGGGGATTTAAGAAGGTTGAGAATTGGGTGAACGGCCCTACAGTCTCACTGATTCATGCAAAGTTGCAAACACGGTAGAGCCCCTTTGGACGGTGGGCGGTTTTTAACTTTTGGATTTGGGGGAAAAGATCAAAAGCGGCTGGCTTCCAAATGCTCTCCTATCATATGGGACGAGAGGTGACCCCTCAAACCATATCTAGTTGTTGGCATCCTCCTGTCATATATCAAACTTTTATAGCTATTCATTAAAAAAAAACGTTGGTATTTGCCATTAAGTTGGGGTAAAATCCATCCGAGTCAAAAAGGCAATGGGCTATATCATTTTGTTTTGATCCATCAAAAAAATTTAATTAACCAAAAGAACATGTACAAAATATTGTACCACCCAAAGGTTACCATTGATCAGTAAATCATTTTTTTCTATAATAAGTTTCATTTCATTAATAGCAAACAACGATTACATCGTGGTTGAGTAAATCAAAAAACCATTGAAGAATAAGAAGAACATATTGTAAAATGTATATGGCCGAATATTCCAACAAAAAGAAGAGAAGGGACACCGGAGATCGACAAATTACAAATATGGGAGTACCTATTAAATCGGTAGAGGATGGTCTCCTAATCATAGATTGACCATTTGATAAAGTGTCTTCCTTGAAAAGAGATGCTCCATTAATACAAGAGTTTTTTTGCTTAATTGCACTACACCATTTTTACCAATTAGCAACGATGAGTTTTAGTTGCAAATCGGGGTCGCAACAGAGATGAACTGTTACGAAAGTCGATGTTGCAATATTTCGCAACGGATATACTTCCGTTGCGAATTTAGGTCGCAACAGTTTATAACAGTTGCGAAATAAGAAGGTCGCAACAGCTTTAAACAGATGCGAAACTCCAACATCGCAACTGTTTACTGGAGTTGCGAATTTTTTGCAACATCAAAAAAATGGTTTTGACTGGCCAAAACCAGACTTTGACCGGTCAAAACCTGGTCAATATTAGAGTTCCCTGTAACAAAATCAAGCTTCCCATGTTCATTTGGAAATCAAATTAATCCAACAAAAGTATCAAGAAAGTACTCCAAGAGTTAATTCACCATGATATAACACGATGAACTCCATGTACACTAAGTATGAAGCACATCACAAAAATCATATGAAGAATTGCCATGTGGATATATCTATTAACTCAGTATCACACCAAGGTTCTTACAAAATGATTTAAAGAAAAAAGAACTCTCACATTCGTTGCAACTACGGAAACCAGCTACCTAGGTGAACATTTCTGGAGGAACCTGCAAGAGCAATGTTCTAGATGCCGCACGCCCACTTTCAGTGAAGCTGCTCAAAATCTACAATAAACAATGAACCATTTTACTGTTAGTATTCAGTATGCGAAATGAGAACGCTATCATTTTACTTGCTATACATGTGAATGCCTAATCCTAAACGTCAAGCACATTGTCAGCAAGAACAACACAGAGATGATAACAAAGTGATATGAAGGCATCCATGTTACTTTGAATCTGGGTCCTCGCCAACAGACCTATTGATCTTTTCAACCAGCCTGGAATAGACATTCAAAACAATGTTAATTTTTTCATAAGAGAAGCTACCCTTCAAGACACGAATCTTGAATATATGTGCAATTTCACATACCAGTCGAACAGGCGAGAATACAGTCTTCGCTAACACGGCTAGCTACTGCAGCACTACAGTCGAGAGCTTTCACAATACTTCCTTCTCGAGTCTGAATAGAACGTGTGCAGAGTGTTGAAAGCAAAATTTTGTATCGCACCTAAGAAGAGCTCAGACATTATTCCAGTCCTTAAGTTAAAAGCATTGTCAACTTTCAAATTCCAAGTTTCTTATATGACCATAAATAATAGTACAAAGGTCTTTAATTTGTTGTGGTTGAAGAACATCCGCTAATAGAGACCTTCATCAAAATCAGTTGTTTTTGTTAATTCTGATATTGAACAAATAAGTAAAATGGGAATCTCATAGCAGTGATAGAAAGTGAACAAAAAAAGAAATTATAGCAGGAAATACTTCCATTAACCTTGCAGAGCAAAGAGGTGTTCCAACAAGTGAAAATCACATACCGGTATGTGGGTTTCGATGAGCCTGTTAGCGCAGGATTAACAACATGTACACCTGGACTTGGAGACGAGATAGAAAAGGTTGAAGAAGGTCTTAGATAATTAGCCTGATTTGCACAAAAAAACAGGTCAACATCAACCATTGCTACCAAATATTCTCGTAAAATACACTAACAAATAATCTTACTGCAGTCAGCTACAAAATTTAAGAGTCCAGTAGTCAAAATCAACTAAGAAAAAAATATTCAGTGACACTATTACCAATTTAGAGCAAAAAGGCGTATACCCATAGCAAAGAAAACAAGGTTATCTTTGCATGGATTTTAAGATATACTGATTTCTTGCATTGAAATCCCTTATTGTGCTTTACGGTCATTGAGATGTCACCCTTTTCCTCCTACATTGGGTCTAGACAGTCCATGTTTTGTCAACAATATAAAGTAAGAAGGTAGCAAATGAGAGTATATGAATAGTAAGTTCTAGTTTGACCTTCATTTTAATATTTGATTTTAGTCGACTTCGTTTTTTTCAAGTGGTTTCTTTCTTAAATGTTGAATTCCCAAATATAAACCTAACACTATACAGCACAGACATGGAAGTATAGGTAGTTTAGGTTTATATTACCCATTTTGAAGTAACAACGTGTTAGATCATATTGCAAGAGACAGCAAGTTCGATGACAACACAGATTTATTAATTCATGTGCAGGGGAAGACTGAATAGTAGCAATCCCGTAGTCAAAAGTATCCTTGGAGTAATTATCAAAGTTCTGCTTCAGCAGATCATGATGATACTCCAAAAATAATTAAGAAACAAAATGGTCACTACAGCACAGTTTTCATCGATTCCAAACCAGCCATTAACATCTAAGAGCGTAAATATAAAAAAGTGATAACCATAAACAAATTGTTTATAAACTCAATGAGTTCGAGCACATACCTTAGTGTCATGCATCCCATCAGGACTGCTAACAATCTTTGGCCGGAATGCACTCGGATTACGCTCTAAAGTAGCTTCCACAGCTTCTTGCCTGGATGACTCATTCTAAATCAACATTGTTAGAACATTTTGTGCAGCTGCAGCCATCACAGTAAAATGAATATAGACATGCCAGGACAAGAAAACATGAAAAGGAACCCAAGCTTCATTTATCCCCACCAAAATGTGTGATTACCTAGACTGGAATGAAATAAAAGTCACGATAAAAACAATACTTCCCATGAATTATCTTGGCCCTGAGATGTTCTCTGCTGATTGTTTCCAACCCCTTTTATAACCAATCGAACCCTGCAAACATGAATTGCATAGAGACCTAACAGTTAGAATTCATATAGAGAATCTAAGTCGCTCAAAATCTAAGCCATTCACCCATTCTAACAAAAATCATTCTAAAATTATCCTGACAGAACAAAATCAAATCAACTTAAATTTGAACATAAACAAGGAGTAAATTGTTCTGTTTGAAATTGATATCCTGACCTTTACAACAGACCTAGAACCATAATAATAATTCAAAATCATTCGAACTTAATAAAAGGAGTGAATTATTCTGTTTGAAATTGATACCCTGACCTTTACAGCAGACGTAGAACCCCATCTCTTCCTGTAACAAAATCAAATTCATTTGAATTTCAAAACCCTAATCTTATCCAACCTATCTATTGAAAATCTATTTACACAATAAACATATATCAAATAAACAAATAAACCCCTTTGTATTAACTCTAGTTCCAACATGTTTTCTGTCTTCTTCTTCGACGACGACCATTAGGTTTTGGGTTTGGGGATCTTCAAATTTAAAGAGATTTCTAGGGTTTCTAAAGAAAAGAGGGAAAATGATTTGGGGTTTATGACGTTGATGATAACGATGGTGCTGGTAGTAGAAAGGGGGAAGAGATCGAGAGAGGAGCAGAGATTTAGAGACGAGAACGAGAGAGGGAGGGAGAAGAGAATGAAAGGTAGAGAAGATAAGATACGAGAGAATAGAAGTGTTCTCGATAATGATAAAGAGCGAGTCAGTTTTAAAGCTGACTCCGAGTATCTGAATGGGCTGAAATCGAGTCAGCTTGAAAGTGTGGGCAGCACACACACGAGTCGCACGCGTAAAACTGAATTCTGTTGCGAATCGCAACAAAGTAAAACAGTTTCGAGTTTCGTAACTGTTATGAACTGTTGCGAATTTTTTGCAACTGAAATTAGCAACTGAAAATTCGTAACAGCTCAAGCTGTTGCTAATCTGAGTTGCTAATCCCAATATTGGTGTAGTGTTGTTGACCGGAAATCTTCATATTCCGGTGACTGGAGTCTGACGACGGAGCACTTAAACCACAAAGTAACCAAAGTAGAATAGCTACTAAAGCTAGAAAGGAACGTTACGGAAGACGCATAAAGAAACACCATATATGTGCAGACAAACTGCCGAAAGGCAGAACAAGATTTCACCGGAAAACGGCAAAATCAAAAGAAAAATCAAACCCTAACTTTTAAATCTAAGAAAAACTGAAGAGGAACACTAAATCTAAACCCTAAATATTACTACTGCCCAAGTCCACTCCACAAAGAGTAGATCTGAGCAGAAAAATTTCGTCGGAAAAGTTATCTTCGTCGCTAGAGAGGAAGAAGGAAAGAGTTCATCATTAAATCATTCTGTTAATGTGTTTTCAATTGTTTTGAAATCTACTGATGTCACCCAAAAAAATGTATTATGACCCAAAATTTATTTCATGATCTATGACGCCAAGTTTATCACTATATATCATGCCTTGTATATATGTCATGTGGCATAAAAAGAATATTAATGGCCCCAAATCTATCTTGTGGCCAAAAAGTTATCTTATAATTGAAAATTTGTATTGGAATGTAATGTACGTCTCGAATTTGAAATTGGCACCGTAACACAAAGTCACCTCTTTTCTTTTAACGTAACTATTTTTGTCTCGTGACCTAAAATTATATGTCTGGTCCTTATATATGCATACTTGTCAATCACTTGACCCAAATTTAGTTTATGACATTTAGTTTATGACAAAGAATCCACATTGTGACCGAGAATCTGTCAAGCATCCCTCAGTCAGCAAATGCCACAGATTCCAAAATTTGCTCCATAACCTTCCTGTTCATCATTTTAAAGTTTGTGGAGTTGTTAAAAAGCTAGCTAACATACCCAAGTAAAGATAAACTCACTGCTAAGCTAAAACACAAGTAAAAAGACAATAATTATGAAAGATATTAGATTTATAAGAGCTCAAGGCCAAGGATCCCTAGCTTAAAAGTTAAGTGCCATATTTTATATGTTTCTCAAAGATAAACCCTTCAATCATTTGGTGCGATGAGACTTATTAGTACAATTGGCTATAAGTGAGTTCATTTAGGATTACGCTCTACAAAGCTTATTCTCAAGGCATAGCCAAATTCCTAAGCTCGGTATTTTGTATCCATGTTCTGCTACAAACTTCAACTTCGCCATTTGGGAAATTTTGGAAGGAAAAAGATTGTGAAGTTGACGTGTCGATGATGTCGTTTTTGTCTTTTTAAGAATTCTTCCGTTTTGGTTTCTCAGTCTTCGCACTTTATGGTTTTCACCAACCGCTGCATTGATTCTAGATAACCCTGGTAGGGGTAATTATTATTTTTTATTTATAAATTGCAAAGATGTTCTTGTTCGATGATTATATTTTATTCCCATGAGTCTTCAAAAGTTGTTCTCGATTATTATGTGGTCAATCAGTTTTTACGTCGATCTCAATCTAGGGTGTTTTTCCTTTCGATGAATGTTATATGTATTCTGAAGTAGTTCTTTGGAGTTTCCTTGTTGCTTTTAGTTTATTCCCTACTCTTCTCCGCCTTTTTTTTTATACGAAATTGGATTCAAAGTTCACGATTTTTTTATTCTTCGGATGAAGCCAATAGGGTTGCAAGTAATATTGATGGAGATAAGCGATCTCCTCTCATCCTTCGAAGGCACATTCACTTGCTCTTCTGGCATAAATACGTCAAATTACTTGATGCATTCCAGGCTTTATGTTTGAGGTTTTAGGTGTTCTGCGACTGACGTATAAAATTATGTATGATTGCGGTCAAAATCCCGACATTCCCAAGTTATCTTAGGACAACCAGAGGCGGGTTTTCGATTTTCCTGGTAAAACATTACAATACTATTTGAACACATCTTTAATTAACCAACAACAACTGGAAATCTGACAAAGAGATTTTAAAAGTTATAAGGGGCAGATCAAGAAAGTGACAATTCGTCCACCTTGCCAACTTTGATGAAGACGGTGAAAAAAAATAAGATCTTAAGTAGGATGATGATTAAATAGTTTTCATCCTCAATGCATCACTTTAGACAGTTTAATTAAATTTAAAATTTAGTTATAACTTAAACTCCGCCTGGGTAGTCTTTTCTACATAGCATGTCCCAAACCAGAATAAAGAAGGAGGGCAATCAGAGAGCCAATGACTGGATTTTAGCTGCCCTTCTATGAAATGAAACTCATCTTTTCGATTATGATAACTTCGATATGGGTTTTATTTCTAGCCTACCCCAACTTGTTTGGGACTAAAGGCTTGGTGCTTGTTGTTGCATTTAGTTTTAACTTAAACTTAATAATTTTACTAAATGTAATAATAAGTTTAACTAAAATTTGAGAGTTTAATTAAAAGCAACATTTAAGTTTTTTTATTGAATCTAATACTTAGTTTTTACTTAAAATTTTAATAGTTAGTTTTAGATCGAGTGTAAGTAGAATTTGAATTAATTTTTTTAGTTTTTACTGAAACAAAGCAAAAAAATTAGAAAATTTTAATTATATTAAATGAACTAAATTAAAATGATGAAAATGAATTCAAATTCTAAATGTTTCCACCCCTTGCCTCAAATTCAGTCTAAAGATACGCGGTCAAATCATCTCTTAGCATTTCATACATATTACAGTTTTGACTTTTGTCAGTGGTTAACCTATATTCTCTTGCACAATGGTTACGTAGCGATACAATAACTTCTCCCTAAGCTATATCTTCACAATTCATCAAGGTAGGATCCCATCTAATTTTCTCGTTTACCATGTTATGCAAAATTATACGCATAACCATGTTCATTCATGTGGGACTAAAAGAATGATATACCTCATAAATGATGGCGATTTTTTTTTCAAGTACGCGTTTAACATCCTTTCTCACAACTATTTGAGCTATGTTAAGTAAAGCTTGTTTCTTAACCACATTGATTGTAGGTTTGAACTAAAATTGACCATTAAGGACATATTCCATCCGCCAAATAACCCCTGAGTTTAGTTATGGCCGTCGATTGTGAAATTTACATAGGAAGAATTTCATTCTTTAGAAATTCAAATATATGTGACTTATACTGACCTTGCAATGCAGCGGGGCATCAATGCATGCAGTTATACTGACCTTCATGGTATGGTTTTCGTAAAACACTAAGCCAAAAATGATTGAGTATTCTTTCGCCTAATATTTGGATATTATAAAATGATGTCACTTTACCCATACGAATGTATTCGTCGGTGGCATCCACTGGGACACCATAAAGAGATCCTCTCCAGATCTCTCCAAGTCTTCTCAAAAATCTTCTCCTCTCATTCCTTTATTCCTTTATTTATTTTTTGTTTGTGTTTTTTTTATTTCTAACAATAGTTTTTTTTTAATAGATCTAGAGATTAGTTTTTTAGTTTGATCTTCACACTCTTATTTTGTTATTTCTTTTTCTTTGATCGGTTATTACTTAGGTTTAGCAATTAAATGTCTTAACCTCAAAGTTCACCTGTAAGATGTAGACGTAGACTAGTTCTTCAAAGTTCTCCAACCAACCTAACCTAATTTTCAGTGAACCAAAACTCTATCCTTCCCCGTATGTTTTTCCCTTTTCTTCTTATCTTTTTTTTTTTTAATTTTCTTTTCCCTATTTTATCCCTGATATCACTACAGGTATTGTCTTAAGAAGACTCCGCTGGTTTTCAAGTTTTTCTTTTAATTATGTTTTAAAATTACGAATAGTACAAAATTAGAATTCAACCAGACCCACACAACATTTATCTAACAGCTAATCATAATATAAAGAGTTTATCCTGGCCAAGCTAGTTGTTAGGAATACTAAAAATTTCAATTTATGTGTTATCTTATTTTAGATCTTACAAGAGTATCTCTGGTATCAAGGTTACAAAGGATTGTCCTCCCATTTCTCACTTATTTTTTGCTGATGATGTTTTTTTGTTTACTAATGCTACTATTATACAAGCTAGAAATTTGTTGGATTTTTTTTAAAAAATTAGTGACTCATCGGGCCAAGTTGCTAATCTCCAAAAATCGGGCATTTGCTTTAGTATAGAAGTTCATAATAAGCATTGTAAACTCCTAGATAGAATTCTGAAAGTTAATAGAATAACTAAAACTGATACGTATTTAGGTACCCATCTGTTTTTCAATAGAAGTAAGTGTTTCAATTATCAGGGTTTGTTAGAAAGAATTTACAGTAGGGTGCAAGGCTGGAAAGCCAAATTCTTATCCCAAGCTGGTAGAACTACCCTCATTAGATCAGTCACTAGTGTAATGCCTATATATAAGATGATGTGTTTCTCTCTTCCTAAAAAAAACTCTAGATAGACTAAATGCCTTACAAAGAGACTTATTCTGGCAGAAAAATGAAAACAATAAAGCAATTTACATTAAAGCTCAAGATTCAGTCATTATTAGTAAGGTCAAGGTGTTCTAGGAATAAAAAATCCCCATAAGTTCAATTTAGCTTTGCTAACCAGATTGGCTTGGAGGCTTATCAAAAATCCAGGTAAGTTGTGGAGTGTATTTTTAAAATGTAAATACTTCCCTAGAACTCATCCCATATAAGAAAAAATCTGATAAATCTTGGGTTTGGACAAGTATTTGTAAATGATTAGATATCATCAAGGAAAATCATGGTTGGGATATATGGAAAGATAAGTGGTTACCAAATGGTAAATGCCCTACGCCTAAAAATGGCTTTACAGTTGAAAAATAACAACAAGTTGCAGACATTATTGATATTCACGGCAATCTAGTATGATCCATAATATGTTTGATAATCAGATAACTCATGAAATTATGCTCTTAGAGACTACCAGTAGTGCAGACAAAGTAATTCATTTTACTTCCGAATATGTGTTGGCTCCCAAATGAAAACCACCATGAGCCTTGGCATATAGAGCTTTGGAACCACTATATTCGTAGGTTTATATTGTTACTCGAACCTCCGAATATAAAGTGGCCCAAAAATCATATTTTGGAAAAAAAACCTCAAATTTTTGAGTTTTGTACTAGTCATAATCGGAAGACCAAGTAATTCATTTTACTTTCGAATATGTGTTGGCTCCCAAATGAGAACTACCATGAGCCTTGGCATATAGAGCTTTGGAACCACCATGAGCCTTGGCATATAGAGCCTTGGCACCACTATATTCGGAGGTTTATATTGTTACTCGAACCTCCGAATATAAAGTGGCCCGAAAATCAAATTTTGGAAAAAAACTCAAATTTTCGATTTTTGTACTAGTCATAATCGGAAGACCAAGTAATTCATTTTACTTCCGAATATGTGTTGGCATATCGAGCCTTGGCAGTACCTTATTCGGAAGTTTAGTGAGTTACTCAAACTTCCGAATATAAAGTATTCAAAAAAAATAGTTTACGCACACTTCCGATTGTGCAACAAAATTCAACAGTTTCAATATGTGACATTCCGGTCGGTTGCAAATCATCGTTAAATTCATAAAGATAACTAAGAAACCATTCATAATCCATAAAACTAACCATCCACAAACCATAAACATAATTTAAGAACATAAAATTTGATCCATAAAACGACATATTCCAACACCAACTATGAAACCCAGAAACATAGTTTAAGAACATACAGCTCCTTGTGCAGCACTTGGATCTATACCTTGTTGAGTGCCTTGTGTAGCACTTGCCTCTAAACCTTCTACAACTCCTTGTGCAGCACTTGGTTGTACACCTGGTTGAGTGCCTTGTTGGGATCCATCTTGAGCACTAGAATTTGCTTTAGCACTCCTTACTCTCCTAGCACTAGCTGATACCTTCTTAGACCCTTCTACACGAGGACCTAAGTCAGCTGTCTTGGGGGCTTGATTAGCTCGACTTTTCCTAAACAACAAAATAAAGAACAATGGGTTCGTAAGAATCCATTTACAAACTACAAAATCGGAAGAAAAATTACATTAATTGGGCCCGAATATAGACAATCGTGCGAAAATCAAAAATAACAACTACCGATTTCATGTTCTTCCGAATATAGAGTGGCCCAAAATGAGATTTTTCCAAAATCACAGGATCTGAGAATTTTAAAACATATATATTCGGTAATAAATTGACTTCCGAATACGAGTCTCTACGTCTTCTAAACATAATGTATATTCGGAAGTCAAAAAAAATCTAACTTCCGAATATGTCCAATTTATATCCAGTGAGACACAGTGTTATATATTCGGAAGAAAACCTAAAAATATTTCTTCCGAATATAGCTGATGTTCTTCATTTCTGATGAACACGACCATATTCGGAAGTTTATTAACAAGCAAATCTTCCGAATCTGGGTAAATAACCGAAAACCCTAGTGTTTTTTTTCATCAATTCATCAAATTAAAGCGATGGAAACCCAAAATATGATTGAATCTTACCTAATTTGAGCTATTTGGAGTTTCCTGAGAGTTTGACTATCAGATTCACCGCCTCCAATCACATCCGCGGCTTCATCTCCTTCGTGTTCTTCGCGTTCTTCGTTTTCTCCATGAGTTACAATCTGTTTATGTTTTAATCTTCCTGCAAAATTTTGGTTGAAATGAAGAAAAAAAATTGGTTGAAGAAGAAGAATAGTTGAAATGAAAAAAAAAGGGTTTTTTTTTTACTGGAAGGGCATATAGGTAACTTCAATGTCCTATAGGGTATCCCTTAGCTAATACCCTTGGCTGGGTATAAATTGTTGGCCCCTAAAAATGCCAGGTTATATATCCGGAATCCAAATTATAGATGTCAGCAGAAAAGGAGAAAAAAAAAAAAAAAAAAAGGTTTGGGATTATTGTGATTGTCACGGTGCATGAAACTTATGTAACATTTCAAAAAAGGAAAAAAAAAATCCAATTTATAGCCAACTTGCTTTCCATCCCCACTTGATGCAGCCATCTAGGGTGGACCAAGATTGAAAAATCGCAAGATGACAATTGACGAAACAAAAAGTGTGTGCGCCGATACTTCTCACTTTGGGGACCATTTATTGCTCGGGAGAAATTCAAGCATGTTTTTTTTATATATGTGTATGATCCGTCGTTTACTTTATTCAAAGGGTTTTGTTAACTTGTGCACATATGGACAAAATAACACTCAAT
Source organism: Papaver atlanticum (assembly GCA_023531105.1). NCBI lineage: Eukaryota > Viridiplantae > Streptophyta > Magnoliopsida > Ranunculales > Papaveraceae > Papaver > Papaver atlanticum. Next base: position 10,657,740 of record JAJJMB010012161.1, read on the forward strand.
CATGCATTGGGAAAGTGTAAAACCAATTAAAAAAATAAGAGAGATTGTGTGACTTGCATTGAAGAATGCAAAACTTCACTCTTAATAAGAGAAATTGTGTAAATTTATGTTAATTTTGTATTCTTCAATGCAAGTCACACCATCTCCCTTATTTTTTTAATTGGTTTTGCACTTTCCCAATGCAATGATTGGGTGTTATTTTGTGCATGGGTGCACAAGTTAACAAAACCCTTATTCAAATCATGTACCAGCAAATTCAACCACCAAAAGAGGAAATAAAATATCTGAACTCATAAGAAGATATTATTAGGCCTGTCAATATATGTCTGATATCTGGAATCCGTTTCCTAGTATTCGAGATCCTATAAGATTTTATCCGTTTTATCGGATATCGGATCGGATATTTCTTCATTAATATGTCGGAATCGGATTAGGCTCCATCCGAATTGTTAATATCCGATATCCGATAGAACATGGATTTATTTGTGATTTACCCTAATATTCGATATCCGATAAAAATATCCGATATTTGATATGAAATGTTTGAGAAATTTAACTTAAATTTCAATTATGAACATGTTTTAAAGGGTTTTAAACATTTTTTTTTGTCATAACCGGATATTATCGGATAAATATCCGATATCCGACAGCTTAGCCTATCGGAATCGATATCTGATTTTTGATATCCTATAGGATATTATCGAATATCGAATATCCGATAACGCTTAACCTATCGGAAACGGATTTCTAAATGTCCAACGGATATTCATCCATTGACACCCCTAGATATTATCGCTTGCACTTGTTGCTTGTTGGTTAGTGACTAACCCAAAACTAGATGTAATTAGACGACTAACCCTAATCTAGTAGATCAAAGTCCAAAACTATAGTGAGCATTATACTAATTCGGTGTTGAAACTAGGTCCGTGTTGGTTTGAAAGATGATATCACCACACTATGATTCGAAATAGTTGAAGTGTTAATCCGCTTCTCCTCAGAAACAAGATGGTTATAATATGGTTCAGGAATCAGGCACAAAAATTTCATGATTTATATGGGCTGATATCAGCTCTATTAGGGATTGATACCATTTCATATAAGACAAAAAAATATTAGCGATCATGATCATTGGATCAATCGAATGGTACCGGCCCTACTAGAGGATATCAGCATATATAAATCTGGAAGAATTTCTCTACCTTGTCTTTAAATAATATTTTCCAATTCCTACCCTCCTTGTCTTCAATAACATCCTACCTCAACTGTCAATCAGAGATCCTTCTGATATCTTTTGATCCATCATTTCCTCTAAAATCATTTTTGTCTTTTCGCCACCTTGCATGGTCAAATGAAGCCTCCTTTAGTCTCGAGTCTTGACTTATCTTTCCCTGCAATTGATGCGCCGTACAGCTACTCCACCAGGCCTTTTGATCAGGCGTATGAATTAGTGGCTTAGATTTGTTGCTTCGCGTTTTTTCCTTCGTTCGATTCCACCCCTTCGGACAGCAGCACTACATACGGTAGCTGGCTCACTGGCAGTCTTCCATGTATCTAACTTGACTGATGCAACAGATTCAAGTCAACTAAAGAGGACAGCACCGTCTTTAAGACAAACAAATTAAACAATTAAATTCGCATGTGGTGAATCAATACTAAGACAGATCATCAGTAAATGATTAGATTAAACTTATAGGATGCCGACATAGTAACTCAGTAAGTAAGTCTTATACTCCTATTAATTAGTTTTCCCAGAAATCTATAATCGGATCCTAACCTTCTCTGATGGTTAAACGAAACCCAAAATGCTTTGTGCCCTCGGATTTCGCCCACAACTTTTCACCCACGATAAATCCTCCCATAGATATAGGACACTTGCTCTATTGTCTAAGATGATGCCATTCATTAGGGGAGGGAGTTAGGGGGTGCGTATGCAGCTTCGGAACAAAACAGTACTGAACCGGCTAGAATACAAATATTTATTAAAAATCATTTACAGCTAAGAAAAGCATATCAATTTATTTTCCTTAATTCTAATTCTAGACATACAATATTTTAGACAACAATAAAACAACCCTCTCACATAGTTTCTAATTGTAGAGCCTAAAAGTGACCCCGTGCTACCTCCATGTGAGGAAGTTATTTTAGTGTTATATAAAATGTTGTATGCTCATTTATTTTTTCGATAAAGTCAATTCAAAAATAAAATTGAAATGATTTTAATTAATCGTTAAGTAGGACGGATCTCTTGCCAAGGTCCATTTTGACAATATCTAACATCCTATTATGTATGTTGGATCTAAAAGTGTATACGGTTCTGAAATTTTAGCATATCATCAATTTAACTTGGGTACACCGTGCAACACATTACATTTTCAAACAATTTTTTTTCTCTAGTTTCTCTATTTTCTCGGCCTTTCTTCTCTGAAACCAAGCTAAGAAATGAATAATTTTGGTTTTGTCGCTTGTTTTGGCAATCTTTTTTGCTTCAATTACCTTTTGAGTAATCTTGAATATTAAAGATGAAACATGAAAGTGTTAGCTGGGGCTATTTTTTTTTCCTTTTGTTATTAAGAGCATGGGCTATGGAATTAGTGTTTTTAATGCTCACTCACTGCCCAAACCAATGAGAGACTAGCTAAATGAGAGACTTTGCACGTGTGGTGAGTAAATTTAATGGTCTAAGCGGCTGATGTTCAGTCGTTTCCTCTTTTTTATTATTATTAAAAAAACACAAGAGGCTAAAAGAAACGAAGAACATCAACCATAATCGGTAGGTAACGTAGATTATTATCTACCGATTATGTTTCTGCTAGTGTAAATCAAAGAACATGAACCATAATCGGTAGGTAAAATAAATTCTTATCTACCGATTATGTTTCTGCTACTGTAAATCCAAGAAAATTTTCGGATCAAATTTTTGATTTCAAGTAATCAAATCCTAATTTTGAATCACAACTACTATCATCTATTCGTTTTGTTTGTTGAACTCCTTTTATTTTTTATGTTATAAGTTTCAACTTTAAGGTTAATGAATTTTGGGTTTTAATTTTAAACAATCAATCATAACATTTGTTTGATCGACGATCTTTGTTTTCAATCAAAATTAAAATGATGAAAAAAAATTCAATGGGTAGAAAAGAGAAGAAGAAGAGGAATGATATAATTATGAAAATAAAGGATATAGGTTTAGATTTAGTATAAAGGTGAAGGACAACATAGACAATTTTCTATTTTTAAGACACCCCTTAACCCCCTTCAATGGTTGGGAATAAAAAGGTGGCACCTAATTCCTTTTGAGTGGCCCCTAAAAATGCTAGATTTAAAAAGTTTCAAATTAATAAAACTTTGAAAATATCTTTAGGAGGCATATCTTAAGCCGCTCAAGATGTTTTTTTTCCCAAGCGGCTGATTGGGAAAGTGGGGAGGTCCAGTGAAACTCATTCATATTGATTGAAAACCCTCACTCCATAGCCCTTGCTCTAAGAAAATTTTGCAGTAAGATGCAATTAACATTTGTTTTTAATTGATCATAGGATTTGCTAGGATCGGTTATTCATCTACATATTACATTTACGGTTTGATTAGATCAAGTTTTTAGGCTTCAAATCAGTCTACTAGTTTGATCACCCAAAAGAATTTCTTTCATAAATGATTAGTTTTAAATCAGTCTACTAGGCTTCAAATCAGTCTACTAGTTTGATCACCCAAAAGGATTTCTTTCTTAAATGATTAGTTTTAATAGAAATAAATATGGTAAGATTTGAGGGAAGAAAATCAAACGCCTTCATGTCGTTGTTACTAAAAGATGTTTATCACCAATCTGTTGGAAAAATAGAATACTAATTTTCAATTACCATTCACCAATCCAGATTTTCAGTTATGGTTAAAGTTCACTCATCCTCCTAATTAATCAAGAAATAAATATGTTTATAATCATAAATCCAATATCTTATTATAATAAAGAAAGTGGGGACTTTTCAACCGTCAACCATTTTGGTGAAGCCTTTCACAATATTACCTATATACCCTCAAATATCATTTACATTATTACATACATGGAGGTTTTGATATCGAAGCCCCGGAAACGCAATTCCGCTGCATTTTTACTTCGTTTTTCTCCGAATAAAGGCCAAAAAAAAAATAACGAATTAGGGAATTTTTATTTCCTCTTCTTCGTTTCCTCTCGAATCCCTGATTCCGTGTTTTCATTTTTAATTTTCTATGTAATTCATCCGTCTTCAAACAAAATCGAAGCAAAACAAAGAACTAAGGATTCTGATTTTTAATTTTCAGTTTTCCCAACTGATCGTATTGAACCATAGTTGTATTTAACTCAAATTTCATCACCAAAGAACAAATATTGCCACCGCGAATTTGAATCGTTTACAAAACGAACAACACTGTTTTTCTAGAGATGATACGGGCTTGGAGAACAACTACTCAATTTCATTAGTAATTGCTGAAATTAATCAGCTGAAATTTGGATTTCATCAACACCTACAACGTTTTCCATTTTTGTAGAACAGGTTTGCACAAAATTGACCTTGCTTTGCTACTTTATTGATTTTGTTATGCTATACCGTTCAGTTGTTCGACAAAATATCTAGGAGAATTTTTTTAAATTCCCAACCTAATAAAACCTGAGTTTAGTGGTAATGTGTGTGCTATACAAATGATTAGTCTTTGAGGTTTAGTGTTTGGTGTATGATTTCCTATTTCTATTGAAATGGCTCGAAATAGGTTTGCATTGTGAGGTAGGGACTTATACTGTTGCTCTATTTAACTAATATTTTAAGCGGAGACACATATTAAGAAGAAAGCGACAAACATCGCAAGCACATTGCTTTATTGTATTCGGTAATGGACACGGTTGCACTCAACATTTGTGTTCACGTGGAAAAATGATAGGAAAGATCTTTTCGACAAGCTGGATCGGGCCTCACAACCGTGGTTAAGGGCAATTTAAATATATAACCGAAGGAGGTGATCTTGACTGAAAAAATGTTGCTTATGAACGAGTAAAGAAATAGGTTGCATTATTTGTTTTGCAGTTGAATAACCCATTTTTTGTTGTATCACACAAGCCTTAATATGAATGAATGTGTTCGCTTCAATTTCTTGACTTTTGCATTCAGTTGCGTGGAACTGACGCCTTGGAAATGGAACTGTCAATTATGTTCGTGTCTATAGGAAATTTATGGCATCGATCGTATAGCCTTATTGCGTCTTTGAGAAGGGTGCATTCAAAACTTGTTGTCTCATGCTTGATAACTTTTGTGCATTCATGCGTTACATCTCTCTTAACCTTTTGTTTCTCTCATGATATTTTCTTGATATATCTTCATGCTCGATAACTTCAGTGCACTTGCATCCGCCCCATTCCGAGTTTAAAGCCCCATTGGAACTGTTGAACTGGTAGCCTGTACAATACTTTGTAATAAGATCAAGCCCCGATAAGTGCCAGTTTGTTTATCAGTTTTTGTTTCCGCTAACTAAATTTGATATTTCTAAGTCAGGGTAAACACCATATGTTTTGTGAGTTGGCATTCACATCGCGCTTGAGTCTTTGCTAGTAGATTATAATAAAAATGAATGAGGTTTAAATATTTCGTCGTTGCAAGAGATAAATAGGTAAACCACAAACCTAAATCTATTTTATTAAAACGGATGTAGATAACAAGCTGAAAAGCTCACAGCCGCATGGAACACCCGGATTAAACTAGATGACCGCTGCCACGGTGGGACGGCCGACTGGAAAAAAATTGTCGCAAAATTAAATTTTGTATAATGGTTATGCAATCAGTTTTCGAAAATTGTGCCTAAAATGGAAATATCATTTTTCCTGAAACGGAGGGAGCACGTCGTTTTATTAGTTGCAACGGAAAATTAGTTGATGCATAAACCAAAATATGGATGCATAATGTGTTATGCATCCTTAGTGGTGGTTTGCATAATGGCTATGCATTCGATTTTCAAAAATTGTGCCTAAAAGGATAAACACTTCCGAATTTTTCGTAAAAACTCTAAATTTGATATTGTTGTTTGTACTCATTGCGTATATTTCTTTAAAAGCTTTCCGACGAGATAAAATTTGTAAAATTCCAAAACACGGATTATTAGATATTTCATATTCTAGTTTGTTTCCAATTATACCCCTGAAAAAATAGGATACTTGAGGAGTTGTAGTAGTTGGACTAAAAGGGAGGGGCGGTCGCATCATTTCAAATGGGACACCAAATTTTGGTTAGCAAAACCAAACAACATTCAATCTTTTTGCTTCAATTTGAAGAGAAAAAGCCACGTACCACATTAACATAAAGTCACCATGTATAAAATCCTCGTTCGCTTTGCTCGGTCCGCCTAATTAATAGATTCAATAAGATTTGAACTGTGTAAACATTCAGATCCATAGATAGAATGGATCGTTAGATACTGTTAAAATGGGTCATGTTCCGTCCTCATCGTTAGTGTATGCAAAGAAATTTAAAACTTATAGGTTGCAGATGTTTACTTTCCGTTTGTTGTATTTAAAAAACTTATAACCCTATACGGAAACTATACTTTAAGAGGGTTGTCCAAACTGAATGTTATAGACCACGTAAAGAAAAATTACATGAGTGGTGGTGGTTTTAGTGTTGTTTAAATGTACAGTTCATTATGCTTTTTTGCTTTTATATAGTTCTAAGGCTAAGTTGTCATTTGAAAAAAATGAGACCCTACGTCGTTGCGACTCCGTCCATGGTATGGACCATTGAGAATGCTTTCGGTCATTTACACGTATGCTGAGGCAAAACATGTCAGCCATAATTAAGTATGCATGCCTCCAAGTACAGTAAACTAACTATTTCAAGTACAAAAGTCTTATGTCTGAATAGCATCATTTCTGTTCCTCCTGCTGCTTTTATTACCCACGTTGCGCACTATTAATATTCCTTTCTTAAAAGCTAAAGGCCACTCTGTCTTTCTCCACTGACACTGTCCATATTAATTTGGAAACAGGGCAACAACTATCGTTAGGATTAAAACATATTTTGAGATATACAAGTGACTCAATCGCACGCAGCACATATATCCAACAGGTCGAGCACATATATCAATAACAAAAATTGCTAGTATATTAATCCTTGTTTTGCTCTGCCAAAAAAAAATGCGCAAAAACTCTCTAAAATTATAGAACAGAGATGCACTCTGGAAATTTGCTTCTGGTACGTGTCCTAAACATTAACCATTATGCATCCCAGTGCGCACAAACAATTTAAAGTACAATAAAAACCACCGAAGGCAGAAAATGTACATCCCTACAAATTTGCACTCATCATAGAAGCCTTAATCAAGTTAGACAAATGCTATGCCGCACCGTTTTGCGGGAAGTTATCCCGCTCAAGCGGCTTCTTAACCGTTAGATGATCAAACCAATTGTTGGATTTGTATTCAGAAAAAGACCCATCATTTTCAGAAAAAGACCCACCATTTCCTCTAAAGGTTTCTAGATTGTTAGATCTGGATTTTAATGTGATCTAACGATAAATAAGCCGCTTAAGCGGGATAGCTCATCAATTTATATCATGAAATGGTAAAAAACTTTTTGCAATAAGATTTCAACGTTTATCTTATTAAATTTATAATAAAGCCTCTTGAAAATTTGAGGTGTCACAATATTCAAATCCAATTGAATATTTAAAGCCTCTTGTTTTTCCAGCATATATTATATATATAGACAAACCTCACTTTCCTCCATTTATTCATCAGGCTCCAGTCAAAAAACAAATATCTTCTTCCTACTTCTCTCAATAAACATCACTTGTATTCTCTCTGGTTGCAGCTTTGTTCATCAAGTATCCATGTTGATCTCTTTCTTTTCATTCTTCTCATTATGTTTTCTTGGTTGCTCTTCATTCTTTCTATTGAATTTTATTAAGTTTTGGAGTGGTACACAATATTATGGACCAAAATCATACCCATTTATAGGATGTTTAATCTCGTTTTACAAAAACAGGTTTCATCTTTTAGATTGGTATACAGACCTTCTAGCTCAATCGCCAACACAAACCATTGTAGTGAAGCGATTTGGTGCGAGAAGAACCATTGTCACTGCAAACCCAGACAACGTCGAATACATGCTCAAAACCAATTTCAACAACTTCCCTAAAGGTCAACCCTTCACTGAAATTTTAGGTGATCTATTAGGGCGAGGAATCTTCAACGTTGATGGGGAACTATGGCGAACACAGCGTAAGATAGCTAGTCATGGGTTTACTACAAAATCATTGAAAGAACTTGTTGCAAAAACATTACAAGAAGAAGTCAAGGATAGATTACTGCCCATACTTGAATCGGCTGCCAAGACTGGTAAAGTTTTAGACATGCAAGAATTGTTAAGAAGACTTGCTTTCGATGTCGTTTGCAAGGTTTCTTTGGGTACTGATCCTGGTTGTTTAGAACCTTCATTACCCGTTTCTCCATTAGTTACGGCTTTTGACATAGCGTCGATGATCAGTGCTAGGCGTGGAGCTGCCCCGCTATTTATTATTTGGAAGATTAAGAGAGCTTTAAAGATTGGGACGGAAAAGACACTGAAGGAAGCAATTGAACATGTGCATCGATCTGTTGCAGAGATGATTCAGTCCAAGAAAGAAAAAGTAAAACAATTACAAAAAAAAGACAATCACAGTGCAGTCGATAGTGAAGAAGATTTGTTGTCTCGTTTAATATCCGCCGGTCACGATGAAGAATTTATCAGAGATATGGTTATAAGTTTTATAATGGCAGGAAGAGATACAACATCAGCGGCCATGACATGGTTGTTCTGGTCACTCTCCCGTTACCCAAATGTAGAAGCTGATTTGGTGAAAGAAGTGCAGAAGAATCTCAACGATAATGATGAGAAAGAGAGGTTATTAGATTACGAGGAGTTAAAGGAGATGGGATTGATGAAGGCCTGCCTGAATGAGACTATGAGGTTGTATCCACCGGTTGCGTGGGACTCGAAGCACCCACTCGTCGACGATGTGCTACCAGATGGTACAAGAGTTCAAAGTGGCGATAGAGTTACATATTTTCAGTACGGAATGGGTAGGATGGAAGAATTATGGGGAAAAGATCGATTGGAGTTTAAACCAGATAGATGGTTTGTCGAACCAGATAAGGTGGAAGGAGGAGTTTTAAAGAACGTGAGTCCATATAAATTTCCAGTATTTCAAGCTGGTCCTAGAGTTTGTCTAGGGAAAGAAATGGCTTTTATTCAGATGAAATACGTGGTTTCATCTATACTCAATCGATTCCAGTTAAGACCTGTTATCGATACAGATAAAGCAGTTTTAGTTCCTCTCCTCACAGCACATATGGCTGGTGGTTTCAATGTTAAGGTCATCGAAAGGGACTGTAAATCTCAAATCTAAATTTGAGAAATTTAGAACAGCAAAGTTTAGATAAGGTTTCTTCCTCACTTAAGGAGGAGAGCTTTCACAATGTAATGTAAAATTACTCAAAACCCTGCAAGAGCATTCATTTATATGTAATATTCAAATGCTATTAGAATTAATACGAAATTTGAAATATATGAGAGAAAGTAGCATCACAAGAAACGATTGTTTTCTGATTGATAAAGGGGTTCTAATGTGACCTTCAAAGTGGTTTCAGGTGTAAAAGTTTGTTGTTGAGACAAATTTAAGTTAGTACAATGTGAAACGATCAGATGTCTGGTCCCAGGAGTGTACTGAAGCTTGCCACGAAAACGTGAAGATAATGTTTGGATCCAAGTGAATGTAGGGTCCAACTTAAAGGAGGAACACATGACAGATATGATGTTGTACTGAAAAGCTCAACTGGTACAGGAACCAGGCTTTAGTTCCTCCAAACAATCAAAAAATTGATGAACTCTTTGGATTCTAGGGCACATAAAAAAGGAGATACTGCTTGCTGGTGAGCCGTATACAGTATATTTCAAATGCATCATTAGACAAGCTTCTTCAAAATGATCATTTCAGTAACAAAACTTCTTATGAAGTCTCAAACTTTCACCTATTTCTGGAAGAACAAAGCGATGCAAAAAAAACTAAGATGAGAAGGCCTGTAGTTGGAGCTATTATTTACCCAGGTCGTACATATACATAGTAAAGCGAGATTGTCTTAGGATGCTTGATTTTTTTAGTGGCTAAAAACATGAATGTGTGTGGACGAAGAATGCGTACAGGCATATGCAGGTATACCTAGTACCTTCAGATGGATCTGCGTCTCTCCGTTTCATCTCATACTGGTGTGAGAAGAGATGTAATGATGTAGGTGGGTCATTGATTAGTGATCACCCCAGGGCAGGTTCCACTTAAGTTCGCTTGACGGAGCTCGGAGCGCTGGTGAATCTAAGAACCTGATGTCTGAGCCCAGATAATATCAATTATCACATCCTCTACTATTTCACTTGCTAAAGCGCTAAAAATGTCTGCAGCAGTGCAGCGCATATGATGCCCATGTTGATCAACCCTAACTAGATATACTGATTGTGACGAACTGTCACTATATAGCAGAACTCATATAATCATCATGAATGCGCAGTGGAAAAAACAGTGACAATAAAACCATTAACATGGACAGTATCTTGACACTCTATACACCCAATGAGGTGTATAGAGTGTGGGGTCAGGGAGTTCTAGTTTTTAAAATTGGCTAGGTAGAAAGTTATGCCAACAAACTGGGTAGAATCGTAAGACCCATGTGCATTCCAACTTCAGTGTTCCTTCTCATGCATTTGGAAGTCATCCTATGTGTAAATCATGTTAAGAAGCCAATACCGAAGGACAATTAGACATCATAAATCAGCATAGTTTCGGTTACGCTAACCTGACCAACGTTGAATTACAAGCTTTGATACATATCTCTTCTTATATCTTTACATGTGCCGATTGATGCTTAGAGTGACAGACTTCCGAATTGTTTGTTCCAAACCTCGTAGGAACCAAGTTCACTTGAAGAAACAGAAGGCCTTACCTCTCGTAAGGCGTACTCGAAATCCTACAAGTACAAAAGGCAAGAGAATACCAAATTATATTTGTATAAACATATTAAATCAGTCCCTGCCCGATATTATTTACCTGAATAGTAACTGTTCTCAGATCCTCTTTCTGCAGTTTTGCAATTTCTTTCCCTTGTCTAAGAGCATCTCTCAATGGTCCCATGGATGCATCTTTGACCAGATTCTTCATGTCTGATCCTGAGTAACCTATAGTTAAAAGAAGCTAATCAGCAACAATCGGTACAAATTCAATAGCTGCTCATGGAAACTAACATCATGACACTGAACCAGATGATTAAATACCTTCAGTCATTTTGCAGATGGCATTGGTATCCTCTTCTGAGAGCTTGAACAACCCGTCCTTCTCGAGTAGACTACGAATAATCCAGGCTCTCGCTTCTACAACAGCAACAGTGAAGGATTATAGGGATGCTTACAACTTGCAAGGGTTTAAAAAGTGAGTGTAGTCATAAAATCTTACCAGCAGAAGGTAGAGGAATATAGAGGCGCTTTGTGAGTCGCCTCCGTGCGGCTTCATCCAGCTCTTGAGGCCTATTTGTTGCGCCTGAGAATGAAATACTAGGGTAAGAATGATGACACAAAAGTTATGTTTTGTAAAAAGTACAGTTTACGTGCTACAATTTTAATTCAAAGAAGGTTAGAATTGATTTTCGATATTCGAACACGGCCTATCCACGAAGTCGGCCATTACCTATAAGAAGAATTTGCTCACTTCCACTATCAAAGCCTTCCATTTCAATAAGAAACTGTGTTTTAAGTCTTCTACTGGACTCGTGTTCACCTTCCGATTTGCGCTGCAATGGTACATGGCATTCCAGTTAAATTGTCTTTGCTGCTGAGATGCAATATGATTAATTTCAGGGGAAACCAGGGGTGCCCATCTAGTGGAACAAAAGACAACCACCAATAACACAATGCAGTATAAGAAGGAGAAACATTGTATCCCATGTAGGAAATCTCCTACACCAAAAACCATGTAGGAAATCTCCTGCACCAAAAACCAAACTGAATCCATCTGTAACAGATTTTTTAGTAGACCAAGCTTCATATGCAACGAACTCATGAAAGGTATAGGCCAATAGGCATTTTGCCAACGCTAAGAATGCAATCAATTTGGGATTCTTTTGTCTTATATAGTTGATATATGGCACAAATCTTCTCCGATGAGACATTTCAATTGGTAAATTGCAGCTCCATACTTGTATCTCAAGCATTACAGTATTTCATGGGTGGAGACTGATTGGACAAACCATACCTGAGAAAGAAGTGAATCTATTTCATCAACAAATATAACAGCAGGCTGACGGCAACTGGCAACCCCAAAAAGAGCCCTCACCAGCTTTTCACCCTCACCTATCTGCAAAGGAATTAGTTTATACTTGATCACAAAGTACACCTACACAACTAGTGATGAATTATTGTCCTCGGTAAGCAAATGAATAACCTTTGTGAGAGCATATTGCTAATCCCTAAATTCATTTTTGGTTTAAAGACTAGCCTGTAGATAAAAGATGTAGTGCACCTCATCAAGCAAGGTTAGCACCTAGGTGTCGTGCACTATATGGTACATGGTAATAGTTCTCACGAAGTGAAAGTCTGGAATATCTGAGTCTATTTTGAAAAGCACGTGAAGAAATCACTATTACAGCATTTTCAGCAACATGTTCCTTGACCATCACAGTCTAACCATTAACTTCCCAAATGTCTCGAGGTGTCAAAAACTACTTCGGAAAAAGATAGAAATAAGTAACACTCGCATACCCATTTGCTTGTCAAAGAACTTGCTGATATGTAGAAGAAGGTTGCTTTTGCTTCTCCAGCAATAGCTTTACCAATCATTGTTTTACCTGTCCCCTAAGACAAGAAACATACTCAATAAATACCGTAAAATAGCGAACAAAGCAGCAGCGCCAGTGCCCAAGTTCCGCCACTACTTACAGGAGGACCAAAGAGAAGAAGACCTCTTCCTGGAGAGCGACAACCTTTAAATATGTCAGGACGCAATAAAGGCCATATGACCATCTCGGTAACACATTTTTTTGCATGCTCCAAGCCAGCTACAGTAGAACCAGAAAATGAGAAGTCTCTAAAATGAATATATTGTGGGAGAAACTAATAACAGAACTAGATATACTGTAGAAACTTTGATTACCGATGTCATCCCAACGAACATTCGGATCCTGGTCCATTATCTCGTTACTAATATGTTCAAGAAGACGAGGTTCCAAATTTCTTAACTTCTCAGGAAGCTCCCCATCAGGTCCACATAAAATTTCCATGCTAAAAACAACATATACAATAAGCGGAAAGTATAAAATGACTTGAGAATAGCAAAACTATGTGAAACGAGACACCTCAAATCCCATTAAGGAGAAACCAACTAACCATTTCTTTGTTGAATCATCCAGAGCATCATCACCCTTCCCACCAGAAATGCGTGAATTGATATGGCCAATGTTAGATCCATTAGATCTGATAGGAGGAACAAAATTACCACGAATTCCACGGCGTTGAAGACCACCAGATCTTACGCCGTAACCTCTGACACTTGAATTATCACTCGGTGAGCCTATTGAACCACGCTTTTGTCTTGCATCCATTTCCTATAGAAGATAATGGCTAATGATTGAGCACCTCAAAGAACAAAGTCAAGAGTATATACAAAAAGAAGTAAGCACTAACCATTAAGCATCCATTCCATATATTTGTCAATGAAAAAAAAAAAAAAAATTCAGCAATAAATATCGTAACATTCGACAGCAAAATATTGCAAAAGTAGACTGACTGAGTGAGTACCATTTTCGCCCGTGCAGTGACAAATGAATTGTTAGAAACATCTATTTCTTCATTCTGCGAAGGAGGTAACTCAATTACATCTTTATGGCTGCTAACATCCAAATGCATTCTTTTCGTACCCAAACTATTTGGATGATTTTTTTCATCCTCGTCAACCAGCAAATATTTAGAGAAACCGTCTCTCTTCTGATGATTATACTGTTCATAGGGGTGATTGTTTTCTGAAGTGCATTCAGCTGAGCTGTTACTTTTGGTGTTCAGGGGCTTCTTGTATGAATTGTTATTTGCATTGAGGGCCTTGCCACTATATAGGGATGTCAACTTTGTCTGTGTCATAACTTTTGAGTTCTTGCTATTAAAAATACCATTTTGCCTGTCCTGTTGCCCCACCTGAGACACTTGGTGCCCATTACCATTGCTGGATACTGGACGAGCACCTTGGTTGCCATTTACTGATGGGCGAGAAACCTGAAGATATGGATGTAAGTCCATGGAGACTGATCGTGATAACTAATAAGACATTCATTTTCGGGGAAACATGACACTATAAATTCATAACTGTAGAGGCTATGTATGTTCAACCAATAAACTGGCTAGAAACCTTGTTTCCAGTAGTTTACAGAAACAGCAACTCAGAGGAATTTTAAACATTAGCATAGTGTTGTTCACTTAGAATGTCTATGAATGATAGGGCAAAAACACACCTCAACATTCATTTGCACATTCTGGTGTAAACTTTAGTTACGCTAACAATAATAACACTATCCTTTTAGAAGTGTGAGTGTTCGCGTATCAGTAAAGAACCCCTTGGAACCTTGATTACGATAATTTACAAGTAACTAACAATAACAAATTGCGAAAAGGAAACCAAAATACTGAGTGCTCCAATATCCATATACATACCGATGGATCAGAACCACTTGTTTTGTACTTCTGAATAAAAGCTTGAAATCGCTTTGATTGTTTAACCTTCTCTAAATCAATATCTCCTCGTTTCACAAACACTGAACCTTGTTCAACTTTTGCTTGTTCAAATGCCTGGCTGAAATACATGAACATAAACTTAATCACCACCACACTTCTATATCAAATACTCCGGTAGAAGAAACACAAACGCAAAATCGAAATCAAAAGAGCTCGAAATCCCTATCACTTCGAAAATTGCTTACCCTTACTAAATTCCCAATTAAATTTTAAACAATTTTCAAATTTAACTCGTCAAAATTAACACTAACGAGTTCAGATTCAAATTCTAGGGGTTTGCAATCAGAATCGAGAAGAGTAAGAGAACTAACCGATCCGACTCGTCGGCAAGAGATCGATTCGCAATATTAACCTTTGACCTAACTTCTTGACGAATAGGATGAATAAAAGCATCATCAACATCATTCTTAGACTGTGAATCAAGAAATCCAAGTAAGCGAAGACCTAAGATTTGTGCCGCTGAGAAGTCTTGTCTTTCTAGGGCACGATCAACCCCGAATAGAAGTGATTGTAGTCTCTTCAAGTTTGAATCCATTTCTTTTCTCCAATTACGACTATTCTCTTCGACTTTTTCCATTTTCGAACTTGATAATGGTGATGGTCGATTTAAAAAATAAATCCAGTAGGAGTTCTTCTGTTTTCGCTGAAACGTTTCCCGCCAATTTTTTCAGAGTTTTATTAATGAGCCTCTTACGAGTTTTATATGCCGTAGATAGCCCACGTTAGGGCGGTTCGTATGGGCATGGCGAAGCCCCAAGTTTGCCAATTTTGCATCAACTATAACTATAGGCATGGCAAAGGGGCAAATAGACCTGGCCATTTAGACAGGTAAGGTGTAATCTTTACCGAACGGTGGAGTCTCGACTACTCGGTTGAAACTAAACTGCTCGGTGTAGTGTAGGCTGTCGGCGGTAGAAACTCGACCGTCAGGTGTAGACTTCATCGTCCAGTATATCCGATTCAAGGGTCATAAATCCATCACCCTATAAATACCTAATTCAAATTTCATATCAGTTCACATCTTCTTCATAGTTTCTTTGCTCTTCCAATTTTTAAAAATATGAACATGGCTCAATTTATAAAAGAGTTGCTGTCGAAAATCAATGACGTAAGAAAAACAAAAGCTAATATGCCAAATCAAATAAGGGTACATAGTCGAAATTTTAGTACATAAGATAAATGCATTTGTAGGAATTATGTTTTGTTTACTAATCATTATCATCCCATTGTTTACTAATCATTATGAAATTTGAAGAAGAAATAATGAACTTCAACAATTCTGATGTGATGGTGTTGAGTGCTCGGTTGAACTTCAACATGATTTCTAAGAATGTAATGCAAGCGGCTCGAAACATGAGGAGTGATGAAAGCCTGATGGACCTTGAACAAAGGTGTCGTGCGGAGTGGCTCTGCAACAACGGAAAAGAGTTCTGATATGGAAGTTGTTATGAGATCTTAAAAGTGTTGCTCAATTTTAATCCAGTTTATATGTTTTAATTTTTTATTGTTAACTTACGCATGATGTAAAAGTATATTTTCATTTATCAAACAAATGTGCAATTATATTAAATGATCTATAATATAAAACAAAAGGGGTTTTTGAACAACCGACGATCGGATAATATTTTGAGAGAAAAACAGATGATCTAACCATCCGAGTCTCATCCGAGCAATAGACATCAGACGGGCATGTGATTTGTAATCTTCCTTCATTATGAATTTGCATTAATTGAATTTTCACTCATAACTAAGTGCTAAAAAAAGTTATGAGCGGAAGCCCAATTAATACAAATTAATGGTAAAAGTGATACAAAAGATTTAACAGGGGTAATCAAATGAGATTTCTATGGACTTTCATAGATTTCTAATTTGAGTGACTCCAGGAGATTCTCTGAAAATCTAGAGATTTCTATTGATTCTCTAAGAATATTTTAGAGAGTCTTTATAACTTGTAGAGACAAAAAAATGAAATTTGTAAAGAGTTTATGTGATTTGTAAAGACAAAAAAATGTATAATAGCCCCATAAAAGTTCAAAACATCTAGCGATTTTTTTAATATCCATGTTACAATAATTATAAAAAGTACCATGAATACCTAATGAAATATATGTCCATTGTCAAAATAAATATCATTATTGTCCTATGCCTAAATTTCGGTACGGGCTAAGAAGAAGAGGGAGTAGATGTCCATTCAGTGCATTCAAATGAGGGCGGAGTTGTGGATGAAGATGGAGTTATAGAGAAGAGAAAAAAGAAAAACATCTCAAAACCAGATGAGGGCGGAGCTGTATTACTGCACAAGTGGCCCATAAGTGTATTACTGCACAATGAGGAAAAAATGGTTCACACCCAAAACCAAAAATTCCCCAAATTTCCAAGTCTCCCAAAATATCACCTCTTGGGGAGAGATTTCCACATGCCTATTTTCCAAAAAAAGTCTCTCCAAATCTCCGAAAACAACAAATCCATGACTTTTAATTCTATTTCGAATAACAGGAGTGTTGGAGTGATTCTTATGAACTCCTAATCCAATACATAACATGGAGCTTCAGAGAATTTAAATGACTTAAAAAAAAGTCTCTAACTAATAACAAGAGGCATTAGGAGACTCTCCAAAAATCTCTATGGACTAACAGTAGATTTTGAAATTCCTCAAAAGTCATTTGAAATCTCGTTTGACTACCCCCTTGTAAGACTATTCTTTGTTCTTTGGAAATCACAGTTACAAGCATGATGTATATATCTGTAAAGAATTTTCTTTATCAATCAAGTTGAAAAAAAAAACTTTTAAATCTTGCAAAAAAAACAAAAAAAATCTCAGAGACTTTATCTATTAAACTCCAACAATGATATAATTTTTTTTTATAATAATATTAAACTCCAACATATTAAAGAATTACGCATAAAAAACAATTATCTTTTTAAAAGCTTCATCAACAAGACAAGTAAGCCCAAAAAACAACAAAAATAATCGCTTACTTTAGCTTAAATGTGAAACAACAAAAAAAAACACGATAACAAGCCTATTGTTTTTTGTTTTTTTAATCACCACAAAACCAACTACACCCTAAAAAACCCAAAATTTCTCCAAAATATTATCTATAAACAACAAAAATGTAAAAACTTACTGAAATTACCTTAGTCATATGGAGACATTTGGTGCGCGTCAAGACCTCCTTCATGGTTTTGGAACCACTAGCAGCACCAAATAAACACTATAAAAATATGTTTAGTTCGCCATCAATCAACAACATCATTGTTTACAAACAAAAACCACAATTCCTAAATAATAGTGTAGAAGTTAATGCAGTTAGTAAATGCTATATTCTTTTTGACTATTGCAATAATATCAGTATAAGTTGTACAGTAACCAAAAATCTCATCAAAACATTTGTTATAATCTGGATACAGACATATCTTCATTCCAAACAGTTGAAATGGTTATTGATCATCAAAATTCTTTCCTAAGCTTCTTTTCTAAAAATAAAATATCAAAATCATATAATGAATTGACATATTTTTTTCAAAAATATGTAAATGGGTAATATAAAGTGATAAACTAATAAGTTTTGCATCGAAACTACCTATATCAAAAACAAAAATATGTTTTGCGGATAACTACCTACATAAAAAACAAAACCAATTAACAAAATCACACATGATGAGTTGACCAAGCATAATTAGACCTTAATAAGTAAAACAAAACAAAGGCATGACATCATAACATTCACCGATTAAATTTCTCAAGCAAAAGAAGAACTGACCAAGCATAATTAGTCTCGATAAGAAGAAACCAAAAGTGAAAACATCAAAATAAGAACAAACCCTAAATCACAGTATACCTTTCGAGTTGAACGCCCAACTGACGGTATTTTCCATTTTTTGTGGATTTGAAGAAGGCATCTGGTACACACGCTTCTTTTGGTGATAATTTTTCTACCCGGCCCGTCAAAATGAAGTTTTAACTCCGCAAGGTTACAAACATATTCTTCTTTAATTACCATTGTGTTTTGATCGGAACCTGCAAGGATATTTCCCATACCGTTGAGGACACCATCCCCGGTAACATTAAAGAGTTGTCAATTGACCTGCACGCCTTTCTAGAGCTCGAAAACTGACACAGTTCTATCACTTTCAGGTAACTACCCCTCGAATGTGTTATAACTTAAATTTCTATTGCCCTGATGTTTTTCTCTCCATCTCCTTACAGAAACAGGTTCCCCATACATACATGGTAACGTCATGACAGGAAAAAGCCCAATTAATACAAATTTATGGTAAAAGTGATACAAAAGATTTTAAGATTATTCTTTATTATTTGGAATTCGCAACAACAAGCAAGGTGTATATATCCGTAAAGAATTTTCTTTATCAATCAAGTTGGAAAAAAAAAAACTTTAAATCCTGCAAAAAAAAACAATCTCAGAGACTTTATCTATTAAACTCCCACAACGAAATAAAAAATTTATAATAATAATAATATTAAACTCCATCATATTAAAGAATTGTGCATAAAAACAATTATCTTTTTAAAAGCTTCATCAACAAGACAAATAAACCCAAAAAACAACAAAAATAATCGCTTACTTTAGCTTAAATGTGAACTTAAAAAAAAGAAGAAAAGATAACAAGCCTTTTGTTTTGTTTTTAATCATCACAAAACCAACTACACCCTAAAAAACTAGAAATTTCTCCAAAATATTATCTATAAGCAACAAAAAATATTTTTTTTTTACTGAAATTACCTTAGTCATATGGAGACATTTCTAAAATAAAAATAAAATGCGGCAGTTTTATTTCCATATACATGAAACCCTACTACTTAGAGGAAGAAGAAAGAAAGAAAGAAAGAAAAAAAAAAGAAAAAAAGAAAGAAGAAGAAGATGGTGTGCTACTACCAGAAGAGAATCGGGTATATATTTTTTCAAAGTTACCCGTGAAATCTATTCAAAGTTGTAGGTGTGTATGCAAAACTTTGTGCAAACTACTTTATAACCTTAAATTTATTAAGGATCACCTCCTTAACCCTAACAACGCGATATTTTAGCGGATAATTTGTGAGGGTCGTTATTTTCTTCTCCTAACATCACCGAGTTTCCCAAAACTAAGAACTTTCCTAATTTCCATGCCCAACACGTCTTTATTTCTTTCTGTTAGTCAAACCGTTCAAATTCTAAAGAGATACATTAACTTTTGAAAAATAAAGAGATGCATTTATATGAATAGGTTTTGAATTCATTATCTAATTTCCAATCTTCTCACTAAATTAATCCAATCCTTTTTTTTCGAATCATCCATATGAAATCATATTTTTATAGTGTTTATATTGGCCCTGCTAATGGTTCCACTACATCTAAACATAGCTATGATTTTGGTCTTTAGAGCTTCGAGTATAGTATCAAGTTGTGGGCTCAGACAGGGACGGACCCAAGCGGCTGAGACTTCTGTAAAACCTTACTTCGGGAATATCTCCGACTGCATGTCGTTTACCTCCAAAATCATAAATAAGTGTTGACACTTGTCACAAATTACTCACATTTTCTTCAATGTGATTCAAAGTTCAAATAACCATCGGCGGGCACACAAGGAGCAAGTGCTTTCAGCTTATCAAGTAGACAATCACTAACGACTAACGAATTCATAGAAACATTCGCAGTTGAAGTTTTCTGACATAAGTCGGGCCTTTGAGGTTTGGTGTTATAGAACTAAGTCTTTTTTTTCCTCTCCATAACAAGGAAATGTACAATAGAAAGTGTTTCTCACAAACTTAAGTCTTACTTTTTAGTATTTGATTGATAGATTATGATTAAATAAAAAAAGGCACGATCTTATGACAGATACATAGTGAAGTTCAGCTGATAACCGAAACAAATTATCAGCTGAACTTCTCATTGTTCTTTATTCTAAAGGTATTGATGAACAGTTTGGATAATAATTAAACACTAAAATGTTATCCGAACTTCACTTTACGAAGAACAATGCTAAGTTTGGTTGTCTTATTTTTTGCTCGAATCTGCCAAACTTAGGTTCGACAATTACAGAGTTAAGTTCGGCTGATAACTTGTCAACCAAACCTGCGGGGTATGTTTTCACAAATCCTAGGTTCGCTGACGAGTTATTAGCTGAACATCTGAGTATTATTCGTATACGAAGAACACCCAAGGTTCAGCTGCCAAGTTATCAACGAAACCAAAGTTTTTGTAGCCGAACATAGGTTTTGTAAATAAAAATAATAATTTAAAATTTAATTGTTGCAACACAGATTGGCTACTTTTCCTATCCAAGATGGTGTATTGCAACACAGGCTGGCTACTTTACATATCCAAGATGGGTATCCTATGTCAGACATGATTCAATATTGTTATCTTGCATGTTGCACCCAATCCAAGGAGCTGCAGGATACTCTCTTGCGATATTCTAGTGTACGTAGAGATGGTTTCAGTTATCATCATGCTTTGGACTCTTTCTTAGAGGTATGTCATCTTTATTCTGCCTCTTTCAACATTGAGGTAACTACCCCCATCCTATGCGTTTATTGGCAATTAAGTACTTTGATGTTGTTAAAAAAAAGATGTCAAATCTATATAACATGTCAGTTAGGAATTTAGTCTCATGGCAGTGCAATAAGTTTTCTCATGCTCAGGATTACTTGTTAGCTATATATGTGGTCTTGGACAGCATTAGACCTCGACAATTTTTTGTTGCTCTTTGTTACTGTCTTGGTATTTCACTCTTTACAGCGGAGAGTTTTAGTTCCTTTTGCAATGGGGATACGAATATGTTTGGTGATCATCATGCTCTTCACTGTGCACACAAAATAGGTATAAAGTTTCGACATGACTTAGTTTGTGATGTGTTGTTTGACATATGTTCTCGAACTGGCATACAAGCACAAAATATAGTGGATTCATGTTTCTTATCTGCTGAAAATAATGCTTTAAGGCCTGCAAACATTGTTGTCTACAATTGGGATAATGGTAGTGGCGTATATTTAGAAGTAACTGGCATTTCACCTTTTATAGGAGGTGGAGTTAGTACTTTCATACCAGGGCTAATGCTGCTTCAAGGAAACAGAACAAGTATCTTGACAAGTGTACAACACATGATTATAGTTTTAGTACTCTAGCTTTAACGAAGTTGGGTGAGTTAGGAGATGAGATTGTGGATTTCTTGAAGAGGGTGAAGAATTTTGTAAGTAGCCATGATGTAAATGTTAAAATTGGTGACTTTGTTTTCCATAAATTAGAAATTGCTATTAAAAAATGTGTTGTTGCCCAGCTTGTTACTAGATCGCCGAAAAGTTATTTGTGAATTTATTTTTTTAAAAAAATTAAAGATTAGGGAAGGTATTAGTATAATTCCACAAATATAGAGGTTATATTCATCCATAGGATAGGACTATTAGACTAACTCCTATGGGCTGGATTAGCCAAAAAGCGTTGCATATTATTTAACACTAGTTCTCTTTCCAGACATATCTCGCATTCCAACTAGTAGCGAGATAGTTTCGTTGAATGGTTCAGTGCAAAAAAATCAACTTTTCGCTGAATGGTTCAGCGTAGATTGATTTATTTTTTGATCCGACGGCTGAGATGGTTGCGTTGTTCCATTCACCGCAACCTAACTCTACTTTTCGTTGTTCCATGGCGCGTCTACTTTTCGCTATTCCATTGCATCCAGATGCTAGATTAAAACTGCTATAGGACTTAGAAGGTTGTCCTAACTGCCAATCTAGATGCTAGATTAAAAAACCATAGGACTTAGCCTTACCCCAAGATGTTCTTGTAAACCCAAGTTATGATTCCTCTAAAAAAACAATCAGCTTAAATATTAAGCATCCCCGGAAGGATCATACCGTTTGTTGTGGACTAAAGAGAGTAGCTAGAGGATTAAGAGCTCAACCAACCTTCCTCTTAAGACAAATTTCAAATGTGAGTTGTTGTTCCAACAAGAAGTCATCAATAACACATCTTAAAAAGTGTCTTTCACCCCGAAGAAAAGTACCCCTTCAGTTCTTGGCTGTTCTGTTGGGACTCGCTGTGTTTTTAGAACCCACCATGAACTTGATCATGTTATTCTTTGGCATAAATGCAGCAGTTACTCCAGATTCAGTCAACGAGTCGCGGTGTTTTTCTGGAACCACAGTGGAACATTACTACACGTAATACACTGAGCGAGCCTCGTGTAAAAAGTAAAAACGTCGTTATATATAACGGAACAAAAGTATGATGATTTTCTTATAACGGACTCCGTTTAAACTCACATCATAATCAATATGATAACCTCATTATTGTCGAAATTCTATTTTTTTAATGTATAGATAGATAGTAACGACGAAAACAACGAAGAGGAACTCTGTTTAAATAAGCAAAAATCATTTCTGAAATATCACCATTTCCCGATCGAGTGATTTTCATAAGATTTGTAGAAGACTAAAAATGGGGTTTAAGTTGAGTTCAAGAGATATATCAGGATTCAAATGTTTGATATGTCTAGGGTTTATATATTCCATCATGTCATTATTAGCTTACATGATTATTCATACAAAACATATTAAACCACTTGGAATTGATGCTCCACTTGATCAATTCTCTGAAGCTAGAGCTATTCGACACGTTACTGTCTTGTCTCAACAAATCGATGGTCGTCAAGTCAGTATAGCACACTCTTACGAAATTTGTTTACTACTACAATCTGTAACCTTCATTTGTATTTTCTCTTTTTCCAGATTTGATTTGTAAATGTTACTTTGTTGATGTGCTAGGAAGGACGTCCAGGTTTAATGGAAGCGGCCAGGTATATTAAGTTGGAGTTAGAGAAGTTAGCGGGACGAGCTGGACCGGATATTAGGTCAGTGTGTTGGTACACTGTAGCTTGTGATGATGTTGACCAAAAATGGAGTCAACATGTCATCATTTTGTTAACTTGATGAAAATGTAGATTGAGTTTTTATGTTGATTAAGTTTGGAATGCTGTGATTTTGTAGAATTGAGATCGAGGAAACGGTTGTTGCTGGTTCGTTCAAGATGTTGTTTTTAGGTCATAGTATCTCGTTTGCTTACAGGAATCATACTAATATCGTGGCAAGGTAGTTTCAGTTTCTTGAATTTTTTCATTTTTATGGATGTTCATATGAGAGACTGAATTTTGAAGTAGTTATTGATGTATTGAAATTTGTTGTAATGAACATAGCGATTTTAGGAATTGATTAATTAGCACAGTTGATATTATCTTAGAGTAATTGACATGAAACATTACGCCTATTTGGTATTTGAGAATTTGGTAGATGCATTTTAGTGGCTAGTTTTCAGCAACTACAAGATTTGTTTTATAATTGTGCTTGAGAATATCTTTCCTAAAGACCTGACCCCAACTAAATCTGCAGGATTTCATCCACGAAGTCAAGAGATACTGATACATCAGTTTTAATAAATGCTCATTTCGACAGTCCACTAGGTTCTCCTGGTGCTAGTGACTGCGCTTCATGTGTTGGTGAGTCTAATGGTTTCGATTCTATGTATATTGTATAAATTGCATTCTAATGCTCTTTTTATTTACATGCAGTTGTTTTTTGTATTTGTAGCATCAATGCTTGAAATAGCAAGACTCACTGTTGATTCTAGCTGGGTCCCTCATCAACCTGTTATACTTCTTTTCAACGGTGCAGAAGAACTTTTTCTCCTGGTACGTAGGAATTAACATTTTGGATAGTGAATTACTGCTTGATTGCCTTTTATTTCATTGCTTCTCTCACAAACTGAAACGAGCTTAAGGAATTTGTTTTGACGATTCATGCACAATGCTCTAGGGTTCACATGGCTTTGCCAAAACTCATAGATGGCAAAGTACTATTGGTGCTTTTATCAATATTGAAGCATCTGGGACTGGTGGTCTAGGTATTCTCTTGTTCAAATATCTCCAAAATCGTTCTTTTGGTAAAGTTTTAACATATCTTCATTTAATCCATTTAAGATTAAACCAGCGTCAGGAACCTGGTAAACCTTATGTTCAGTGAATAACCAAAAATACACTAAAGTACTGTTGAGTCATTTTTCAAAAGATTGTGAGGGTATCTTACCTTTGGTCTTATCTTTTTTAATCAACAGATTTAGTTTGCCAATCTGGACCTGGGTCCTGGCCGTCTCTAGTGTATTCCGAGTCTGCCGTGTATCCGATGGCACATAGTGCCGCACAGGTATTCACTTTATATCTGATATACTTTTCATATAAATTTTGCATTATTTGTTAAGATCTTGCCACTCGATGCGTGTTCGCCAAACTTTTACTGGTCGTACCAAAATTAGTTCTGATGATTTAAACTTTGGCACTCATTTTCTTTGTACGATTAATTGTCTAGATGGCTGTTTTTTGTGTTTCTAAGTTTTAATAAAACTACCATAGTAAGGTTTCACATCTTGGGCGTGTTCTGTTTCACTTCTGCAAATTAGGTCCCAGTACCAAGCTTGTTGTTTGTTACTCCCACATGGTTGTTGTAACTGTGCTTTTACATATTCTTGTATCGTGGCCATTTAATTCACATGCAGCTATTGGTTGTTTGTTATCCTGCAAATGATTTTCTTAATGCAGGATATTTTCCCTGTTATTCCTGGGGATACAGACTACAGAATTTTATCTGAAGATTCTGGTGACATTCCTGGGCTTGATATCATCTTTCTTCTTGGTGGTTATTTCTATCATACATCCTCCGATACTGTGGACCGACTAATGTATGCTTTACACATGCTATTTTGGTACAAATTTTAAGTACACTTGAAACTATAATGAGTATTCTATAAAGGAAATTTTCTAATGTGAAAGATCTTACCAAATAGACCAGGAAGCATGCAAGCACGAGGAGAGAATCTGTTCAGTTTGATAAAAGCATTCACAAGCTCATCTAAACTGCGAAATGCTCGTGAAAGAGCAAGTGAGATCAAGGATGATCAGGACCGAGCTGTTTTCTTTGATTACCTGGCCTGGTTCACGGTAATAATGTCAACAATCTTGCTTTTTATTCATTCGTTAAATCATACTACTATCTTAGCATTTTTTCTCCATAGTCACTGATTCATCTGGAATATCATCAGTTGATATGCATATTTTTCCCAATTGTTTTGTCCAGGTATACTATTCAAAAAAGACAGCTCTGATACTTCACAGTCTTCCTGTTGCTATCTTTCTTGTCATGCCGTTCCTTTTGCATTTCGAGAACAGTGGGGTCCGTTCTTGGTTTAGAACTTCCTGTGACTTTATCAAGGGTATGTTGGTTGTTATTCAAAAAAAAGTTCCATCTCCAGCATTTCGTCAATTCATCTGAGTTTTCTCCCACTTGTATATTCAGCTTAAGATACTTGATGTTTGAGTGTTTTTTTTTTCCTTTGCTTGTTTAAATTCTTTTTAATAACTGTTATTTCCAGGAATGCTTTTCCATGCTGTCGGAGTTATATTTGCAATCTTTATTCCTGTTCTCTTTGCTATTTTAAGATTGCTTTTCTCTAACCATGCAATGAGTTGGTAAGTTTCTTCATTTCATTTTTGTTAACTCAGTCGTTCATATTACTCAGTAAATTAGTATGGTAAATTAGAAGTTTTTCATGGTTACTCAAAACATATAAGGCCCCACTATGCTGGTCTATGTGGTTGCATTTAGGCAATTTACTGAATTACTGGAGGTTGTTGATCAATTGAAAATAATAATTTGTTAGTATTGAAAATCTTTTCACATTGCCACATCTATGCTTTATGAGTTAAAGAGTGTGATACAAAGGGGAGATCTAGTAAATTCCGCCCCATTGAATTCTGTTGCACTATAGGTAAACACGATGTTGGACCTTTATACTCTGGGTGTACAAAACCTAATGTGGGTGGTCATCATAAACATGTATTTTCTTCCAGCACTCAACAGAGATTAGGATAGACATGTTCACGCATGTGAGGATATCTGTAAATTGATGAATATCTTAATGGCGTCTGATATTACACTACCAATAATACAGGTTCGCTCATCCGTGTTTGGCTTTCTTGATGTTTGTTCCCTGCTCACTTGTTGGGTTGCTGATTCCAAGAATTATTTGGAGACGCTTTCCCCACTCTCAAGATGTTTCTGTTCTTAAAACATCAACAGAGGTAGAGGTAATTATCCAGCATGCAGAAGTTTGTAGTACCAAAAATTATTTCAAAATTGTTGTCTGTTGATGTTTTCATCACCACATAAGGAATACTTTGGAATCTATAGTACGTATGGGTCATTTTGCTTACTGCCCTCACTAGTGCCATCAAAAGCGAGTATATAAAATGATAAACCTTATAATGTTGGTCGTCAATTAGACACAAGAAGAGAAAAGCTAAACTTGCAAAAAGCAAATGAATATTCAGGAGAGAGGGTGGTGGTTATGGTGGGGTGTGTGGGGGTGGGAGTCAGGTGGGGGAGGAATCTGACAATTTGACAGTACTTGAAGGGTTCGTCTTAATACTTAAGGAACTTTGAGAAAGTAGAAATGGAAAGCTAGCTAATTACATGTTTTTTCCGTTGCATAATTATTAATCAACATTTAAGTAACTGTGGACTACCTAGTGTCCTAGTCTACTGAATTCTAATTTTCCACCTCTAGATAACTGTGATGCACGTCCTGAATTCCTGCGTGGATTGGTAACGTTTAGTGTGTCTCCACTGTATGTAGCCCATGGCCATACTGACACTCAAATGATAGTTTCCATCCACTTAGTAGAGGGAAGCAAATCAGGGCGTCAATCTTATTCAGATTAATGAAAGAAAGTTATGTACTCATGCTGTATTACTGCATTTAATCCTTGAGTTTGTTTGTTTTTTTAATTAAACATCGTCATACAGAGAGAGAGAGAGAGAGTCCCCTGAATACTCTATTGCTCTGTAAACCTTGTAGGCGCTATCTGATGAAGCAAGATTCTGGGGGGCTTTTGGGTTATATGCAGTCATCACTTTGGTAAGTAACCTCACTTATTACTTAGTATAACCCGTATATTACATGATCAACTGTAGTTGGCATTTTTAGTTATGCCTAGTTCAAGTTGTCAGTTGTAGCTCATTCAGCCTTTCCGAAACGAGCTGCAGGTAAACCTTAGTATGCCAGTATTGGTTCCCTTGTCTCATTCTAGGTTTTGGCATCACAAACTGTGCATGTATCACAAGTAGACGAGTCAAGGAATTTGTACCTGGGATGATATATATTTATTTTTAATCACAAATATCATAGGTGGCATCTGTCTGTATGCGATGTCTCATATTGGTAAAAAGTAAAACTAGAAATCCTCATTCATGCATGCAGATTGTAAGGTGGATCCGATGTGCAAGTTTATATACTCTTGTTTTTCCAGAAAATGGCAATACAATGCTTCAACCTATTCCGCTGTACAGTTCGAAAGCATGGGTTTTGTGTTAGTTCTTGTGCCTCCAGCCCAATTCATGAAGATCTAATGTCTTAATAATTGATCGTACTTGGAATCTTTTCTGTCCAGGTTTACCTGTTAGCTGGCTTGGGCGGAGGGTTCTTGTCGTTCTGCCTGACTGCTTTTATGGTTCCTGCATGGATTATGTTCTGCCTATCAAACAAATATTTTGGTTATCTATCATTCAAGTACTGTTTTTGACTTTCACTTGTGATAACTTCCAATCTTCTGAAATATGTGAATAAATGCTCTGCAACTATCTTTTAGATACTCTCTATTCTTTTCTTTCACGCAATTTTGTGGCAATGGGATGCATACAATTCTGGGTATGGATATATGTCTTAAGTTTCTTTGTAGGATGCTAAACAACCTGTTGATGGATGTAACAGGTCATCTATGAGCTACGTGATACCTTTGATTCCTTGCCTTGCGTACTGTGTTTACTTTGGGGGGTTTCTTATCCAGTTTGTGACCGAGAAGATGGGTATGATGGGTTCTCTTCCATCTCCCTATGGTATGTCTATCAACCCTTATATTGCTGACGGTGGTTAAAGTTGATGTAATTTTGGATTGATTGTTTACTCTTAGGATAGTTGTTGACCAAAAGTTAGTCGCAGGGATGACTGAGTAAATTGAACGTACTGGTACATTACAGGGCATCAAATGGAACAATTTCACCACTTTAGGTTTTGCTTTGTAGATGAACTGTCCATCTTAAAGCTGGTTCAGCTAGTGGCTTGTTACAGTCTTTCTTAGGCTGTGTTTCACAACCAGATGCAGAAGTATCTCTGCTTCTTATACATGTAGAAGTACTTCTGTAAGCCAAATAAGTTTAGAAGGTTATATGGTAAACAGTTAGCTCGTAAACAACCACCTAAAAACACGAAAGCTGAGGAGAGGTTACTCCTGAGAAGCAGAAGCTGTTTTCGACTTCCGAAAGTTGTTTTTATAAATGTTTCCACACATTGCATTTTAGAAAGAAACTTACTAAGTTGTTTCAAAACCCAATCTTAACTTATAAGGTTAGTGTTGTGGTATATGACGAGCTACTTTTGTGTTTTTAGAGTGTTCTGTTTATAGTTTTAGGCTTTAAATATTCTCACCAGTGTTCTTTAAATTATTCAAAATACAAAAAAAATAAAATAAAAAATCCTCTAGAATTTTTTTTTTTTTGATTTTAGAAAAATTAATTAGCTTTCAGAGAATTGTTTATTTGAGAAGTTATCCTCAAAGAGTAACTAACGATTCAGAAATACTCTCTTCTTGCAGGATATTTTGTTCCTGATATTGTAGTAGCAGTGTTAGTTGGTTTTGTGACAGGATGGTGTGTGGGACCATTGATCCCTGTTGTTGGCAATTGGTTAGCCAGATCATCAGTTGTGCAGTTCTTGCTGCATATAACTGTGTTGGCTTTGGCACTGTCTTCCCAGTTTTTCCCATACAGCACATCTGCACCAAAAAGGCTCATATTTCAGCACACATTTGTAACTACAGGTAATTTAAGAAATGGCGATTCTAATCTATCTACAGTATACCTCTATATTATATTAGTGTTACAACAACATCAGATGAACATATTATAGAATACATTTCAGGTTTATCCTTTTCCTTAAAAAAATGTATGCTACTATTATTTTAAAAAGATGAAATTGAAAGTGAGAATCCTAAGCATGGGTGAATAGGGAGAAGATGTTTGAGTTGGCTTGCGTCTTTTGACTTGTCAGCATTATACACATCAGAAATATGAATCTACATGATAACCCAAACTCTAAAGAATTCCGCTAGCATTTTTACGGGGTATGCATTGATTATGTTGTAGTTCAAGGATTATTAGATCTTCCTCCAATAGAGGAAGCTTCTGTTGACATTTTTATTTTGACATTGCGGTTAGATTGTATTGTAGAGCCTACATAACAAAACATAAAGACAAACTTAGGCTTAATTTTTGATGATATTGCTATTCAAATCATGTACTCCAAGCTCTTTTAGTGATAAAAAAAAATCAATCAATTTGTAAAAGTGTGACTAATATCATGAATGAGTGCAGCTAAAATAAGAAGCTCAAAAACCGTTGATTTTCAGACCCATTATGCTTACATCTTTATGAAGATGATGATTTTTGGAGGGACGTTCTATGTAATGAATAGAGAACCCTCGCTGAAATTTAGCTTCTAGTTTGTTCTCATGCGGGTGCTATTGGTCTCACAAAATAACAAATTCATCGTCATCTCAAAATAAGCATGTCAATTGAACTTCCCTCTGAAAGAGGATTCATCTGTATATTGTTTTATAGTGCGACTTCATGTAGGTTGAACTGTAGTTATCTCTCTTATCATTTTACATTTGGTTTGCATGTTCTGATTTTTATTTTTTACTTTTGTTACTGAAATGATCTCTTTTGAGGACTACAGATGGAAGGTCAGTTGCTGAGTCCAGTTACGATTTTTCAGTGGTAGATTCAAACTCATTGCATTTCCTTTTCAAATATGCTCCTGAAGTAGCAGAAGAGCTGCAGATCAGTTCAGAGTTATCTTTGGAAAAATTCCAGGAGTCAGATCGGAGAACTTGGATGGTATATACCGAGATCCTATTTGCATATATTCTGCATACCAGCAATGGCTTGATGCACATGGTTCACAGTATACCCCAGAGTTGCATGTATCAATTTGGATTCTTGGATATTGCATATTCAGATCTCAGACTCTTGGCACAAATCCAAGGTTCCGGGAATAGATTGTTCATTTCAGATTGCTCTTTCAAACTTACATCTTTAAAATATTTATTTATTTTATTTTCTGTTGAGGATTTTCATTCACGAAAGTTTTTGATTAAGAGCCGCAATAAAAGTCTTGGTAGTTGTGAAACTTGGTTCTTCAATATGGCTGTCTTGGACCTTTTGGTTGTGAAAAATTTGACGGCTAGTTTCTCATGCAGGTGCTGTTTCCAGTAAATTTCTTGTTTTCAGGAAGCTTGAAGTTCCCCGATAGAGGTGATGATATCTTAAAGCAATATGCTCAGTTCCCTCACCTGACTCATAGAGAAACTACAGTTTCTGGTACAGCGCGGAAAGTCCACTTGGAACTTTCATTAGGGTAAGAACTACGGCTGAACAATGTTCATCTTATTGTTGAAATGGTAGATTCAAAATATGGTATTCTCATATTATTTATACGATCAATTTCTGTCTTTTGTTTCAGTTCTTTAAAGGAGGTCTGGGTTTCAGTGCTTAACATTACAGGTCCCCTGTCAAATTGGTCTTTTTCTGACAATCAGATTACAGGTGATCGCAAATAGTCTTATGCTTTGTTTGTTTCGTCGAAAATAGTTCTGCACATGTATCAGCGATGAGAAAATCCTAAACCAAGAGAGATAATTTGCAGATCCTGAAACAGTGGATGGTGGTCCACCGTCATATATTTGTAGACTTAGCGGAGTTGGTAACGATGATTGGAGTTTCTGGCTTGAGGTAAAGAATTTACCAAGTAGCGTCACATTTGTAAATTTTTCCTATATTTCCTACTAGGTGCCCAATATTTTATGTTACAAGTCATCACTAATGAATTCTGTTGTTACACTCTTGCAGGCAAACAGTTCTGAAGCTTTAACGGTGAACCTTTCGGTACTAGACCAGTATATGGTAGATTCTTCAAAGAAATTAAAGGGTCTTTTTCCAGATTGGGTTGATGTAGTTGCTTATTCAAGCTTTATGTCGAGCTATACCTTCTAATGAACTTGTCATTTATCTATTTGCTCATGGAGTGCACAGGGTGAATCCGAAATTAATCCCAGATACACTGTAACACTGGGATTGATCTAAAGAAAGATGTGTTGTAGAAAATGGAATTGGAACATTTTGAAATCTTTGTAACCATAAATTAATAAATTATAGTAAGAAAATGTCATGTTAGTGCTATGAAGCAGTCTTTTGTTACACATCAATTTTCAATGTTGGATTAAGTAAAGCGGTTTGTTTTAGGCCATCCCATGCCACAAACGAATTATTAGAGGTTGGAGTTGGAAGTTCCATTTTTCTCCTTTTCCAGAATACAAACACTTTACCACCAAACTTCACCACGGAAAACATGATAAATCTTACTTGCTAAAGTCGTGCATTCTTTTACCACCAAGGAAAAACTTGAATCAAGCCTTTCCCCATCATTGAGCTCGAGACATTATGCACTACTTTGAGGTGGACTGCAGGCGAATTTTGCTTTTCTGCGTCACTGCATAAGGTGTTCGAAATACAGACCAATATTCGGGTCATATTGCTACCCATATCAGTTTCCATTACCTCACCTCTGATACCATGCACACACCTGACTAGAGCAATTCCTGGACCTGATTCAAAATGAGTTAGAAACAAGGGCACCTCTTCGGCTCTTCCACCTTTGAAAACGAAAATGTTAGGTGCACGCCACGGACGGCGCTCCAAACACCAAACTGGGCTTCAGAAGTATCCTCATGGGCTTGCTTAGTTGGAAAACATTCTACAAAAAAAGTCCAGTCCAGTCCAACTTTCAACCTCATTACTACAAAACCCTAGGTTTATAAGAGATATCCCTTCATCTCTTTAAAACCTACTTCTGTGCCGCATTACTGATTCGGCTCACCAGACAAAGAAGAAGAAGAAGAAGAAATCACCAAAAACCCAAATCAACAATGGTGCGTAGATTTGAATCCCTCCATTACAACCCCAACTACCATATCCTTAGTTTCTATCACTTGATTTGATTGTTTCTGTCCTGATTAATTTCTTCTTTTGCTTTGATTTGCATTTAACAGGTGAAGTATTCGAAGGAGCCCGATAATCCCACTAAGTGTAAGCATCTCTAATCTTTATCATCTTTTTCTTTTTCTTCTCTTTTCATAGTTGAAGGGTTTTGGATGAGTTTAGTTACTGAGTGTGGTGTTTATGATGTTTTCTGTTTCAGCCTGCAAGGCTAGGGGGTCTGACCTTCGTGTTCATTTCAAGGTATGATGGTTTTAGGGTTTTTACTTATATATTGTTACAAGAGTTGTTTTTTTTTTTTTTAAAAAATTTTGTTTAGCTTAATCGATTGAGTTTTTGAATATTATGGTGTGATTCAGTGAAAATATGGTCGTTATGTAAATGGTTGGTTTATTTGAGAATCTGGGGATTTAGGGTTAGTACTGGATTTGTTATTCTAAGTTAGATCCCTAAACTCAGCTTGACCAAATGAGTTGTTAGTTAATTATTGATTAGTATTTCAGCTTGAATATTTATTTAGTCCCCAACTTGGCTTTGAAGAAGAAGAAGAAGAAGAAGAAGAGGAGGGTCTGAAATGCTGAGATAGAATTAATACATTTGGTTGTTTATTAATGGAGAGTTTGATGTGTATAAAGTGGACTCTTAGGATAGTTGTGGATTATGCGCTTATGTCAATTTTGTACACTTTGATGATTTTCTGCTCAGCTTGTGTAACATGATATTCACTGGCTTGTTAACCTAGTCAACCTGAGGCAAATATCAACGTTTATTAACTACACTATTCGATTATGTTTGGTGTGTTCTTGTTATTTGGTTTGACCTATCACACTCTTCTAGATGTTGAATTGGTTTTACTCTTTCCCAGCCTAATTTTTTAAATGACTAAGCGAGCATTTTACCTGTATCTGATTGTCCAATATAAATCATGGGTAGTTCTGGTTTCCATCCTAGTAATTTTTCTAATAATATCATGAGCTATATTTTTCATGTTTGTTCTGTATGTTGCTTCTCAGAACACTAGGGAAACAGCATTCTCTTTAAGGAAGATGTCTTTGGTTAAAGCCAAGAGGTATTTGGAGGATGTATTGGCTCACAAGCAAGCCATTCCCTTCAGACGTTTCTGTGGTGGTGTTGGTAGGACTGCTCAAGCCAAGAACCGTCACTCAAATGGACAAGGACGTTGGCCCGCCAAGTCTGCCAAGTTTATCCTTGATCTGCTTAAAAATGCTGAGAGCAATGCTGATGTAGGTCTCTCTTCTCTGTTGTATTTTTACTTCACCAAGTTAGATTTTACTCATCTGAATTATTGCTTATTATACGATGCAGGTAAAAGGTTTGGATGTGGATTCACTATACATTTCTCATATCCAAGTTAACCAAGCTCAGAAGCAGAGGCGTAGGACATACCGTGCTCACGGAAGAATCAACCGTAAGTCTCCTTTTAAATATGTTTTGTTTCTCCTTTTTCGGATGGTTGGGTTTTTCGATTTAAGCTTACTGCAATGTTCATCTTTGACTCAGCTTACATGTCATCTCCTTGTCACATCGAGCTGACCTTGTCAGAGAAGGAAGAAGCAGTTAAGAAAGAGGTGAGGGTCACTGGTATATTAACAGAATTATAGTTGTTTCATTTATAAAATCCTAGTATTACTTGTTGTGTTAATGCCTGCTGATGGTGGTTCATTTTGTTGCAGGCTGACACTCAGTTGGCACCAAGGAAGTCAAAGAAATCTCAAGTTCTCCGTAGTGGTGCCTCATCTTAAGCAGTAGAGATAGATGAGTACTCAGAAATGTATTGAGTTCCGTTTGAGCCCTACTATTTTGACATTAGAAACCATTTTCGTTGCTTTTATATATGTTTTGACTTTTTCGTCTTTCTATCATATGAAGATTTTGGCTTATGGCCTGTGGCCATATCTATTATTGCTATTTAGCTTAGTGAATGTTTGTTTTGAGAGATTTTCGTACAAGCAGGTTGTGCTAGATTAAAATCCTTTTTCTTTTATGCTGCTGTCCTAGTTAAAATATTTGTTCTGATAGAAATCCTCTTATCCAAATGAAATGACAAAATACTTACTGAGATTTGGATGCAGTTTTTATTTAGAGGTAATGCAGTTATGAAATTGTTACTCCAGCATACACTGCTATTTGGCTGTATGTTTTTGTTAGATAGTTTTGGTGGTCTATTCTTAAGCAGTTTTTGTTAGATAGTTTTGGTGGTCTAGTCTTCAGCAGTTTACGTATGTTCGTTTTACACACTATCCTGATGGCATTCTTCATATTTCACCATGATAGATGAATAGTATTCATGCGATTGTATTGCCAAGATCTACCGAGCAACCCGTTCCCAAAATTTGCTATTTGGATTCGCTATTTAAATTTGCTATTTGGATTCGCTATTTCCAGTCTCGCATTTGGATTTGAAATATCAGCCTTTGAAATACACAAAGCACTTGGTAAGTAGTAAGTGATGAAGCATTCAAAAATCTTATGGAAGTTCAAAAAGTATATATTTGTTTTCTTCTTCTTCACCGAGAGAGGGTCACTTACAACCCACTTGTGACAATCGCCAGATGAATTACCATGTTTTACTTTAACTTTGTCTGAGGATTTGGAGTCCATCTATGTTTTGCACCCCTGCTTAACCAAGGGTGCACATTCCTCCTTTTGGCTACAACTAACTTTAGTTATCTACCATTTATATAAATGGGTCCACCGCATTTAAGAGTAACTTTTTTTTGGTAAAAATCTTAATATAATAAAGGAAAACATTTTATTCTCTTTCATAATTTCCCTTCTCTTTCTAACGTTATCTACCATTTACGCTTCAAAAAAAATAAAAAATTAGTCGAGAGTGAAACTGCATCTATTTTATTCATAATTTCCCTTCTCTTTCTAGATTCCACTCTTCTCCATCTTTTTTCTGCATCTTTATCGATTTCAATCTAAATTTAGAATTTATAGTTTTGATTGATTTCTGGATTATCATCTTCATGATTTTCCAGAATTTTATCTTCTTGCTTATATCGATCAAAACCATCTGATTAGCTAGGGAGAAATTGTAACACAGCAAATTCTATGCACTACCCAAAATAAAATCGTACGACACTGTGATTTTTGAAGTCAAAATGGGCACGAAGTTTGGAGTTCACATCGTGAAAATTTTGGGGAAGTTTATTACCGTGAAATCAGTTGAAGACGGGTGTATTGCTGCCGTTGATTCTGGTAGTGAATGAAGATGATTAAGTGGTGATTTAAGAGTTATTTGGGTTTATGAAGTTGGGTTTATTCTCAAACAAGAGCTTATTAGAGCTTTCAGCTATGAAATCAGTGAAGAACAAGTTGTTGTCGTCCGGTTTTTACTAGGATAAATGGTGACTGATTGATGGAGCTTAATGAGTTTATGTACGATTAGGAAACTTCGGTTGTATGAGATTCAATACTGCAGGAATAGTAAAGGGCCAAGAACACAAACAACTAGCCTATGAGCCTATTGCTACATCAGCAGCGGCAGGCATGCAACCTGTATGGAAAAAGGCTTGAAGGACTCCTTCAGTTTGCACCAGAACTACAAGAACTCTTCCTCGCCCTAGCGTCAATACCAGCAGCTTGAGTACTTGAAGCTTTGGTATCAACTGTCTAATATGGATTTCTCCGGATTCTGCTCTTCCTTCAAAAGTGACATATGTGCTTCTCCAACAACCTCTTCTAATTTGCTCAACGTGGAATTGGCAGCAGCGCCAGATACAACCTTTTAAACTTTTGATTTATATTATATGATCAGGATATTTTTCATACTTCGACTTCTTATGTATAGAAAAATATATACAGAGATAAAAGAGATAAAAATGGAGTTAAAAGAGGTTAAAAGGAGAGAGAAAGAGATATTAATACAGTATAATATAATTATGTTTCCGAAAATAAAAAAATATATCTGGAGTTTATATGTGGTGGGCCCTGTTCATGAAGGATAACCTATGGTTAATTACACAGCCAATAATGAGGGGAGGAATGTGCACCGTTAAGTAGGGGTGCACGTAGATGGACTCGAGGATTTGCCCATGGGGAACGGATATATTTTAACGGCAGAATTCAATAACCCTCTTTGAATTCTGTATAAATACTTATTATTCATTCATTCATTTTAATAATCCTCTTTGAATTCTCTATAAATACTCATTATTCTCCACGTAATCCTACACCACTTCTAATCTATCAGGAAATTTCCTAAGATCTGTATCTGGGTCTAGAATAGCAAGCTCTTCGTAACAGTATTTGGGTCTAGAATAACAAGCTCTTCGTAACAAAAATCCATAGAGTTTGTGGTGACGAGTTTAAAATGGATGAAGACGAATAGATTTGTAGGGATTATGTACACTTACGATAATATTAATGGTTGCCGGCAATTTGACAACTTTTGTGAAGAAACCAGTAACATCTATCATCGTAATAGTGAATGGTTGTTTCATCGTTTTCATACTATTTGCAAAGACGTTAGTGAATAGCTTTGATCGTGCAAATGTACCAATGCAAAAGAAGAGGTGACAGCGAACCAGATATGGTAAGAACAGATTCGTATTTCACTTCGGTAATTTTTTTAGTTTTGATACTCTTTTCGTTAAGTTATTTTTCCCAAATTGTAGGAACGAAGATGCGGAGAAGAGTGGCAAAGAACCCACAAAACTGAATTGTGATACGAAATTTGTTTCAACATTCTGAAGGAACTTAACAGATTTAATCCATACGTATTGGAAGGTAATCAAGTGCCAACGAGATCACTATATAATCCAATTTCATAGGAATTTCAGAATGGTGTACCTATTTCCTCACCTGAAGCAACTTTATTCCCATTTACTAGGTCTCCAAGTAGTCACGAACATAACAATTACAATCTCTTTGTTCATACCAATGTTAAAAGAAGAAGATAAGCGGATCAGAAAGCTGGAAAAGCAGCAAGAGACGTAGCCTCAAAAGCAGCATCTGGTTCAACAACTAAGTTTAATTACGTTGTGTACATAGAAAACGACCGTCAGGTAGAACTAGGTAGAAGAGCATGCCCGGACTTTGAGTTAAGGCATTTTTGTATAAACACTCCAACAATGTATCTGCGAAGAAGAAGAGGAGGAATACCACCTTGATTAAATGTACTAGTTAATTTTAATTTAATTGTACCCAGATTCTATTTAAGTTCGAAAACTAAATGTAGTAGTTAATTTTAATTTAAATGTAATAGTTAGTGTTGATATAATAATTATGCAAAATTGTATGTATTAATTTTTAACTTATCACTTAATTTAAATAGTCTCACTTCATTAAATCTTCATTCAAATTACATAAATTAGTAATCATATGTAAAAGAAAAAACATTATTTAAAAATAAAATAAAATCAAGTTACTTTTTTCTGACCAGACGCATAACTCATTTTCTAGCTCAAAGGTGCACAATTAGATTTTCCCTGAGCTATCCATAGAGGCCCTGGTTTTGAATTCTGTCAGTGGAAAGTCTATATTCTCTTGCAGGACGATCATGAAACACTTTAAGATTAGGTCTCAAACCTTCGTCTTCATAACTAATCCAGGTAGGATCACGTCGGGTTTCCTCAATGACCATGTTGTGGAGAATTATGCAAGTTAGCATAATTTTGTTCATTTCTTGAAGATCGAGAAAACGACACGGCCCACAAACGATGGCGAAGTTTCTTTTCAAAATTCCAAATCCGCATTCAACATCTTTCCTCAAAGCCATTTGATGCATGTTACAACGTTTTTTATCGTTAGATGCTGGTTCCAAGACGGTCTGAAGGTAGGTTTGAACTAAAGTCAACCATTGTGGATAAAATCATGTCTGCAAGATGAATACCCCTAATTGTAGTTATATCCGTTAATGGTGAAATTACAGTGTGGAGTAAGCTCATGCTTAAGATCTTCAAACAATAGTGATTTATGCAAAATATTGATGTCCCGGAAGTCCAAAAAAAACATGTAAAATCCAACAATCATAAGTACACACAACTTCCAATATTACAGTTGGTTGTGGGTAGTGATCCTTATGTTGACATGCCCATTCAACATGACATGCATGCCACTTCCAATGCATCAATCAAGATTACCCAACACTCATAAAAAACATCTGGTTGTGTTCGGGCAACAATTCTATCAACATCTATTTGAGTAGGTTTTTGTGGGAAACTTGGACCAAAATGTTAGACTATTGCGTCACAAAACATTTTTAAGTACTTAAGTGCGACTGTTAGCCCTTACGGATTAGTCATCTGTGCAATTTGCTGGCACCCCATAACATAATATTCAGAAGGCTACAATGATCTTTTGTTTGGAACTAAAACCTCGTACATGTTGTGCATCATACTGATAAATAAATAACGGCTGTATCTGACAAAACTCAACAATAATCCTTTGAGCTAAGTTACGGCTTATGTGGAATCGACGCTGAAAATGTGCATCAGAATACACACATCCATCAATAAAATAATCATGCATCATCTTTTTGTGGTAAACATCTCGTCACCTCCATCTTCTAGTGTAAACTTCTCATGGCTCTAAAGGCCTAGGTATCATCCCTGAATGTAATTTGCAACATAAAGTTTTGTCGCATTCTAGCCTCATTTGACTTTTCAACCAATTGACGCAAAATCTGTATACACGTTTCTTGGTCTTTTTCGTGCAAGGTTTCGTCCATTTTCATATCTTTCTCAGAAGAATCAAAATCATGATTTACATTTGAAAAATTAAATTGATTGTAATTGATATTGGTAAAAAATATGTTGTAATTTTGGAGGATAAAATTGAGTAATTATAATGGAGAAAAAAAAGTGGTGGTTATAAATACTGTTGTAAAACTAATCGATTGTGGCAGAAGCTAATCCGCTAGCTTTGTAGTTAAGCAGCCTATTTTTAACTGCGCGGCATAACCTTCGTCGCATGTTTCTTGTAATGCCGATCAATCATATATTACCATAGTGGAATTCCAAAAATACCATAGGAATTGGCCTTAGATAATCCATCTTAATAAGAAAAAATGTCAAGATTGACGGTAAACTTCCTCATTTATGTTTTTGATAGCCGAGACAGAACCCGTCTTCTTGTTTTTATTCTTTGCTCGTCGCTTGCCGTTTTTTCTCTGAGATGCTTGATTTACTGTAACTTCACTCATGTTCCCATTTTTGTTAATCCTAAGTCTCTCATCTTCCTTGTCCATTATCCTACCTCTGACTTACTAGCTTTAAAGTTGTAATTTTTGAAAGGAATAAAAGTCTAGGTAGTTGTGAAATTCAATTCTTCAATATGGTTGTCTTGGACCTTTGATTGTGAGAACTTTGATGGTTAGTTTCTCATGCAGGTGTTTTTTCTAGTAAATTTCTTGTTTTCTTGAAGCTTGAAGTTCCCTGATAGAAGTGATGAAATCTTAAAGGAATATTCTCTATTCCCTCACTTAATTCATAGAGAAACTACAGTTTCTAGTAGTTTTCGAGAATCCACTTGGAACTTTCATTAGGGAAAGAACTGTGATCGAACAACATGCATTACAGTTAAGATTTAGATTCGAACCTTCTCAGTTTTGACGATTGTATATGTAATTTATGTCTTTTGTTTTAGTTCTTTAGAGGAGGCATGGGTTTTAGTGCTTAACATTTCCTCTGTTGAATTGGTATGTTTGACAATAAGATTACAGGTGATTGAGTCTTTTGTTTTGTTTGTTATGTCGAAATAGTTTTGTATATTTACCAAGTAGTGACACATTTGTAGAATTTTCTTGTATTTCCTGCTAGATGCCCAACGTTTTATGTTACAATTCCTCACTAATGAGTTTTGTTATAACACTTTCGCAGACAAGCAGTTCTGAAGTTTTAGTGGTGAACCTTGTGCCAGTATATGGTAGATTCTTCGAAGAAATTAAACGTTTCTTTTTCCAGATTGGGTTGATTTGTTGCTTATTCAAGCTTTATGTCAAGCTATTCATTTTAATAAACTTGTCATTTATGTGTTTTCTCATGAAGTGCACATGTTGAATATGAAGTTAATCTCAAATACACTGAGATCGGTCTGAAAAATATGTATTGTAAAAAATGAAATTGAAACATTTTTAAACCTCGGTAACCATAAAATAATAAATTATATGCATATCTGTTGGACAATGCATGAATTGACTGATATAGTTAACTGCATAACTAATGTCAGGCGTAGTATGTGTCAAATACTGTAATCCTCCAACCAAACCCCCACAAGAAGCCACATCTCGTAAAATATCACCATGAAAAGCATAAGCTCATTGTCCTTGAGCTACTGGTGTTCTACAAGGCTTACAACCAAACATATCCTGTTTCTTGGGTATTTCAAGTGTGTACTTGTTCTGAGTCATAAGCATTTTTTTTAGCTGAAGAATCAAAGTGAGCTTCAATACTTGAGAAGTAACGCAAGGAAACTAGATCCTGCATTACAAATTCAGTCTTCAAAAAATCAACAAAGAAGTAAGTAAAGAATCAGAAGACCCTAAGAATCATATACATATACCCTTGGAACTTGTTTGAGGCCACATAGAGACTTTTGAAGATGACAAACATGTGTAGGATGCTGGGGTTCAACAAAACCTGGTGGTTGGACTATATAAACATTTTCAGTCAAATAACCACGTAAAAAGGCACTGCTGATATCTAATTGTAACATTCACCAATTATTGGTAATCGAAAGACTTAATACACATGCGATAGTAGTAGTTTTTACCGTATGCCTAAATGTGTCCACAAAGTCAATCCCATCAACCTGATGATAAACCTTTGCTAGTAATCCATCTTTATGTCTTTCAAATGTACCATATGCCTTCAACATTGTCTTGAACACCC
This sequence comes from Papaver atlanticum, assembly GCA_023531105.1. Taxonomy (NCBI): domain Eukaryota; kingdom Viridiplantae; phylum Streptophyta; class Magnoliopsida; order Ranunculales; family Papaveraceae; genus Papaver; species Papaver atlanticum. Next base: position 10,699,561 of record JAJJMB010012161.1, read on the forward strand.
ATTTGCAACCCATAACATTATTAGAAAGATGATAAGGCACATGCTTTCAGGTATTGTTACTATGCAAGGTATCATATTCATTGTCTATAGCTTTAATCCATAAAAGATGCTTAATATCTTTTGAAATGAGGAGGGTATCCAGTACACCAAAATCTATTCGATACAAAAAAAAACAAAAAAAACAACAGATACACCTTGTATAACATTACCCGAATCAATAACAACCCAGAGATTATTTTAACAAGGCGTACTTAGTAAATAGTCAGAGTTCAGAATGAACTAACTATGGAATTGTGAAAAGACGATGGTACCCAAATGCACCACAATCTTTTTGTTTCAACCTATAGTCCTCTATCGAACGTGATTGTCTATGGACAGATTCGAGACAATATGATGATTCGGTTCACACTTTGTGTGATTATCTATGGATACGAGATCAAGACAATACAATAACAAGATAACTTGTGTGATTGACTATGGATACAAGATCGAAACAATACTACAACAAAGTGTGATACATGATAATAGGTTCGGTAATAACCAAACTCTATAGGATCACTATCAAGTATTGTGGAGTTAACGTATATGTGTATTTTACTTTATTATAATAAACAATAATAATGCGGAAATCAAAGTAAAATATACAGCTAACGAGGAAACTGCAAATGCAGAAAAAACCCTGGGACCTAGTCCAGTTTTGAATACTCTTAGAATTAAGCCGCTATACAAAATCTAATACCAACTTTGTATTTTACTTCTAGAGTCACACACGTGAATAACAAGTCATTTGGATCGTATTCCAAACAGCAAAGGAAGAATCTGTTTGGTAACCACTCTAATAAATCTTGCTACAATATTTAGATGAGTCGTTGACAAAGGCTCTTATGTTTAATCTAATAAACTCCTTTGTCTGGTTAGATCAATCTAACTTTAATTACCGAAATAGTCAAGTATAGATTCGCACTAAACCAATATAAATCCCAAAGAGAAATATAGAGAATGCCGATATCACGCGACTAATCAATCAGATCTATCAAAAATAAACCGATTCTAGTTGGATCCCATCCGATCAATGTTTGTGCACACAATTCACAAGAAACGAAACTAATAAGAAATCTTTTTCGTCTTCAAATCTTCTTTAATCTTCGATAACCTGCACAACACCACTTGAATCTATTGTGATCAATCACACACAGAACGGAGTCTATTAACAATGGATTATCACAATATGTCTTTAGATCTAACAACAGTTCTAAAGATCCCGTCGATACTCTGATCTAGTTTGAGCGAATCTTATATATCAGAAGAGAAGATTCTCAAGCATAAACAAACTAGGTGCAATCAAAGTTTCAACAATCGTCAGTCAATCAAATCAAATCAAAAACTAATAACACTGCAATTATCTAGTTTCCCACCAACGGTACTCGTAGAGCTTCCTGATCCCACAAAAGTCTTTAAACGAGCGGTCGTAAGATATTTCACCTAATTAGGATACTTTCCTCTCCAGTTAAACGGCTCCACCAGAAACAACAAGAAATAAAGTTTTCCTGGCTCTTAGGATAGTTTGCTGGAAATACAAACTTAAGTGTTTATAGACCAAGGATGTTTGGACACCAAGGAATTTCCAAAACCGAAAGTATTCTCAAGATATGCAATGAATGCCAAAATTCGGTTTTCCTAATTCCAACAAATGCTTGTCCAATATTTCCAAAATCTCTCAATAGAAAATCTCCAATTAGTAAATGCACATTACTAATTTTTATTCTCTAGAGATATGCATTAATTGCTGGTAATTAAAGCATATAAAACCAAAAACCTTAATTAAAAGATTCTTAATTTATTTCGGCACTGGATCACCTTGAGTACCAAGGAATATCTTTGAACAATAAATGATAAAAGTTACTGCTCGTGTTCAAAGTATGTTGACATCTTTTCACTGCAAATCCTTATTTCATATTTACATGGATTTGCATTTTTGGAATCGGTTATACCACATTTCCAAACCAGTTTAGAATTGGTTTGCCTGTATTCCAAGACTACTATGTGATTGATCAAATTTGGGTTCAATTGGTTGTACCAATCACTAGGATTGGTTATACCTAAATATGGAATTACTTGTGATTGGTCACACCAGTCACTAGGATCGGTTACACCAGTTACAAGGATCGGTTCCATATACACATGGTATTACTTGTGATCGGTCACACCAGTTACCAGAACCGGTTATACCAATTACAAGGATCGGTCACATAATACTCATGATCGGTGTGTCATACCAATTACTAGGATCGGTCACACCAATTACAAGGATCGATCATACCATCACATGGTGATTACTTAGGATCGGTTACACCAATTATCAAGACTGGTCATACCAAATCATAAGTTAGGCATTATGATTAGTTATACCAAGATACATAACCTAAGTTAATATCGGTTTTATCATCTCATACATATTGGTCATCCAAAGATATGCAATGAATAGCCGGACCAATAAGCATATTGATTTCTTTTTCGATTCACGAAACAAGTTCATGAATGTACTCCCTCTAAACAAATGTAAAACATTGTTTCCTAGGATGAAATCTTCACCATAACCCATTCACATAATCATAACACTATATACAAGATTATGTCGATGTCATATCTACGAAGTCCAAAAGATAAGCGTTATACTTCGTAGTCTAATTCCTTAATACTATGATCATACTATTATGATCATGTCACATCACTAGAGTACTATATAATATGTATAGTATATACAGCTTCGCAGTTATGTTTTCAATATAGCACGACTTGAAAGATACGTTAGGAATGAAACGGTTCAATTCAATATTACTAACCTCAAGAGAAAAGATGATGTCATCGTTATAGTTCGTTACTTCTTTACATTCTTCAGGTGTTCGGAGTAATACCTGTATGTCTCAACATTCCTAAACTTTATAGTATAACCTAAACGAAGTTGACTCTAGTATTTAATCAAGCGACTCTAGATAAGTTTTGATACTAAAATATGACTACCAAACTTGACATACCAATTCTCGGTGGGTTCAACCGAGCTATGCTCTAACAATTTGTTATCAAGTTGATTAACATATAAGTACAACTACTTTATTATAACTATGCCAATAATTATAATGTAGAAAGTAAAGTAATGATACGACACACAAGATTTTGTTAACGAGGAACACTGCCAGGAAAAAATATCCCGGGGACCCAGTCCAGTTTTGAATACACTCATAATCAAACCGATATACAAATTTACTAGCGCAACTTCGTATAATTTAGACCAGGTAAACACTCTTTCGTTACTCAGTTCCTTTAGTATCCCATTTCCTATTACTAATATGTTCTACATGAGTGAATACCTAGATAAAGTCCATTATCTTGAGGTGCTTCACCGCTGTGAAGACTTTTGCTATCAACTCCTTCGGATCGTAACCCGAAATAACAAAAGATTAAATTTACTCAGTAACCAATTCATTATCTATCATCAAAATCAATATTGATATCAATGATAAAGTAGAGTAAAGGATATTTCGTTTATTTCAATAAACTTCTTTGGTTAAAGGTCAAACCAAGAAAGTGATAATCGAAATAACCAATCTCACTGAACAAGCTTTATCCAAGCAAATATACAGTCAAGGAAAACTAAAAACAATACGATTTAGTTTCCACCAACAATAATATTAAAAGCTTTTTGATCATGAATAGGGCTTTAAACAAATCCAACACAATATGTTTCACCTAATCATATTCACGAGTTAATAAAGATTTTGTGAACTTAGTGAACAATAAAGTTTACCAGCAGCAAACTACGTGACTTGAGTAAGAAACTCAAACTCTCGTATCTCATCTTTTGTTCCTTGGGTTCGAATCAAATCAAGCAAAGCTTGGATTACAAAATTTCACCAGAATCTTCTTCGTAATTGATTCTTTACTATAGTTAAATAAAGCAGACTTGTAAAACTTGTTTCGTAGTGAAAATTTGATTCAAGACCGATCCCATGACCGATCCCAGGATTGATCATAACAAAGTCATAACATAATTCCATACTTTCAATATGTCTGTTATCTTCGGGTTTCTGCACACATCAAGGTATATACGAGTTAGACTAAGAATGTTCATTAGTTCGACATAATGAATTTAAAGTGTGTTAAAACTCTAATACCTTATTGTTTTCAAGTATATTCCTTTGATACTCAAGTCAAGATCCTAAAACCTATTCTAAATACTTATTTTAGTATCAAATTATATGCTTACCAAATCCCAGAGGTTTTCATATCTCTAGTTGTTATATTAATAAAATACATAGATGTGTGGTAGCTAATATAAGTTATCATCTATGAGAGATGACTGTTTAATAGTTGGAATACAATTGGTAATTGATAATTTCGGAGATAAATATTCTTTGCATATCTTATGGATTTATGAAATTGGTAAATCTTGTTTTCCAAACAAGCCTTGTCATAACACTATAAATAGTGAAGTCTTGTATTCTTACAAACTTATCCCTTGAACACACGTCTTGATTGATCATGTAGGAAGCCAATTAGTACGATGTCGAGCGTACGAAGTCCATAGATCAATCAAGTAGTGGAAACAACTAGTATATCACTCCTTAATGATACCTTGACTATATAGTATAATGACCAAGTTACTAATACAAAAGTCACTGCACAAACTTAAGTTTGCATGTTATGTTTCTCAATGAATATAGAATTGAAAGAACAAAATATAGAAATAGAACAAGTCAAGTTTATATTTACTAACCTTGAACTAAAGGATAATGTATTCGTTGTCTTCGATGAGTCTTTAGGTCTTCAAGAGCAACCATAGTATTTCTATGTTCCTGGTCTAACCTAATGAAGTTGAGTTTAGTAATAAAATCAAGCAACTCTCAGTGTTGAAACTAAACTTGACATACAACGCTTGGTGGGTTTAACCGAGCAATGCTTTAACAACTTCTTAAAAAAAAATTGGTTTAATAAAATTTTCAAGTAAAGCAGTAACAACAGTTGGAATTGGGTGTTTAACTAGATTGTTAACTGAAAAATACTTGGATAAAGGTTTAGAAACATCTGATTTTGATTTGGTATGGACACCAGTAGTAGATGGAGAAATAAACCGAGGTATAGGAGTTGTAGAAGAAGTAGGGGCGGAATGGTCAAGAGTGTTGTTGCATAATTGGAATGAGATGTTGTGCTTAAGCGACAGGAAATTCAATTCTTTTAGTTGGACATAAATATGATGCCGAAGTAGCATATAGTTCAATACTTGTAGATTGAGACGGAGAACTTGTAGTTGAATCATATGTAATAGAAAATTGATCCTTGGACTCATCCAATATTATATGAGTAGTGACATAAATTCTATAATTTTGTGAATACATGCATCTGTATCCTTTGTGATGAATACTATAGCCAAGAAATACACAAGTTGTTGATTTTGCCATGTTTTTATCTTTATTATAGAAAACCAAGTTTGGATAACACAAACGCATCCAAAAACAATTTTACCAAAAAATAATCTAGCCCGATGTGATATAAGGATTCATATGAAGAATTATTAATAATCTTGCTGAGAAGTACATTAATTAGAAGAAGAAAATAAACAACTAAGAAGAAATCAAACCAGAATTTCTTAGAAAGATAAGCATTAAAGGTCAGAGTGTTGCCGATTTTATTTACCCACACATGTTTCCTTACTGCAGAACCACTTTGTGGATGCAAGTGTGGACATCAAATTTTCAAATTTATGCCATACGATTCTCTAAAAGAACCTTTTGTTAATTCAAGAGCTCCATCATATTGAAAACGTTTTTATATTTGCATCAAATAGGATCTCAACAAGAGACTTGTACAAGTTGAAACAATGAACACTGTCAGCTCCACTCTTCATGGGATATATCCAATTCAACTTAGTACAGTTATCTACAAACAAGATTTAATACTTATATCCTAAATGAGATTGCATAGGAGCAGGTCCCCAAATGTCACGGTGAACCAACATAAATGGTGCACGACATATAGAACCATTGACATGAAAAGGTAAGCATTTGTTTATACCTTAATTGAAAAGAACCATAAACATAATCAAAATCTTTATTATAGATCTTGACATTAACAGCTGATAGATTTTTTTTTTGGTATGATTTATCTCAACTCTATATTATTAGTGCTCATTTTTGTACTTAATATGGTATTTTATATGTTTGTAAGTGTTTTGAGAAATAAATATTTTTAGAAAAATTCGCTCGAAAAGTTGATAAAGGCGCCTGAATATTACTAAAGGCACCTCCATTTTGGATAGGGGCACTCCTACGCTAAAGGCACCCCCAGTACGGATAGGGACACTCTATTTTTGGCGGGAGATAGCAGTTCAACTGCACAAGTTTCTGGGAGAGATTTGGACGTTATTCTATGAGATTTTTTCTCGTTTTTAGATCGGGAATGAGTTATTACATTAACACGGGAAAGTTAATTATCTTAGATTTGAAAAAGGAGAGGAAGTTTTCATCGATTTGGACTTAAATAGAGAAGGAGTTGTTCTCGGGATTTTTGGTTCCTGTGGCTGTAGAAAGTTTGATTCCTTCTGAGATGTGTATCGGCGTGTTTGGAGTGTGTCAGGTGCGAGTTAACGCAAGAGAAGAGAAAAAAGGAAATAAAATTCCTTAACTCTGGCATGGATTAATGAAGAATATTCTTGAGTTATTATCGAGTATTAGAAGGGATATAAAGAGTTGTTTTTGGAAGAGAATACAGAGAGAGTATCCGAGTTGCAGAGAAGTTTTTCTACTGCTGCAGAAAAATAAGAACACACCAAGAACATTGAACCGCCGAAGACTGTCGTTCATTAACCGTTACCTTTTTTATCTAGAGGCAGCAGTCGCTTCTGCGATAATTTACTTACGTTCTCTGTAACAATGAGTTTGCAACCTCTAAAAACGTTGCAAATTCCCGGTTTCTTTTATTTTCTCCTTTTCTCATCTTTGTGAACACTTTGATCCATGAAATATTATTTTCAGAGAGTGTACCTCATGAGGAGCTGAATCCCAACTTCTGGGACGACGAAGAAAGCTGGTTTACCATAATAAAGTGGTATAATTTTATTTAATATTTGTGTTAATTCTTTATATGATTTGAAATTGAATTTAATGATTTTTATTGATTAGTCGTGATTTCATTTGATGGTACATGCTTGGTCTAGGGATTTTTGATGTTCCATTCTTAAGATTTACGATAAAAACTGTGAAAATTCTAACTATCTACGCAAAGATCAGAATCGACTTGAATGCAAGAGTCACACAATTATTATAAATTAAATCTCTTAATATTGGTTTCCGTTGGAATCCTTAGACCCAGTTCTCTCTACAATCTTGAAAACATTTTTTTATTGAATCTGCTATTTTGAGTTTTAACATTTAAGTCTAAAATCAATCTTAATAAGTCTGAGTAGCGAATCCCTACTTACGGGTCATTATAATATTTGTTTTAACCCATCTCAGTATAGAGTTCCTTAGTTCGGTAATATGAAATGGCACGTCCATACGGGAACATTATTAAAAAGGCCTGTCCTTATCTCAACCATTCGCACTTTTTTTTTGTTAATTTTTTTTTTAAAAAAATAAATATATTGTAATACAATCTTCAAATGAGTTGGTTGGAAACCTATCTACAAGCTAGGCACCAACACCCCTTTGAATAGCCAAACCCACTCTATGAAAAATAAATCTTCCTACACCACTATTAGCATTATTGTTGATTAAGCAATTTTTTAATCTTTTCAAGAAAACTGTAGTATCCTCACCCAACTTTCCTAATGTAGAGAAAGCAATAACTCCCAAACCATACCCATTTCCGACACATTTATCCAAGTATATGATGCGCTTACGCGAAACAACATTGGAAATAACTTGTCCTGGAGCAAAAGTACGTATGCCACCACCTGTGGAAGGTGAAAATCCTGTGACATCCATACACACGTCTTGACCATTTTCCCAATTATACACTAAGATATTATCTGGATGTAAAACACTACCTTCGTCTGAAGAGAAGCCCAAAGCCACTTCTTTCCGTGTTGGTACACCAACATTATAACAAATATCTACTAGAACAACACGGATAAGGTCGTGCCGGAATTTGAGTCCGACATCTTTAGCACAGTACAGAGCATGATCCCCAAATATATTCATCAAACTGTTGCATCTTGAACATTGTCCATCTTTTGCAAATAATGGTATGCCTAGGAGATAACAAACTACAACTCTAAACTGCTTAGTACATTGGTTGAGCCTACTAATAGGTGTAACCAATAGGTAGTCTTGTGCTTGTTTGAGTCTGTTACTTTGCCACAGTGCTGAGTCTCGTACATACAACATAAAGTTGGTGGGGATTTTCTTTTTAGATGCATCGAAGTAGGTTACCGCCAGGGAGTGCATAGACATAGGGGTAGTGTCATCAATGCTATAGTAAGGAGTTAGTCCACATACCTGAATAAAGGATTTCAATGCATGTTGATATGCAACACCTTTGTCTATAGAGTAAAGACTGTAAAGAATTGGTTGTTGCACGATACTAGTTTGACTTAGTGAAGAAAGGTAGTAATAATTACGAGTATCGGCCATCGTGTAAATAACAATACCAGTATTTTTGATGGGCAAGGTAGCTAACCATTGGTGCAAAAGGCCAAAACCATCCCCATCTCATGCGATTAATAACCTCAAGTACTAAAGTAAGTGGCTGTCGAAAAGTGTTGTAGTATTGGTGGTGTGCATTGTAAAGTACAATCTTGATACTCCGGTGCAATTGAAGTAACAACATCTCACATTGAGGTTCCTTGAGTTTATTGATGGAAGACATTAGTTGAATAGTTTTATTCACTCTGTTAAGCACCATGTCACATCAAAACTGAAGATCGAAACTCACAGTCTCTCCAAGGAGATTTACACCATTTGCAAGCCTACCAATGTTGTGAGGAAAACCCCCTTCTATAGTGCATCTAGGATCTTTAGTTGGCTAAAAGACTCCAGTCTTGTTGATGTTAAGATGCAAGCCTTTACTTGGACCTTCCGATTGTATGATGTTTAAGGCTCTAGATACTATAGGTATCCCCAATGATGGTTCCATCATCCAGGTACCAAGCATGCAAATCCAAAGTGCACTGAGAAGCAATAGTTTTCAATAGGGGATGGAGTTTCAAAGCAAACAACAAGGGACCCAGTGGGTCACATTGTTGCACACCAAGGGCATAGGAAAAGATGAATCTGTTAGAGTATAATCTGGCTGGCCTAGCATAACAAAACTCCACCCATGTAGAAATGCTTGGGAACTGGAGTCTGACTTCCTTGATAAGACAAGAATTATCTACTATGTTAAAAGCATTGGTAAAATCGATAAGGAGCATGGACATAATTTCAGTGTTACCTCTTAACAGACTCCTCCACAGGGTATCCAAACCCCAAACTGGAAATCCCCCAAATAGAAAGCCATCTCTTTACCCACTGAAACTGCAGTTACTTTTGAGACCAATCTTCTCCATATGGTCACAAGCGCAACAGGTCTAAGGCCACCACCAGGTTTGAGGAGAGGTGTGAGTGGTGCGCTAGCAATAAACTCACCCATAATAGTGGGCAGTTGTCTGCAAGCCAAATATTAACTACCTTTATAATAGATGATATCAGATCATCCGCAACAGCTAAAGCAGCACCACTCAGAGCATCTACCAAATGCGAAGCCCCCAAACCATCCCTCGTACAAGAAGTTCCTATAGGGAATATTTTTATTGCATTAAGAACATCCGTAGAATCAACTGAGATTGCATCTGCATTAACAGCTTCAGAGGGTGTAATAGGTGGTGGGGCCTGTGGATGCTTCATATGTAGGTCAGAGAAAGTGGTCTCATTGCAAGGAACAATACCATTAGAGGATAATACACAGATGACAACTGTGTAGTGTGCATAACTCATATTTTTCCTACAAGCTTGAAGATTGATGGCATCTTGTTTCTTTTTCATCTTCTGACTAACTAACCATTTATGGCTAGGTGCCTAAAGCAATTTTCTAATCATGTTGAAGCAGCCATTGGGATCTTTCCATTTTGATAAGGTTTGGTTGATAGAGGCAATTTGCAGACGTTTCCTTGTTCCAGATCTTTCCTCCGTAGAGCATTTAGGAGTACATAAATATATAAATTGAGAGTACAAACAGGAAGTAGGAGTAACTGTACCTGTTAGAGCATTGCTCGGTTGAATCCACAAGATTTCCTATCTCAAGCTTGTTGTCAATGTTAGGTGATCAAAACTATATCTTGATTTCAAGTCTACTAAGTCAAGTCTCAGACCAAGTTAGAATTGTAGTTGAGTATCAGAGATCACCCTTGAAGACTGAAGATCGACGAAGACATTTGAAGAACTTCTGTATCAGGTATGTGAAGACCGAACCATTCTATTTTACTCACTATACCATCATTCTATCTATTGAGACCATTTCGTACGACTTCTAGTAGAATTACAAAGAAGAAGTTTCGAGTCAAGCTTGTCTTGTGAAAAATATCTAAATATGATTTAACAAATAAGATCATCAACGATCCTTGACAATATTAGTTATACGAATTAATTTTTGGATCAACTGAAAATTGCCCTTGCAAATGATCATATCACTTGGGAATGTTTCAAACATAATAAAAGAAAAATATGAACTTACTGATATTTTTACAAAGGGTAGGTTGACAAACCAGCTCGCAAACCATAGATATATGAGTTACAGAAATACAGGAGGGTTGGCGAACCAGCTCTCAAACCGTAAGTTCAATTGGGTACAGTTCACGAACCCAATTGGCGAACCGTGGTGAACTGAATTTTAAGTTGGATAAATAGGCTAACAGTTGGCGAACCAAGTTCACGAACTGTGGTCAACTGAGTTCGGTATTCTAGTAGGGTTGGAAACCCGGGTTCACGAACTGTAGCACCCTAACTCATGAACAAGCAATATGGTTGGCGAACCGTTGTACCAACTGCCCCGATGATGTTTAGCAGATGCTTAAAGACTTATTATTTTAATATGTTTAGCATTGCTAGAACTCTCTTAAACACTTCTAAGACATCATTGGTCACTTAAGCACTTATGTGTGTGTATCAAGATTAAATTTTTAGGTGTTTAAATGAACATCAAATAACCTTCAATTTTTTGGCTAACTTGCCAAACCGAACAACCATTATACACGGTTCAGTAACCAAACCTATGCGTATACACTTCTGTTGTATTTTAAAGACCTAAAGTGTTTGCTTGATTTTCAAGTTATCTTAGTTTGAATTCTAAGTAACCCCTGGTATTTGAAAACTATAAATAGAGATGCTCTTTCAACTAGAAAAATCAATCACTGACACTTTGTGTCCTAGTTGATTCTAGAGTCGTCCTCTATTGACCTGGGTTTCCTCTGAGAAACTAATTACGTCTACGACTAAAAGACTTCGGTTTGGGGATTCGTGAAGCTAGGTCCGACTATCTTTACCTTGATAGTTCGTGAATCCTGATCTTGCTTTTTTGTTATCTAGGTTTTCGTAATCTCTTTCAAGCAAGATATATAGTAATCGCAAATTTCTCTTTGTCTCAGACTTTGTGATTCCTCAAAATAGATATCCAAAGACTAATCTTAGCTGATCTTTCAAAAATTGTTCTTGAGAGGTGGTTAAGAATCTAGGCTGCTCTTCCGGAGTTGTAAGTTTCGGATTTGTGAGGTTTGCTATCTTTGTTTATTGCAAACAGATTTTCACACCTTGACCAAAAAATATATGAAATAGGCTTATCTGTTAGAGGCAGATTGGTATGAAAAGTCTTCACTTCGGTTGAAGCGACTCTTAGGATGTAAAGGACGTCAGCCAAGGGAATCAAGTGCGCAGAACCTAACGAGGTTCAAGAGACGTAAGGAGCGTGACTGTAACTAAATCGCTTGGAGGGTGGGTTCAGTCTCAACCACATTCCAGTCCGAAGTCTGATAGTAGGCTAGTGTTTGTAGCGGCTTAATACAATATGATATTCAATCTGGACGAGGTCCCGGGGTTTTTCTACTATTGTGGTTTCCTCGTTAACAAAATTTCTGGTTTCTTGTATTTTTCCTTTCCGAATTATATTGTTTATCTTTATAATTTGATTTACACAGGTTCGTACGTATTCAATCTAAGTAGATACTTCCATTTAATATTAATCGATTACGAGACTTGTTTCTTGTAGAATTCGTCTCTCGAAAGATAGATAACAAGTTTAATAACTTGGCAGAAACCCGATTAACTTGTTTGGATACGACTAGATTTATCTTGGATATAGATTTTTGAGATCATCCAAGTACCTTGCTTAACAATCAATTTCACGGACTCTAAGTCTACATACATACTGATTGAGTATAGGTTAAGATATAAACTCTATATACATATTGCCAAGGATCATTCAGTTGGTCTACTTGCTATTGTATTAAGTTTTGTCTATACATATGTTAATGGGTAAAAACGATTTGCTGGTTTTTGAGAAATAGTTGAGAGTCGTACAAGACTCCTCAACTAAGCAAATTTCCTAAACTTTTAATGATATGTCTAGGGAAGTCTATAACGCGTGCACATTCGTAACTTGTAATCCCGTGATTCCATAGACCTGGGTGTAGAGGCCATATATCTCAGGTTGTATGTCCAATTGATGCTCCCTTTTGGTATGTTATACAAGAGACATACACGAACACCTTTCGTTAAGGAAGTATTGTCTCATTCCTCACCCATTGGTACATTTTTATGAATAAATGGCCTGAAGTGTGTTGTATCTCATCTGTAGAGGTCATGAGAACATCTTGTAGGGGACTTTGGCTTGTGCCTGTCCGTCGTGCAAGCTTTGGAAAGATTTTCATGTTATCATGTTTCCACGTCTACCCGTCTTGATATGAATCATTAGTTCTTGGAGAAGTCTGATCCATCGATTAACACTTCGTAAAGTATGATGAAGCCGGTCATGAGGATGTTGCTCCTATGTTGATGTTGAGATCACAACTGATTTCTCTCCAGAGATATTTGTTGGTGTTGAGACCATGGCTGGAGTTTCTTCAGAGATCCTTATTGATGTTGAGACCATGGATGGAGTTTCTCCAGAGACCAAAAAAAAGTTAGAACCATGATTATCGACCTAGTGTTTGATCCTCAATCCAATGAGCCTTTACATTCACGAACTAGTTGGTGGGTTGAGCATTCCTATGATGAAGGTGTACTGAGAGTTCAACCCGAATGATCCTAAACAGTTCGACTTCATTGTGAAGTGGCTTTGCCAAGGAATCGATGTTGTTACGACAGATAGCAGCAACAGTCTCCATTATTGATGTGATCGATGAAGATAAGAAGTTCCTCAATCATGCAAGGTTTGTGATATAGAAAGGTTCCATTAATGACTTTTCATGGCATCACGTCAGGTAGGAATGACTTTTTATATGGATCACATTTATTGAAATAGATTTGAATTGGTCTTTCCAATAAGATCAAGTCCCTAAGCGCACCTCAGAGGTGTTCAATCACTTAGCATAAAGATATATGCTGAAGGAGTTTGTGCCATCTGTTGAGGGGTGAATATGATTTTGGTCCTACCCGTCCTAGCTACACCAAATGACTACACTTTCTAGGAATGGTATGAGAGAGAACTTGCTTTCAATTGTATTATGTACCTCCTTTTATAGACTTTCCCAAAAGCCCTTCCTTTTATGACATCATGCCACATGTCCTAAACCTCCTTAATTACCACTAATGTCATTCCTTCTCTAATATAACCTCCTTGTTTTCCCTTAATCCCTTATTTATCCTTTTCTCATCATGGACACTCCTTAGTGGACTTGGGCCTTAGTCCCCAAGTTCCCTTTGTTAATGTTGGATTTAGCACCCCTTTAGGGGATCCCTAGCCCTATTGGGGGGTAATAATCTTCATGTATCAACATTAGTCCCCTGTGTAATACCCCGATATTTGGCGGTGGTTGGCTGAATGGAATATAAGTAATGATTTGTCATTTCCTAACAACGAGGCCTTTTCAGCACAATTGGCTCCAGAGTTGGCAGAAAACTCTGCAGTTAAGCGTGCTCGGGCGGGAGAAATCCAGGGATGGGTGACCTCCTGGGAATTGCTGCTGGATTACCGTAACGATGCCCGTTGAAAACCCCACACCGCTGGATAATCGCAGTGGCTAAGTGGGGAAAGTATCGGTGGAGGGTCGGGTCATTACAAATGGTATCAGAGCCGACGACGGGTCACTTTCCGAGGATGGGAAGGTACGCTGGACGGGGTTGGTACAGGTGCTTCTCATGAGGGGTAGGGAATGTCGAAGATCTGGGCTTGTATATATATTCCGGAGCCGAGGACAGCTCCAATTTTAAGGTGGTGGTATTGTAATACCCCGATATTCGGTAGTGTTTGGCCGAATAGAATATAAGTAATGATTTGTCCTTTCCTAACACCGAGACCTGATGAGTACACTTGACTGAGTTGTGGGGAAAAACTTCTCAGTTAAGCTTGCTCGGCTGGGAGTAGTCACGGGATGGGTGAGCTCTCGGGAAGCTGCTGCTGGATATCCGCAGTAGTGCCGTTAAAAATCCCACACTGCTGGATAACAGCAGTGGGTAAGTGGGAACAATATTGGTGTTAGTTGGGATACAACTAGGGATGGGTCGCTTGTGCTCGGGTGGGAGAGTATGTTGGGCTGCTGGGCCAGATACTGGTTTCACAAGAGGCAAGGAACGTCTACATTATACCGAGGCCTGATGGGTTCACTTGACTGAGTTGTGGGAAAAAACTTCTCAGTTAGGCGTGCTCGGACGAGAGTAGTCACAGGATGGGTGACCTCCCGGGAAGCTGTTGCCGGATGACCACAGTGGCTAAGTGGGGACAATATCGGTGGAGGGACGGGTCGTTACACCCTGACTATTGGGTCAATTGTCAAATGACCCGGTAGTCAATTGGCTTCCATGTGTACGTCTTTCTCTCTACTAAGAGAAACATTTTTCTTCCATCCCCACGTCCCTATGTGACGGTTAGTTTCCCATTTCGTGCAAAGAAACTTTACAGTTCCTCTTTATTCGTCATAACTGCCACGTTCAGGTCTCCACATAACCTATATATAGACCATTTGAATTATTCCTTCTCTTCAACTTTATTCCATCATTCTATCTCATCTTATTCCAGACATATCATACACGCGTCATGTCTAGCGACTCTACCAGTAGCAGTTCATCCACGGAGGAGGAAGAATGAGAAGAAGAAGGATCCGAGGAACTGATGAGTACCGACTCCGAAGTGGCGGGCTATGTGGATCAAGAAGAATTACATATACCATTTCCAGCGGATGGTGAAGCATATACAATCTCTGAAATCACGAGCAACTCCGATCTGAAGCGTGCGTTAAACCTACGAGGTCTCCGTGATGGTCAGCGCGTCATTCCTATGGATAACGTTCTCGTCCCGCGCCTACTCAACCCTCATGTGTCAGCTGATACTCCTACCTTCGGATGGCTCATGTATCCTGAGGAAGATACCTTAGACACCTTTCGTTCAAAAAGGTTCCACGGATGGCTATCCATCATGGTGATTACGATCTTTCCACTATCGAGATCCGGACTTCACTTCCACGCCTGCCATATGGCCGAATTGGACGGCTTATATCCGCTCTAATCCAGACCACGTGGTCGCCCTTCGTTCAGCGGGTATCGGGGAAGCCATAAATTCGTCTCTCAAGCGAGAAGCAGTTAGGTGTCGGCGTGATATGACGCGGCTATTCTGTCGTTGGGCCTCTCCTGTTCATACTTTATTCTTTGCATGGGGGGAGGCTACCATAGTTTTAGAGGACGTAGTGGCTCTTACGGGATTACCCATCCATGGTAGTCACTTGTATGATGAGGCGACCATTTTAAAAGCTTTGACTGACGAGGATAGGGAGTTATGGGCGTATCTGCTGGATTGTAAAGATGCCTCTCGTAATGAACAAGTAAGAAAAGATCAACTACTGGCGCGGCAGGGAGGAAAAGGAAAGGCTGTGAATGCTATCAAAAAGGGTAAACCATCGCCTGCTGCTAAGGGAAAGACTAAAGTGGTCGAGGGTAAGAAACCTTCCTCATCACCTCACATAGGGGAACGATTGTTTTCCATCTCTACCTACGCTTATGAGGAAATTCATGGATCATCAGTTCCCTCGGAGCGTACCAGCCCTGAGTCGTTTGTTAAACGTCATAAGCGCGCCTCCTTTCCTCTTTGGATCAAGTATTGGGCCCCGCGGATGGTGGATGGAAAGGTTATCCCTCCCCATAGGAAAGGGATACGTCCTCGTACTGAGTTGGCTGCTTATATTTTGTTCTGGCTTTGTCACGATATGTTCGAGTATAGTCCCCAGGATACCATCAAGAGTGAACTTATGCCAATGGATGTGTTGCTGTCTCGGGGCGTTTCTTTTCCTCTTGCGCCGATGTTTTTGGGCGGCTTGTATCGTTATTTAGATATGTTTTGCCACGACGTTCGTATAGTTAATGCAACTCATAAGGTCGAGACTTATATCCCCGCTTCCTTTATGCAGGCGTGGTCTTGGGAGCATCTTCCTGAGTATGCCCCCGATCCTCATGTCCTGGAAGTTCATCGTGAAGAGGATGTCAAGCAATACGATGGTACTGTCCATAAGGTCGACGTCGCCTATGGTTATACGCGGATGGCTCTTTGGAATGGTAAAGGAAAAGTGCCTAAAGAGGATATAGCTAAGCTTATGGATGTGGCACAGAACTTCAAGCCATTTCCTTATCATGACGACCGTTTGGGTCCTAGGAACTAGGATTTTACCTCGGCATTGGAGGGCACGGAGTTGGATTCAGCGCATACCTTATTGGTATCCAATTTTGATTTGGTGATGGCGGTGTTGCTTGGTTATCTTCCTAGTTTTTATGCTGGTAAGTTCATCGCCATGTCTTATAATCCTGATCGTGTGGCTCGTCAAGTTGGGTTTGATCAAGGGTCCCCTTCTAGCTTCTCGCCTTGGAGCGGCTCCGAGGACGCGAATATCATTGCTAGTTTGGATCGTTTTGTCTTCAAGAAACCGACGCGCATAATCGACCGAGGGATTTGCTTTTCTTTGCAACAGCCGATGCCTGAGCGCCCTTTGGAGATTATTGAGCTGGCTCATGAGTATCAGCTCCACATTCGTCGCCGAGCCCTGAATTTTCTTCTTCGTGAACTGTCTTCTCCTCCTGACTTATATTTCAAAGATCTCCAGATTTTACACACGTCTGGTCGGGTTAAGCTTAATAAGGCAATAGCCCAGAAGAATGGTCTTCAGTCAGGAACCAAAGGTCCCCCGCTGGATCCTTTGGTAACTTCCTGGGATCCTCCTGAGGGTCACGATCCTATCAGGAAGAAGAAAGGGGCGAAGCCCTCTTCTCATCGAAGCCTCCTAGACTCCATATTCCTAAGCCTGCTGCTAGTTCGCCGGCACCACAGGTAGTTTATTTCTTCTTCATTCATCATTTTTTTATTATTATTAAGAAAGTGGAAAATCCTACAATCTCAGGAAGCTGCTTTTTCCAATCCCGTGGGGTGGAAGACGCCTTCTTACTTGATGGAGGAGTACCTCAACATCCCAAGGAGTGATTGGTCCGAGAAGAGTCTTGCTAAGAAGGCCAGACGGGAAGCGTCCAAGTCGGCTATTCCCCTCCCCTGCTCTTCTAATGATGTCTCGTCTCTGCATCCCATACAGGTTCGGCCAAATAGTTCGTCATGGTCCCAGCGAGGTATTGGTGATACCCTACCCCTTCATTCGTGGATCTTGTGCAAAATCTTGGCGTCAAATTGTATAAAGAAGCTGGTTGGGTGTCTCCGCGCCTTCACATATCATCTGTCAATCCTTTGCGGGCAGAGTCCCTCCATGTCAGGGACCAAGCTTTGGAGTCCCTAGTGACGTGTCATATTCGCCGAGTCCTTCCGGGTCGAATCGGTCGATTCCAGGTGGGTCCACAGCTCACGTGGCACCCCATCCAGATCATTCTGAAGGTGACTTCTCATTGACTTGTGTATCTTTGTTTAATGGAATCTTTTGTCTTCCAACTCTTTTATATATATATATATATATATATATATATATATATTTGAGTTCTTCTTCGTAATATCACTAATTCTTTATTTTGTAGGTTCTACAAGTGACTCCGAGTCTTCTTCTACCTCTTCCGTGTCTCATTAGAAACCTCACGATTCTCCTCTCACCCCCGAGGTTGGTTTCTTTTTTCCCGGCCCTTAGTGTATTCCTTATTCCTTATTTTTTGTGCGTTCGTTAGTGCTTACTCGTCACCATTGTTATTCCATTTGCGCGTATATCGCTTTCTAGGATATGGGTCACAAGTGTAAAGAAACCGGTAAGCATGAGGGATCTTGTATCGAGGGTGGGAGGCGCGTGATTCCTGCCGAAGGGTCTGTGAAACGCGCTCGATTAGATGGGCGTAGTTCTACGCTAGTTGGACCTCCGGAGAGACGCCCCAACACTTCTGACCCGTTGTCGATTCCTGAGGATGTACAGTTTTGCTTTTTGAAGGTGGTAGATGTCGCTGAGGGCTTCGATCCTTCCCTTTATAAATTAGTTCATGGATTTTGGGTACCATCTGCTCTTGCCATCACTTACAAAGATATCGTAGCGCGGTGGTGGTCACATGGTGAAGGAGGGTCTCCTCGATATGAGGATGTTGTGTTATATGAACAAGAATCTCCTCGAGGTTGCTGACCAGCTTACGCGGGTAAGGGATGGTCCCATTGACACTAGTGTTTTACACGGCTGGGAGACTACTATTTGTGCTGCAGCTGACCTCGAATTTCGCGTGAAATGGTTGGACGAGCTGTTGACAAAGGTGAAGGATCGTAATGACCCACGCGTGCATCTCCCTGGCCAGATTGCTAAGCTCGAGGAGGCTCTTGTCCGTCTTTCCCAAGTTATTGCTGATAAGAAGGTGGCGCTGAATCAACTTACCGCCAGCGTGGGGGCAGCGGCTGTTGCATCTCAGCAGGCGGAGATTGTAGAGGAGAAAGTTCGTGCGGATATCGAGGAGAAAAGGAAGGAATGGTCCCTGTTCCAGTCCGCCTAACGCATTCACGTTTTCATTTCCTCTGCCTTCCTTTTATATATCTCGTGCACTTTCTTCTTCTTTGAACAATTTATTTGTTTGGTTTTTTGTGGATACTTGAACTAGGTGGGGAATTATGTTATTTTAAGCTTGGGATTTGCATTATGCGCTTTCTTCAGTTAATCATACGTTTGTTATTGTTAACTCTGTTTTGTTATGTTGCATATAAAGTCCCCTGATCTGCATGGTGGGGCATCCTATATCCTTTAACGTCTGTCACAATGTAGGTTAGACTGATGTTTGGACCGCGGTATGCTCTGCCTTAGAGTGTGGTGGAGTGTACTTGGACGAGCCTGTCCTTAGGAAGGCAGTGGCTTTATGCTTTTCCTTAGAGGGTTCGACGTGCTTATTCTTATTTTATATGGAAGCGGTAGTGCATTTTGCTTTAGTGGGTTTGGAGGGAGCGTATGTCGAGGACACGCCTATCCCCCTTCTCTTTAGAACGTGAAGGAGCACAACATGTATTCGAACGCGCCTATCTTTAAGAAGGAAGTGGCATGGGACGCGCCTATTCCCATTCTTTATAGAAGCGGTGGGTTTGGATGGAGCGTATGTTTAAAGTAGAGTGTGATAGGAGCGCGACGTGTACTTGAACGTGCCTACTACCTTTTTGTTCGTTTTATATGGGAGACAACGTTTGATTCAGCGCATATGCAAGTCAATTAGTTGCCCGAGTGTTCTAAGTATCTCATAGCCTACTATGGGTGCTTTTGGCATCCCGTGGGTTCGTTGATCGACTGGTTATCTATGTGTCCTGTAGCCTTCTGTAAATTTGTCAGTCAGCCGAGAGTCTATGCATCTCAAGGCTTTTCATAAATTCGTCGGCCAGCCGGTTATCTATGCACCTCGGGATTTGTTGTAAATTTGTCGGTCGACCAGGTGTCTATGCATCCAGTTAAAGCAAAAATGGGATGGGCAGGGCGTATGGGGAACGCGCCTACATTTTTTTCTCTCTTCAAATGGAGCATGTTAGGTGAAACGCTCCTACTCTCCCCTTCTTTTTCTTTGAGTCGAGAGCGACGTTTGGGTGGTCAAGGCGTATGGGGAACGCACATATACCCCTTTTTCGTTTCTACAAGGAATGATGGAATTAGAACGCTCCTACTCCCTATTTTGTTCGTTTTATATGGGAGACAACGTTTGATTTAATACCTCTGCAAGCTAATCGGTTGTCCAAGTGTTCTTAGTATCTCAAGCCTTTCATAAATCAGCCAGTCGAGTGTCTATGCATCTCGAGGCTTTTTATAAATTCGTTAGTTGATCGGGTGTCTATGCATCCCGTAGCGTTTCATAAATTTGTCAGGCTACCGGGTGTCTATGCATCCTGTGGCCTTTTATAAACTCGTTAGCTATTCGGGTGTCTATGAATCCCGTAGCCTTTGTAAATTCATCGGCCGACCGGGTGTCTATGCATTCCGTAGCCTTTCGTAAATTCGTCAGCCGACCGGGTGTCTATGCATCCCGTGGCATTTTGTAAATTCGTCAGCTATTTGGGTGTCTATGCATCCCGTAGATTTTTTTCTTTTCTTTCTCTTTTTTCCAACGCCTCTATTTATTATTATAAATTATCATTCATGGGGACAGAAAAGGGAAATACAGCTTGCCTTTGTTGCTGGACGCCGTTGTTCGTTGCTGGGTTTTCAAGAAGAGGGCCGCGGTTCTTCACTGGTGTGCTTGCTTTACGTATGTCGTGCCTAGTTTTGGTTCAATGACGAGGGAGAGGGTCGTTTCCAATTGCTTGATCTGCTATTTTGATTTCTCCCGCTGCGCGTTTGCGGTCAAAAATGCTCTTAATGGCGAAGCACTCTATTATTGGATGGCCTAACCTTTATTGATAATGGCAGTACTTGGCCGTGCCCTTGTCCATTTTGTTGACATCTAGCACCGTCGAGGGCAGATTGATTTCCTTGTTCATTACCCATTATTCCAAGAGTTCGATTATCTGCTCTTGGCTGCATAGTAGAGGAGGTGGAGGGTTGTCTTTCCTC
This sequence comes from Papaver atlanticum, assembly GCA_023531105.1. NCBI lineage: Eukaryota > Viridiplantae > Streptophyta > Magnoliopsida > Ranunculales > Papaveraceae > Papaver > Papaver atlanticum. Next base: position 10,720,706 of record JAJJMB010012161.1, read on the forward strand.
ATCCCTCTGAGTCCCCCTAGGTTTCCCTCGGTTGTGTGGAACGAATCCTTCCGTCCTTTGCCGATGTTGAGCCTTACGTTACGTGGTGTTTCAGAGACGACATTGATTGTGTGTTGCCAGGGGTGGTCTATATGTGTTTCTTTGACACAGTCGGCGATCCTCTCCGCCGCTTCTTCCAACTCGACGAACATTTTGAATCTGAAGTTGATCAGACTCCTTTTAAAGGAAGACGCCATCCCGCGTATGCAAATCTCAACTAGCGCTCCTTCATTGATGTCCTCGTGGCAGTCCAACTCGAGATGCCGAAATCGGAAGATGTATTTCCCTATTTCTTCTCCTACCCGTTGGCTGCACCTGCTCAAGTCTATTGATGTGATCTTTCTTTTAGCTGAATAAAATTTCCTAAGGAAGAGAGCGGACATGGTTTGCCACGAGTCCACGCTTTCTGCTTTTAGGTTATCGTACCAAGTAAACGCTGTTCCCGTGAGTGATTTAGGGAATTCTCTCAAGCATAACTTTCCATTAGAGGCCTTATCATTCATTGCAGAAAAAAATCGACTAAGATGTTCTCGTGCGTTTCCTTTCCCATCATATGCTCTAAACTTTGGTGATGTGTAGTCCTCCGGGTATTGATACTCGCTGATGCTCGCTGGGTAGGGGCTGTTCATGGCGCCGTAGTCGTCTTGTCTCACCACACGGTAATTTGACTCTAGGTATTTTTCCACAGCTTCTCGTGACATTGTTATAGGCTCGTCGTCTTTGTGCCCTTCATTCACTGCCGTTCCTTCGGAGATGTCTTCGTTTGTTATTGTAGCCTGTTCCATCCACTCTCTCAGCTTCTGTTTCCTTTCTATGCGTGTTTCCAACTTATTTCATATGTCTTGCAGTGTTAAAGGAAAGGGTTTCGGTGGTTGTGTCATTTGTTGTGCGCCCTTTCCTTGTATTGCCCACGCTTCTTTATTCTGGGGTTCTTGTGTTATCCGATGTCTATCCGCGCCTTATGCCAGTGTTTCTTCTTCGATGTCTTCATTTTCATCCTCTATTATTACCTGGTCGGGATCAGTGGGCTGACTCGCCGGTTGGTTTCTTAGCGTGCCTGTGCTAGTGCTTCCTATGTGCGTCATGGCGAGCTAGGCACGAGCCTCCGGGTGTGGTCGCCAAATATTGAGGGGTGAATATGATTTTTGTCCTACCCGTCCTAGCTACACCAAATGACTACACTTTCTAGGAATGATATGAGAGAGAACTTGCTTTCCATTGTACTATGTACCTCCTTTTATAGACTTCCCAAAAGACCTTCCTTTTATGACATTATGCCACATGTCCTAAACCTCCTTAATTACCACTAATTCCATTCATTCTCTAATACAACCTCCTTCTTTCCCTTAATCCCCTCTTTATCCTTTTCTCTTCATGGACACTCCTTAGTGGACTTGGGCCTTAGTCCCCAAGTCCCCTTTGTTCATGTTGGATTTAGCAACCCTTTAGGGGCTCCCTAGCCCTGTTGGGGGTAATAATTTTCATGTATCAACACCATCCTGATAGGTGTAGAATACACTCTATTTATTATCTATTGTTTATGCTTTCTTTGCTATTTTTCTTGTAAATAAGCGTAATTATGTATTTTACGCGTGTTTTTGAGTTATTAGGTATTCTGGAATCATACAAACGAAAAGAAGCAAAAATCATCCAAAGTTGAATAAGAAGGGAAAGATGGTCATTTCGCAGGAAGGTGATACTTGGAGCCTAGCCGTGGATAAGGGACGACCAACCAAAAGTCAAATAAGAATGCTAAAGGCATGCATCAGTTTTACTCAGGGCACCCACCTCCCTTACCTCATAGTGCTACCCTTATCACGCTGATGGATATTCACCCTCATCTGTCATAGGGATATAGTCCCAAATCCCAATACCCTAACCGAGAGAAACATTTCTCTCTGACATCCCTAATCATTTTATCACTTGAAATAAATGTGAGAGGAGATGGAGGCGTAGCTTAAAGTTCAGAGAGATAAAATTGAGAAAGAAAATAGGCAACAGTTGCTGCAGTAATTGCCGGAAAGAGCAAAAAGAAAGGGATCTATGGGTTTGATGGTTTGATGTTGCAATTGATTTCAGAGGTGAAGAATTGAGTTGGGTTTCAACGTATCGAGATGATTGGTTAATATGAACTAGTGGTGCTGCTGAAGGAGATATGATGGTGGATTTGTAGTCAGATTTAATCCTGGATCGAGAACAAATCAAGGATTGAAATTGTTGTTAGCTGAGATAAAACATGAGTTCTGGTGGTGATTGATTGGGGCTCAATTTAGAGTTGAGATTGAGAAGAAATTAGTTTTTGGTTTCACAAGAATTGAATCTGAGCCGTGAGAGAAGATGAAAAACAGCTAGTCACTGCCGTGAAATGGTTTTGATTAGGGTTGCTGAATTGATGAATTAGAGGGTTGTTTGGCTTCCAAATATGAGATGATGATGAAACATGAAGAAAAAAGAAATTGCTTCTGACAGTTGAACCAAGAAATCGAGAAAGATGTTGGCTCTGAGTTCTGAAAGAAGATGGGTAATTGCTGATGGGTTTGAACATGATTTTGAGGTCAAGAAGCAAATGAAGCTTAATTAAATGGAGAAAGGAACTCGGATTTGCTGCTGTTGAAGCTTGTCGTTGTTGCTGTAATGGGGAAGAAGAGCAAAAAGGTGGGAAAAGACGAGGGTACCCAAATACACCACAATCTTTTTGTTTCAACCTATAAGTCCTCTACCGAATGTGATCGTCTATGGACAGAGTCGAGACAATACGACAATTCGGTTCATACTTCGTGTGATCGTCTATGGATACGAGATCGAGACAATACGACAATAAGATAACTTGTGTGATTGACTACGGATACAAGATCGAGACAATACAACAACGAAGTATGTTACTTGATAATAGGTTCGGTATTAACCAAACTCTATAGGATGACTATCAAGTAATGCGGAGTTATCGTATATGTGTATTTTACTTTATTATAATAAAAAATTATAATGCGGAAATCAATGTAAAAGACACAACAAGATTTTGTTAATGAGGAAACCGCAAATGCAGAAAACCCCCGGGACCTAGTCCAGTTTTGAATACTCTCATAATTAAGCCACTATACAAAATCTAAACCAACTTCGTATAGTTGAGACCAAGCAGACTACCCCTAGCTACTTAGTTCCCTCAGTATCCCTGCGCCTTCGACTTCTAGAGTCACGCACGTGAATAACAAATCCTTTGGATTATATTCCAAACAGAAAAGGAAGAATCTGTTTGGTAACCACTCTAATCAATCTTTGCTACAAGATATAGATAAGTCATTGACAAAGGCTCTTTTGTTTAATCTAATAAACTCCTTTGTCTGGTTAAATCAATCTAACTTAAACTACCGAAATAGTCAAGTATAGATTCGCACTCAATCAAAATAAATCTCAAAGAGATATATTGAGAATGCCGTTCTCACGCAACTAATCAATCAAATAAATCTGATTCTAGTTGGATCCCAGCCGATCAAGGTTTGTGCACACAACTCACAAGGTACAAAAACCAATAATAAATCTTATTCGTCTTCAAATCTTCTTTAATCTTCAATAACCTGCACAACACCACTTGATCTCTTGTGACCAATCATGTACAGAACGGAGTCTATTAACAATGGATTGTCACAAGATGTCTTTAGATCTAACAACAGTTCTAAAGATCCCATCGATACTTCGATCTAGTTTGAGTGAATCATATATCAGAAGAGAAGATTCTCAAAAATAAACAAACTAGGTGCAATCAAAGTTTCAACAACCGTTAGTCAATCAAATCAATCGAAAACTAATAACACTGTAATTATCTAATTTCCCACCAACGGTACTCGTAGAGCTTCTTGATCCCACAGAAGTCTGTAAAGCGGTCGTAAAAGATTTCACCTAATTAGGATACTTTCCTCTCCGAATAGACGGCTCCACCAGAAACAACAATAAATGAAGTTTGCCTGGCTCTTAGGATATTTGCTAGAAATGCAAACTTAGGTATTTATAGACCAAGGAAGTTTGGACATCAAGGAATTTCCAAAACCGAAAGTATTCTAAAGATATGCAATGAATGGAAAAATTCGGTTTTCATAATTCCAATAAATGCTTGTCCAATATTTCTGAAATCTCCAATTAGTAAATGCACATTACTAATTTTTATTCTCTAGAGATATGCATTTAATTGCTGGTAATTAAAGCATATAAAACCAAAAACCTTAATTAAAAGATTTTCAATTTATTTCGGCACAGGATCACCTTAAGTACCAAGGAATATCTTTGAACAATAAATGAGAAGAGTTATTGCTCATGTCCAAAGTATGTTGATATCTTTTCACTGCAAATCATAATTTCATATTTACATGGATTTGCATTCTTGGAATTGGTTATACCACACTTCCAAACAAGTTTAGAATTTGTTCACATGTTTTCCAAGACTAAAATGTGATTGATAAAATACCAAATCACATACATGGGTTCAATCGGTTCTACAAATCACTAGGATCGGTCACACCAATCACTAGGATCGGTTACACCGTTTGTTTTTGTTTTTTTATACGGAAAAGGGTAAGATTTTATTAGAAAAGATAAAAAAGCTAGGCTTGAAGCCTAATACAAGGACTCTGAGAAACTAGGATCGGTTACACCAGTTACAAGGATTGGTTCCATATACACATGGTATTTATTGTGATCGGTCACACCAGTTACCAAGACCGGTTACACCGATTACAAGGATCGGTTACACATACTCATGACCGGTCACACCAATTACTAGGATCGGTCACACCAATTACAAGGATCGATCATACCATCACATGGTGATTACTTAGGATCGGTTAAACCAATTAATAAAAAACCAGTCATACCAAATCATAAGTCAGGTATTGTGATTAGTGATACCAAGATACATAACATAAGTTAAGATCGGTTCTACTATCTCACACATATTGGTCATCCAAAGATTTACAATGAATATCCGGATCAATAAGCCTAATGATTTCCCTTTCGATTCACGAAACAAGTTCATGAATGTACTTCCTTTAAACAAATGTATAACATTGTTTCAAAGGATGAAATCTTCACCATAACACATTCATATAATCATAACAATATATACAAGATTATGTCGATGTCATATCTACGAAGTTGTTGACACCCCAATTTCGCACCCTCCGTAAAGATACTATTTTTTTACGCTTCGAAACCGGATACAAAATACGGCTGCAGAAATCTTAGTATCGACAGGATAGTGAAAAGGTAAAAAGCAAGAAACACTATTCATTACCCACCAACACCTCACTCCACGTCACTTACCAACACATTACCCAAGGAGGAAATAAATTCATTATATTTCTCCACTTTTCTTATTGCTTTTAAATCAATACCAAAAAGAAGGGTCAAATACCTTTTTAAAAGAAAAGAAAAAGTCTTTATCCTTTCTCATCTAAAAATTCCCTTAACCACATCCGTAGACAAAATGAGAAGGAAAATAAAAAGAAAAAATAACATTTGTTTTCCCACCAAAAATCTTCACTTTATTTCCATTTTGGTTTGTCCACCACTAAAGCAAAACCAAAAGGCTATAAATACAAAGAAGAAGAGGAAGAAAGGATCATCGAAAAAAAAACATCATCGACACATCTATACAACACCATCGTATCACTGGAGAAGGTCTTCATTTGTGACAACATTCGCCTTTTATTCTTATGAGCGAAAAACATAAGAGAGAAAGAAGTGTGTAGTAGGTGAGGAGGGAATTCAAATAAAAAAAACAAACAATTAAGTGTCTTTGTTATTTTAAATCATTATTGTGTTTGTACACTAGTGCTTCCTAATTCTAGTTGTGCTCATTCAAATCTCAAACGAAGAGATACTGATGTATTGATTAATCAAGGCATTAGTCTTGGTTTAATTAATACAATCGTTGCATTTTTGTAACTAATTAGTATTGTCTTTAAGTTTTTAAAAGATTGGCATTAAATTGCTGGTAATTTAATTACTTTTAACATACTCAACGGGAGCAAGAAATCACAACAAGAATCCTTTCAAAATTTAATATCCTACCCCAGGTATAACAATTTTTATCCCTTTTATTCCATCTTGTAGGACACCGCGACTACTATTGTGTTACGATAAGAATTGCGTTTAATTATTAATCGTCCAGGTGGGGTAAATTAAAGTGTGGGTATAAAGCGGAATTCCCTCCCACATTAGACCCATTTTCGAAAATAATAATTGATACATTAACCTCCATTTCTGTTTAGCTGATCTGCGGGTTAATTATTTAATTTCGAAACTTCATCCAAATTCCGAATTTGAACGCGGAGTTAATTTAGATCTAAATTATGGATCTATGATTGAATTAAAGTATTCACCAAAATTATACTTTGCATCGATTTGTCCTCAAATCCTTGTAAATTGCCTAATTAAATTTGGTGTTAAATCAATTCCAAATTTAGAACTGACCATAAATTCTTTGTCATCACACCCGGAGTTGCTCTAAAAACTCTCGTAATTAAGTCTATCGTCGACCTAGACTTTAGATGATCTTTATCATGTTTAGGATTGCCCTTAATCATTTACTATCATGATTAATTTGGAGTAGAACTAGACTCTTAAAATAAATTTAGGAGTTGGCCAAAGCCCCCTAGACACCTAAAATAATAAGAGTTGACATAAACTCTTAATCTTTAAATGCATAGTTAAATCTTCGCCAAGTTTATAATTATGTCTCTATTCTATATAGATCATGCATAAAAATCTTTTCTCAATTTCCAAAATTATGATATCACAAGCCTGCTTACGTAAGTTTTGGTAAAATTAATCATAAACATTCCCCCTTTTAATCATTTAATAGAGGCCAATCTTATGATTGGGCGGTTGATGGGTGCCTAACACCTTCCCATCCCGTACTAGAATCTCCTTACCCAGACTCTATGATAGCAAACCATGAACATGTAAGTCATAAATAGAATTTGTTTTCCCAAAATAATTCAAACTAGTTAAAAGGGTCCTGATTCCCTTTAGTCAGGTGGCGACTTCAAAACATCTCTCTTTGCGTAGTTAGCTCTCTTACTAACGAACTAGTAAGACGTTACCTCTGTCCGACTTGTGCGACAAATATCCACGAACGGATGAGCACATAGACTTCATCCCCATAATAATTAGGGATCGGAAAAGCCCGGCTCTCGACCCTTGCCAAACCTCGATTTCTACAGTGGTGACTTCACTATGGAAAAAGAGATTCGACTTAAAAAAAATGATTTATTGGGAAATGTTTATAATTTAATTTTTTGTTATACTGATCACCATAAACCAGATTTGTGGTTCCAGGTACCCAATCAAAATAAGCAACTATAATGAAGAGAGGAACTTCCATTCGCAGTTGGCGGAGAAAGGGAGGAATACTAGTCAAGATGCTTGCTTCACAAACCGAGCACGAGAAAACTAAAAATCTCGACACTCTCACTTCAAAGATAGAACAAATCATTGAGGAAAAACTCGCAAAGTTCTTTGAGAAACTGGAAGATGAGGTTAGAAACAATGTAAACAACAAAAAAGGTTCTTATTTTCATCAACAAACAAATGGTTCTGGACTCGAAGGCGCTCCCCCATCACATGAAGAGTAAAACCAAATTGAGGAATCCAGAAATCTAGGTGATGGTAACGAAAACCCACCACCAAGCAGAGAACACTTGGAATTTTAGTATTTCAAGGAGCACGTAATGAAAAGGTTGTCAATAATTGAAAATAGCACCGGCGTTGAAAGCGAAGTATGGTACATTCTGCCAAAGGGAAATCTTCCTGAAGGTTTCAAGTTTCCTAAGATGGAAAAATATAATGGTTGGGGACCACCGGGGTCTCACATTAAGCTATACCTCAAATACCTAAAGCCCTAAAGGTTAACTGACGACTGGCTGTTAAATTTTTTCCACCAAAGCTTGACTGGACTAGCTCTTGATTGGTATCAACATGTAGAAAAATTAAAAAATATCCACATGGCCAATTATGATTAATTATTTTGTCGAACATTTCACCAAGAGTATAGATCATACTATAGCCTTACACCAACTTGAGTCCCTCCGACAAGGGGCACATGAAGGGTTCATCGACTGTATGAGTCGATGGGATATGATGGTGTTCAAAATGTCGAACGCCCATCTGAAGAAGCATAATTAAAGATGCTTATGAAAAATCTTTCGATGTATTACAGGGTATTCCTCAGCATGTCTGCACCCGAAAATCTTTCCGATTTTCGAAGAAAACGAGCTAGCATTTAGGACGCTATGAGAGACGGTGCAAACTCCGGATTCCTTATGGGGAATACCTCAAAAAAGAAGAAGGAAGTCAATTATGTTAACCCAACCCTTTATAGACCTACTTATATTAAGGCTGCAGGGAAGCACCAATGACCGAGACGTTTCGGCAAGACAAAGGTCAGCAGTATGTCGAGAAAAGGTGGAGCAGAAATCGAGTATTCTCTGAACTAGATGGAGAAATCAGTGATTTCCTTCCCATGTTAGTTAAATAGAAATTGATTCAACTTCGGGATCCTAAACCCATACCTAACCCCAAACCTCGGGGTTACGACGAATCAAAGATGTGTAATTACCATCAGAGCACGGGGCATGATACCAATTCATGTTTTGTCCTGAAACATCTTATCCAAGATTTATTGGATGATGGTAAGATAGTCATCGAGGGGGCGTCAAAGCAACCCAATATCCAGCAAAATCCTCTTCTTACACATCCGTGGAATCAAGGAGTCAACTTCATCGAAGTCGACGACACCGAAGTACGCCGGACACTCCCAGTAAAAGACCTTACAAAAGAATGGACAATCAAAACAAAGGAAGATGTTAGAGTCATTGCCGAGAACAACGAAGAAGCAGTGAAAATCACATCATATGTCAACATCTGTAAGGTAAAAAGAAAATCGTTGTCCACTATTGAAAGGAGTGGGAAAGTCGTATATTCGGAACAAATGCCGGAAAAATGTAAAGAAGTGCAGCACCAAACAAAGGGAGAGAGAGAGTTCAAGCCTCCCAACCTGCAGATCGAAAATCCAGGTGTTCTGGCTAGGGGAAACCCAGTTCGAATCCGGACCAACAATCTAGAAGAGGCGATAAAAGAGGATAACATGTTTATTGAGCAGTTGCGAAGAACAAAGGCGGACATCTCCATTTTGGGACTTCTAGAAGCATCAACAAGTCATCGACAGGCCCTACAAGAAGCACTAAGCTTGATGTAGGTTCCTTTGGGAATCACTCCCAGCGAACTAGTGCACATGATCGACCAAGCTGCAAGACCGGGTGCAATTACTTTCACAGACGACGACTTACCACCAGAAGGAAGAGAAGAACAAAGGGATCTATATCACCATAGGATGGTAAAACATGATTATACCATCAATTTTCATGGACAACAGTGCAGGTGTTAACATACGCACCCTAAAAGCAGCAAAAAAAGATCGGGATTGACCTCAGTCGTGTAACCAAAAGCAACAAGTCAGCTTTAATGGTCAGAGGTTTCGATAACGATAAGCAAATAGAAATTGGGGAAATCACGCTCGAAATATGGGTTGGGCCTATGAAAACCAAGGCTACCTTCCTCCTCATGGATATCTCGGCAAGTTTCAACATGCTTCTGGGACGTCCGTGGATGCATAAAAATGGAATTGGTGCATCCTTCCTTCACCAGAAAGCCAGGTTCTGGATGGGAAATGAATTGATTACTATACATGCAGATAATGGGGAGAACGAAATAAGGGATCATCAAGTTCTCTAAATATGGTCCCGATGATTGACAATTATACTGCGGAGATCCGGTATGAGAGTGAAGCTGAAGCATAAAATCGTCATGCACGTTCGAGTTAATTCAAATACCGGAACCGGAATGTGCCGAAGATGCTACACAAAAGCAAGTTCTTCCCTGGAATGGGACTTGGGCTCCGACAACAAGGGCCAACACAACCAATAACAATTCCAGGGAGAAAGACATTCGATACGGCAGGCCTAGGATATCAGTCGACCTATCGGAATACTACAACATTCTGAAAAAAGCAAGAAAATCAAGGAATCGATTAGAGTCATCAACCATCATTACAGGAATGGTTCATCCGCAAAGGAGAGGAAAAGGCTCCACCACCAATCAAACCAACAAATGTTACGCCCGTGATAACAAGACAAAATCCTAACAAAGGAAAAGAAGCCAAAGAACCTGTTTACGAAGGGGTAAGTCAGCTTTTTTCTTCGTCTCCTATTAACAGCGCAGGCGAATCCAGCGGACATAAAGGGGAGGATGGACGAGAAATGGGAGTTCCTGAATGAAAAGAGAGGATGACAATCTCAACCCAGGAAAATGAAGGAACAATACAGGAATGTATAGTTATTACATGCTTAGGGTTGTGATTTCCTAAAATATTTTTTTTTCCTATTTACAACGGCAGGGGCTCTCCGATCAAGCACCTCAAATCATTCATGTGGTACATGAAGCCATTAAAAATTTGCGAAGATCAGCTCAAAAAGTATTTTGGCCAAATCTTAACTGGTAGTGCGTTGACGTGGTATTCAACCAATGACCGCATCCGGTATGCAACATGGCCAACAACTATTAATGCCTTCATCGACTATTTTATGGAGATTCGCCCAGAAGCGATCAATCAAAACCTGGAAAAGTATCTTGAAGAGGAAAGGGAGAGATTCTGGAGGACAAACGCCAGAAGGATGGATCGGTCATCTCCCCGAGTTCCTCCCAATTATGATAGGAGCATCTGCATGATAATTCCCAACGAAGCAGCAGAGGACGTCGGAACTTCTTCCGATAAAAAAAAAAAACCACGGTAAGAATGGATGATGAGGGTCCACAACTGACAAAGAATGAACCGCAAGAATCCTCGTGGACCTCGGAGGACGGTATTTATATGTTTAATGCACCTTTAATTTTAAAGAAAAATCCAAAAAAATCATAAAAATATGAAAAATAGGAAAATGTATAAAGTGTGATTTCAGAAGTAATAGAATGTGAAAATGAATATGACGTCTTGGATTTGGAGGATGACATTGCAGGAAATTTTGAACATGGGGATGAAAAAATGATAACCTGCCTAAAGGACGTTCTAGAAGAGATCCAAAACAGCGGCGAAAAACATGAAAAAGAGCCAGACTTCATTGAAGAAGAAACAGTTAACTTGAGAACGGAAGAACAACCATGAAATGTGAAGATCGGGACAACATTATCCGCTGAAGAAAGGAAAGAGATGATCGAGCTACTCACTGAGTTCGAGGACGTCTTTGCCTGGTCTTACGAAGACATGCTTGGGTTGGATACTGATTTGGTGGTCCATCGTTTGCTAACTTATCCAGATGTAAAACCGGTCAAACAAAAGCTCAGGAGACTAAGGTCAGAATAGACCTTAAAAGTCAAAGAAGAAGTAGAGAAGCAAATCAATGCAGGTTTTATCAGAGCGGTCACCTATACTGAATGGCTGGCTAGCATTGTACCTGTTCCAAAGAAAGACGGAAAGGTAAGGATGTGCATTGATTACCGCAACTTAAACAAAGCGAGCCCACAAGATGATTTCCCGTTGCCACATATTGATATATTGGTCAGCAACACCTCTGGGCAAGGAAGCCTTTCGTTCATGGATGGTTTCTCCGGATATAATCAAATCAGAATGGCAGAAGAAGATATGATCAAAACATCCTTCATCACTCCATGGGGAATATTTGGTTACGTAGTTATGCCTTTTGGATTGAACAATGCTGGAGCTACATAACAACGAGCCATGACGACCATCTTCCATGATATGATGCACAAGGAGCTATAGATTTATGCCGACGACATGGTGGTGAAATATGCACATAGAAAGGATCATGTAAGTGTTCTAAGAAAGGTGTTTAAATGTCTTCTAAAATTTCAACTTAAGCTCAATCCCAACAAATGTTTGTTTGGCGCAAAGTCTGGGAAGTTGCTAGGTTTCGTCGTCAGCAACAGAGGAATTGAATGCGACCCATCAAAGGCTAAGGCTATCATAGACTTTAAAATAAATAAATAAAAAATCCTAAAGGAAGGGAGGTTCTAAGCAAACACACAACAGGCTGACTCCAACAAAGCAAACCTAAAAATTTCTAGCAAACAACAAGTATGATGGCTCCACTTAGATTGTTTCTAGACCAGCTTCTAATCTTTCGAAAAGGAATTCGTTACAATCTAAGCAAACCTCTCCGGATCGATCCGAATAAAGTGAGTCGAAGAGAAGTAGGGGAAGCTCAGAGGAGCTTTGATACCCCACCTCTTTGGCAACGCTTCCCTGGGTTACAAGGAGGCTCTAATCGACTTACAGTAATCTTCCTGAACTTCAAAGTATGCTTAAAAGAGTAACCAATATTTTTCGAACGACTTTCCTATTAAGCGCGTTACCCTATAGGTCTCGTTCTAGTCAATATTTTAAGCTTGGGTTCGCGTAGGTTATGTTTTCCTAATGCGGGCAAGAAGAGAACGGTGATGAAATCCGAACCCTTATCTTGTATGGCCTGTCCTTGCCCTTTACTAGGAAATTAAAATCCGTATTCAGTCCTCAACATATATTCACCTGAAGGCAAACTGTAAACCCGCTGACAGGGGATTCGCGGGTGTTTCGAAAAACTTACCTCCCGTACCAGACGGGCGAAGAACCGCTGAAGTCGACTCGGGCCACGACTCCTATGTCATGTACGAACCCGAGGGGCCGAGACGATATCGTAATCGTCGTCCTTCCCTGCAAAAAGTTTATATTTAAAACTACCCTTCCGTAGGGTTTAAAAATAAAATAAAAATGTCCCAAAGTTCTCAGTCCAAAGTCCAAGAATAAAGTGCAAAAGAAAATTTTTTTTTACAAAAATAGAAGATATCCTAATACAATTTCTAAAAAGAAAATCTAAAGAAATTAAAAAAAGAAAATCTAAAGAAATAAAAACTAAAATAAAATTAAAATCTAAAAACCTAATAAAATAAAATAAAATAAAATTTCTTTGTCTTTCTTTTCCTTTTCTTTTATCTTTTATCTTTGGCTCCTAATCTCGTAGTCACCAAAGTCTTTGGCTTAAATTCTTTTCGGTCCAAACTCCAAACCTGTAGCACAAAGAAATATACCCAAAGAAACGTAAAATAGAACAAAGAGAAAATAAAGAAAATCTTAAAAAAAAAACTAAAACTAAAAAAATAATAAATCTAAAAACTCTAACTTAAAAACAAGTCCCCGCAGCGGCGCCAAAAATTGATGTAATTTTAGATAGTGGTAAGAAATGGTTCGTTGAGACTTGTGAAAGCAATTGATTTTAGACTTATTTAAACTAAAAATAGAGAAAATTTAAATTTAAATTTGTTTTTAAGATTGAAAATAACCAAGAAACTAGATTCCACTATTACACATGAATGAATGATGGTAAAAATTCCAAAACTCTAATTATCTTTAAAATCTCTTATTTCTTAATTCACAAATAATCAAGCATATTCTCAAACATTAATTGTATCCCTTAAGCATAGATTATCTAAACAAAGTATAACCTATCTAATTGAATCACAACTAATTAAGAAAATTATGCAAACAGTTAAAATTCTGCAAAGCAGTGATTTGAGTGAATTATAAAATGCAAATTAGAGAAAAGTAAAATAATTACCAATTATTCATGCATCAATAGCTTCCTCCGTGCCTTGATTACGCGAGAATTAGCTCATCATCATCATGGAAACATGCTCAAAATTCATCTTTATTAATGCTCAAAAATGGTTCACAAATGATGAAATGGGAGAAAAATGATAAAAACCGGGTTTGTAACACTTATATTTGTTACAAACTCAACTGTTACAGGAAACGATAACAAATAACCATCACAAGCACTGCTGAGGAACGACTGTCTTTGAGCGTCTTATGTTCTTCGTAAGTTTTTCACCAGAAGAAATAATGTTCTTCCTGCAACTTTTATTTTCCGATTCTGTGATGCTCTAAACTTCTCCCTCTTCTCCCCCAACTCTCCGTAACCCTTCTCTATGCTCCCACATGCCTTTTTATACTCGACAGGAACAAGAATAATGTCTCATAACTCCACAAATTCTCCACAGTAAAGGAAAATTATTCTCGGGAATAATTTCTTTTTTTCTTCTATGCATGCGATAAATTCTGGCTGACTCTCCATATTTATCTTCTACGAGCTCCTATTTACAGCTAAACTTCGTAAAACATGTGCCGTACACGTCCCAAACTCGCTGTAACTCATATAGAACCCGTGAAGAACTCGTGTCCTCTGTTTGCTTCAATCCAACGATGCATCCCAAGTTTGTCGAAACGAAAAACCTTACCACTCTTGTTAAACCGTAATAGGGTGATTACAACTCACTGGGGTGATTAAGTCTTGCAAAAATTCACGGAAATTCTTCACAGAAACTCCCAAAAAAAACATGTAACTCTGTTTTCTTCACCACGGGTTAGCTAGCAAAATTCAGTCGAACCAAAGGCCCATA
>JAJJMB010012161.1:10735253-10770987 GCA_023531105.1 Papaver atlanticum
TTTCATCATCTTTTCCTAAGAATATAGGGATCATCTGAAGAATACCAGGTTTCAACTCATAACTAGCCGTAGAGGCTGGCAACTTAATGCACGATGGTCGGTTGGTCCTAGTTGGGTACATGTACTCCTTCAAAGTTGTCATTGTTGGCACAGTAAAAATCCTAGGGGTGAATTCCTCACTAAGACTTAAATTCTCAAAATTGAAGTTTCCAAAAACAGGGCTCTCCAAAGAAGAGTCTTCGAGCTCCCCATCTTCAAAACAAAAACCTCTAGGCTCGTCACTAATCAAACGGACAAAAGTGTCTCTTTTCCAAGCACGCTCACTAATGGACTTGAGTTATTTTTGCATACACTAAAAAATTAAAAAAATTAAAAATTAAAAATAATAATAATAAAAATAATAAAAAAATAAAAATCCTAAGGAAGGGAGGTTCTAAGCAAACACACAGCAGGCTGACTCCACATATTTATCTTCTACGAGCTCCTATTTACAGCTAAACTTCATAAAACACGTGCAGTACACGTCCCAAACTCGCTGTAACTCATATAGAACCCGTGAAGAACTCGTGTCCTCTGTTTGCTTCAATCCAACGATGCATCCCAAGTTAGTCGAAACAGAAAACCTTACCACTCTTTTTAAACCGTAACAGGGTGATTACAACTCACTGGGGTGATTAAGTCTTGCCAAAATTCATGGAAATTCTTCACAGAAACTCCCAAAAAAAACATGTAACTCTTTTTTCTTCACCACGGGTTAGCTAGGAAAATTCAGTCGAACCAAAGGCCCATACCAAGCCTTTTAGGCCATATCAAGACATTTCAAAAAGTTTCAGCCATTGAGTCTCTTTAGCACGCCCTCATATCTCGAACAAAAAAAAATCTGCCAGTTGAAAGAACTCCTTTTCCCGCCAAAAATCATTTTCAAACGAAGGGGATGAAGGTGCCCCTTAACCAGCTGCTTGAGGGCCAATAGTAATATGGGTACCCCTTAGTAATTGAGGTGCCCCTTAACACTTTTTCTAGGGTGTTTTCAACACTTTTTCGGGGTTCCTCCGGTGTATTTCTGGGGTGCTTCCAGTGCATTTATGGGGTGCCTTTAGTACTCTATCCTGGGGTGTAAAACACCACTTTACGATCCAATTTCGTCGCAAGAGCTTATTTCTCTAAAAATACCTACAAAGACATAAAATAACAAAATAAATAGAAAATCGAATACTAACAATATATACAATTGAGACATATTAGACACAATAATGCGTCTATAAGATGTCTCCACCAAGAACAGAGAAGGAAATCAGAGGATTTTTGGGTCGACTGCAATACATAAGTTGGTTCATAACTCTACTCACTCCCATATGCGAGCCAATATTCAAGTTGCTAAGTAAGAATATGCCTACAGTATGGAATCATGAATGTCAAGAAGCATTTGAAAAGATCCAGAAATATCTTACTAATCCACCAGTACTTGTTTCCCCTACCCCTGGTGTTCCTTTGATTCTATATCTCTCGATCACCAAAACCTCTATGGGAGCAATGTTGGGGAAGTATCATGAAGACAGCGGCAAGGAGAGGGCCATATACTACATCAGCAAAATTCTTTCAGGGTAAGAGTCAAAATATACCATGTTAGAAAAGACATGCTTGGCACTTGTGTAGGCAACCCAACGCCTTCGACATTATATGTTGTCTCATGAGATTCAGTTACTATCAAGGATGGATCCTATCAAATACTTGTTCGAGAAGCCCGTATTGTCCGGAAGAACGGCAAAATGGCAGTTGTTTCTCTCCGAGTTCGAGATCACGTACATCACACAAAAATCTATCAAAGGAAGAGCAATTGATGATCACCTAGCATCACATCCTCTCCTCGACAACATTGAGCTGAAAATTGATTTCCCAGACGAATGGGTGATGTATGCTGATGTATGTGAAGATAAGCCATAGAAAATGTATTTTGATGGCGCCCGCAACAAACAAGGAAGGGGTGTAGGGGCACTGCTAGATTCACCAGAAGGTATCCATACTCCTATTGTTATCAGGCTATGTTTTCCATGCTCTAATAATGTTGCAGAATATGAAGCATGCATAGCTGAACTGAAAGATGTTATTGAAATCAATGTCAAAAGCATCATAGTGTGTGGAGATTCATTGTTGATCATCAAGCAAATCCAGAAGGAGTGGAAGGTTAACGAACAATTATCCCAATATCATACATACCTTGAGGATCTCGCCAAGCAATTTGATCACATTGAGTTCCACCACATCTACAGAAACAAAAATTATGGTGTTAATGCTCTTGCTGTTTTAGCATCTTGGCTTGTAATCCTAGAAGGAATGACAGTGAAGCCCATCGAAATAAACAAAAGAGATGAACCTGCATTCTGCTATGCGATTTAAGTTTCTGCTGAACAATTAGATGGTGCTCCTTGGTTTATTGAAATTCAAAGATACCTCGAAGATCAATCTTACCTGGGAGATTCAACAAAACAACAAAGGAGATACATCCGAAGAATGGCGTGCCAGTACACAATCTTTGCAAACGTTCTTTACAAAGTATTGAGAGACGGAACCTTGTTACGATGTGTAAATGATCATGAGGCAAGAAAGATTCTGGAGAAAATACACAGTGGTGAGTGCGGACTTCATATGAATGCAAACATGATGTGTAAGAAGATAACTCGTATCGTATACTACTGGACGACAATGATGACGGATTGATATAACTTTGTCATGAAGTGTCACCAATGTCAGATACATGGGAACCTCATGCACGTGCCTCCTTCCCAACTTCAAACTCTATCCTCTCCATGGCCATTCTCCACTTGGGAAATTGATCTCATAGGTAAAATCAATCCATCTTCCAACGGACACAAGTATATTTTTGTTGCAATTGATTACTTCACCAAATGGGTTGAAGCCATTTCGACCAGAAGCTTCAAAGGAAAGCCAACAGTCGATTGATAGACGCATTTATGTGTCTATTTTCATCTCTATTGTGTATATTGTCAGTACCCATTTTTGTACTAATTTTGGTATTTTATCTCTTTGTAGGTGTTTTTGGAGAAATAGGCTTTTGCGGCAAAATTGGCTCGAAAAGTTGTTAAAGGCTCCTGGGAGGACACTTGCTATTCGGACTCTCAATTTGGATAAGGGGTAACCCATTTCCAAGCAGCTGCTAAGCACAGACCGGCACTGGATAGGGGGAGGTCACATTTCTTCTCAAATTTTCAAAACAAAATTGGCGGGAAAATTTTCTACAGAAAACAGAATTTTCTGTTTGATTTTTGGACGATTTTTAAGGAGATTCAAGGGCTGATTTTCGTTGGGTTAACCCTGTTAAGGATAAACAAGTATGGTATGAGCTGTAGAATCGATTAAACAGGGATAGAAATCCTTGTTGGAGCAAAACAGGGAGAATTCATATTTTGAGTTGTTTTCGGTTTACAAAAGAGTTTGTGAAGATTTTACGGCAAGATTGGAGTGTATGGAGTCCTTATTCAGTCTTGAGAGAGTTTAAGAGAGTTTGGAAACCAAGTTAACGCGTAAAAAGAAGATTAAAATCCCGTAACGTGCTATTAAGAAAAGAACGAAAATATTTGGATTAACTCGAGTGATTTTGGGGTTTGGTGGATATATATAGGTTGATTCGAGTCATATTTAGATATACGAACAATTTGGGAGAGTTTGGAGAAGTTTAGAGCCTTAGAGAAGCGTAAAAAAATCAACTGGAGTCAGATACAGAAACTTTTCTGCTGCTGCAAAGAAGAAGAACACGAAGAACATTAGACCCTCAGAGACAGTTGCAGAAGCAGACTTATTTTCAGTGACAACGAGGTACGGTCGCATCTTCCTGCAGTCACCGAAGCCTTTCAGCAACAATTCCGACTTCTGATTTAGACCTTCAGCAACTGCAGAATCCGTTGTTTTAACACTTTTCTCCCTTTTAATATCCTTTTGAGCCATAAACATGTATTTTGAGATTATGATTAATATGAGGAGCTAAACCCCATTGCTGAGGCGATAGAGGAAGCTATTTTTCCAATAAAAAGTGGTATATTCTATTTTATTTATTTTATTTCAATTATTTTTATGATTATTTGCCTTGATTTATAATTGTTTGAATGATTTTTGTTAAGCAATTGTTATTTCTTTTGATAGAGCATGCTTAGCCATAGGTTCTTGATGCTTTATACTTTGGATTTACACTTGTTATTTTGAAAATCTATATGTTGCAATAGCTTAGAATCAAATTAAACGCAAAAATTTAATAAATATAAATACTAGATAAAATCACTTTGAACTTGGAAAAATAGTGGAATCTTAGCCTCAGTGTTCTTTTAATATTGATATCAACTTTGTCAGTGTTTGCTATAATTTTTAGTGATTTTTCTATTTAGTTTTGAATTTAAGTCTAAAGTTATCCTTCACAAGTTCGAGCAACGAATCTTTTTACCACTACAACTACAAAACACATCATCGATTTCATACGAAACCACATCATTTGCAGATATGGAGTTCCACATGAAATAATATCAGATAATGGGTCAAATTTTATTGGTGAAGAGACCAAAGAACTGCTTAACAAGTACAAGATTAAACACCACCTAGCCTCACCATATCGGCCTCAAACCAATGGAGTGGTAGAAGCAGCCAATAAGAAACTTGTCAAAATATTGAAGAAAATGACAGAGACATACACAGATTGGAGTGAAAAATTACCATATGCTTTGTGGACATACAGAACCTCAATTCGCACCGCAACCGGGGCTACACCTTTCTTGCTCTCATATGGTATGGAGGCAATGCATCCCATAGAGGTAGAAATTCCAACTCTAAGGGTTCTAAAGGAGAGCCAATTACCTGAAGATGAATAGGTAAAAGTTAGAGTTGAGCAACTAAATCTTATTGATGAAAAGAGGCTAGCAGCAGCCTTCCATTCTCAAGCATACCAGAACAGAGTTGCACGCAGTTTCAACAAACATGTGTAACCACGCAACTTCAACGAAGGAGATCTGGTGCTCAAGGAAATTCGTCCAGTCAAACACACCGACCCAAGGGGCAAGTTCAAGCCGAAGTGGGAAGGCCCATTTATTATCAAAAAGATTTTTCAGGGAATAGCAGTACAATTGATGGACCTAGATGATGAAGAACATCCAAGGCCCACGAATGTAGGTCAACTCAAGAGGTATTATGCCTAATCAAAGGCAACATTCCAGCATACCTAATCCCGGCATCTTCTAAAATGATAAACTGGTTTGTCAGCACTTATCTCTTTTATCACAGTTTTCTACTTTATCAACTTGAAAAAAAAAAGAAAAAAAAAAGAGTTTGTCAATGATGAAAGGCTTAGGATTGGTTATGGTGTTATGAGCAACCAGATAGGCAATTGAGAAAAACTTTCCAAATTAATAATTTCAGTATTTTGCAGTTTATTAAATTATGTAAATATTGTTTGCAAAGAAAAAAGAGTTTGATTGAGTTTCAAATTTAAAAAAAAAAAATCAAAAAAATGATGAAAGTCTTAGGATGATACTGTGCCATGCACGTACCAAATATGAAACTGAGGCAAAAGCTTTCGAGGTATTATTTTGAGTCTAATCATGCTTTAGCTTTTGTGAACGACGAATTATCTAAGTTAAGATTTGTTCACCGGAGTCAGTGATCTACAAAGACAGTGCAAGTCAAATTAAGGACAGGAGCACCACCAGAACAAACATTTCATTCACAAAGGAAGGACTAACAAGATCCTCGTCTACAACAATGCAAATCAAGAACAACTACTCATCTGAAAGATACATTGTTAGAGCATTTCTCGGTCGAACTCGCAAGCGTTGCTATCTCAAGCTTGTTTGTCAATGTTAGTGATCAAAACTATAAGTCTTGATTTCTAGTCTACTTATAGTGATGTCTCGGACTAGGATAGATTGTGTAGTTGAGCATTAGACTTCACGACGTTCATCAAATTGAAGACAAAGAACTACTAAGGCGAGCTTGTGGAACTTCATCAACAAAAAGTATGTGGAGACTGAAACTCATCTATCACTTGGAAAGTCTATTTCTACTCTATCTCCTATATTGAGACAAAGGTCGTTTATGGTTTTCGATTATACACATTTGAGATTTCGAGCTGAGATTAACTCGCTTACATATTTCTCGGAATATGTGTTGGTAAGCTTTCACTTCAACCAAGTTCATCTTATATTCTTGACGAAAGTCAAAAGATGATCATGTGAAAATCGCCGAGTAACATCTTACATGGTTTGTGTGATACAATTATTTGATGTAGGCTTGGAATGTTTCGTTATGATTATTTCAATATCTTGAAAATTGCTTTGATGCTAATAGTGTGTGAAAACGGCTATTGTCATCCTCTAAGAAAGTTTCAATGATTGAAATAGAGTTTAGAATACTTAACCATCATTGGATTATAAACATAGTGTGCATTCTTGCATGTATGTGATCCATGAGCGGAACTAAAGTATGCACACCCGTATGCGTACTTGTAATTGTGAAATTCCGTGTACCAAGTACACATACCGGTACGCATACTTGCGTAAGGTATAGGTCCGGGAATTTCTGCTGGGTTTTGGAAGTGTACTTAAGTATGCGTACCCGTTCACATACTGTACGCATACTGGCGAACCCAAACTCAGACCGGCTACTTAAGTATGCGTACCCGTTTGCATACTTGAGTGGTTAAAGTTCTAGAATTTGTTTGTTCATGAACTAATACATTTATATATTAAGGAACTCATTCTTTGCAAACCGTGTCTATAATGTTCATGAATTGATTCGAGTGAATCAAACCAATTTTGCTTCGATTGTGTTCTTGTATACTTCTATGAGAATATAGCAATTGAACAACTCTTTAACTAGTTTCATTTGAGTCATTTGAACTAGTTATGGTTAAGATGAATATTATTGATATGAGAGTGTTCATATAGCTTACCTCGGTTAACTACGGTTGAGCCAACATGGTGTACATGTTTAGGTACGGTTACATAAACCTAAATGAGGGTACATTTTATTTGTGTATAACAATCTAAGTTCGATAACAATCTAAGTTCGATAACAATCTAAGTTCGATAACAATCTAAGTTCGATCTAACGGTTGAAAGATATTAGCTTGAGTCTAATCAGGTTTTCATCTAACGGTGAATATTGAATGCTTTGTTACCAAGGTAACTTAGATTGCAAACCCTGATTTGAAAACTATATAAAGGAGAACTCAAGCAACTGGGAAACCTAATCCCTGCACCTCCTGTGTTATACTAGTTGTATAAACTAGAGCCGATTCTCCTTTAACCTTAGGTTTTTCACGAAACCCTGTAGGTTAACGACTTAAAGACTCCATTGGGATTATGAAGCCATACCCAACTATTTTCTCTGTAGTTGCGTGATCTGATCTTGTTGTTTCTATCGTATTTGAGTACTATCTTCTTTAAGATTGGCTCGAGATTTATTCTCCGAAAGGCAAGATAAAAAGTAGTCACAAACATCTTCGTCTCATCGTTTGTGATTCCACAATATCTTGTTTCGCTACCATACGATTAAGATTATTGTGAGGTGATTGATAATACTAGGTTGTTCTTTGGGAATATAAGTCCGGTTTATCAATTGGTTCCTGTGCATCTTGATTTATCAAAAGACGGAACAAAACTCGTAGGTATTTCTTTGGGAGACAGATTTATCTATTCCAATAGACTTTTCTGTGTGAGACAGATTTGTTTATCAAGTCTTCAACTTTGTGTCGTAGCAACTCTTATTTGTGGGTGAGATCAGCTATGGGAATCAAGTGAGTAGTATCCTGCTGGGATCAAAGACGTAAGGAGTGCAACTGTACCTTGGATCAGTGTGAGATTGATTAGGGTTCAACTACAGTCCAGTCCGAAGTTCATTGGTAGTAGGCTAGTGTCTGTAGCGGCTTAATACTGTGTGGTGTTCAAATATGGACTAGGTCCCAAGGGTTTTCTGCATTTGCAGTTTTCCTCGTTAACAAAATTTTGGTGTCTGTGTTATTTCTTTTCCGCATTATATTTTGTTATATAATTGAAATATCACAGGTTGTGCGTTGAATCGATCAATTGGGAAATCCAACCTTTGATTGTTGATTGAAATTGATTGATCCTTGAACATTGGTCTTTGGTACCGTTCAAGTTATTCCTCTTATATTCAATCGAGCTTGCAAATTCCTATTTGCTGATTGCGGATTGAATTAAGAGATAGAGATATAAAACTCTTTGATATACTTTTCTATAGATTGAGTCTGACTGTCTAGTTTATTCTCTTGAAAGTATATTGGAGTTTGTCTATTCAGATTTCCAAACGAATTATTGGGTGTGGTTGTTGTACCCCCGTTTTTTCATACATGATCAGATCTAAAAAAGAAAGAAAAAGATGATCTGACGATAAATCAAAGAGGAAGAAGTGAAGACCTAATACAGAAAGGAGATGATTTTATCTGAGTGTGGACCGAGACCCAACTTCTTCACCATTTCCCATTGATCAAAACCAATGTGTCATAGTGGTAAAAGTGCCCATATGACACACTTGATTCAGATGTCTTCATCAAAGGCAGACCATCTACACTTGTCAAAATACATCTAAATCCAAATATGGCTTCAACTTTGAAATATCGATTTATCATTGTATGTACTCTAGAGCTGCATACAGAATGTTCTTGCATCTTTCTTTGAATCATCAAATCTCCATCTTCGAGCCGAACATTAATCTGGATCTCAAGATGTACTCACAACGAAGACAGAAAAATGAGCTTTATGCAGATCTGTACTGATACTCCTCCAAAAACATATTTCTCCAGCTAAACCAACTTAAGGGAGTGATTTCTTCGTCTGCTCAAACTCTATCTTGCGCATTCCACCAGTAAATGATCGCTACAGCAACAAACCAAACAAGCAAGAAACAAAAGAACATGATCCACCGCCAAAATATGAAGGTAGTGGTTGAAAGAGAAGATCGAAGCTCAAATCTTGTACAAACAAGCAAGATTCAAAGCCATCTTCTTGAGTCTCTGGTAAAAAAAATGGAAGTGAAGGAGGAAGAAATACAGAGAAGAAAAGGGAGAAGCTGATGGTCTAGAAAGAAGAAGATGAAGTATATAAAGCAAAGGATTGGGGTTCCATCAATCCACTTTTCGGGCAAACCGAAACGAAACCCATGACCCGTTGGGTTGCTCCAACCCATTAGGGTCATTCACCCGATTCGCTAGCTCCTTTTCCCTGTAAAAAAAAATCCAGTCTACCTTGTAAAGAAGCCGAAGCGTAGATAATTCTTCAGAAAGGGTGTCAATACGTGCCTGCCTCCCCAGGGATTCTCTATTGACTTCATCATGCCTCAACATGATCCCGTACATCTCATTCACCACCGATTTCAATTGGTGCTCGTGGCTATCCACCAAAAAAAGCAAGTATTCTTGAAGAGCTCTGGAGGCCTAAAACAAGAAATGAGTTAATAAAAGTATTAAGTCATTAAAACAAGAAGAGCAGAGTAGCAGTAGTACCTCGGGAATATCATTCGGGAGAGGTAAACCAATAATGTTTTCACGGTTAAAACAGCCACCTTTAATTGAAACCACATCTAAAGTTCCCAAGATAGGTATTTGAAAATCCTATGTGGGAAGAAGATGACCGATACCGATTGATGGAACCTATTGAGAAGAAGTATAACTTGAAGATCCCATCAACAATGGACGAGGGGAGAAACCCGAATCACCCACTACAAGATTCTCTCGGCAAGCTTGAACGGAAGGAGATGGACCCAAAGAAACCGATCTCCAATATGAATCAAAATTCAGTCCACGATCAACTGAATCTTCAAATGAATGTTACGATCGGCGTGCGATCTCATCCATATCACTAAACGACGCATAAGTAAAACATGTTTTATCAGGAGGAAAATGAGGTGGTGCGTATGGTTGACTAATTTGTCGCCCAAATCTGTCACCAAGATATATACCAAGCACGGTAATCTGGTCCTCGTAACAAGTACCGAAGCATGCTATGCGACATAGCATGAATGGATCTTTGATCACGCCGAATGAGATAATTCTTCCAAGGGTCCCAGCAAATCTGCGATCGAAATGGAGGTATATATATTAAAATAAATAAATAATAATATAAAAAAATGAATGAAAAAAAAGGGGGTTCTTATAGATTCAATCGTCGCCTCTTCCAACCAAAGGCCTGTATATGCAGTCGAATGAATTCGAAGTGCACCTTTCCATCTAACCATTCGAGGAAATGTTTGACAATTGGAGAAGCTTGTATCAAAAGGAGGGCGACTGGTGGGAAAATACTCATAACACCGATACTGTTACAAAGAACAAAGTATGGGTGTTAAATAAAAGGTCTAAGATCGGTCAGCCTGAAGCAAGGAGAAATGTACTCACATTCAAGACAGGCCAGAATCCACACAAGGCTTTTGTTTGAAGGCGGGTTGCTCGGGTTAGATAGTTGTAAAGTCGCGCCATCGCACAACTTCCCCAATCGTAAAAACCTACCAAATCAAAGTCAGAAAATACTGCCAAGTAGCCTGATTTGATATAGCCACTAGAAGAGCTAAGGAAGGTGTGACCCGAACAAAAAATCAGGAAAGCCATGGTAACCTCAATAACTTTAGCATTATCTTTTGAAGCGTCAGCAGCGAGATCTAGCTCGGGGACCGAGAAATTCATCTTCAAGCCAGCTAAACTGACGTACCAATTCTTAAGGAAGATGTCCCCATAATGAGTTCCCAACATGTTTCTGACATTCTCCTCAGTCATGTTTACACCTAACAGGACAGGAGCTCCTACCCCCACACAGATGCCAGTAATCATGTAGAAATCCAAAGTGTTAGAGCACTGCTCGGTCGAACTCGCAAGAGTTGATATCTCAAGCTTGTTTGTCAAGTTTAGTTGCCAAAACTATAAGTCTTGATTTCTATTCTACTTATAGCTAAGTCTCAGACTAGGATAGAAAGTGTAGTTGAGCTCTAGACTCCACGGCGTTTATCATAGAAAGACGAAGAACTACTCAAGGAACTGGTGGAACTTCATCGACTAAAAGGTATGTGGAGACTTGAACTTATATATCACTCAAAAGTCTATCTACTCTATCTCATATCTTGAGACAAAAGTCGTATTGCTATATAGACTTCGATTATACACATTTGTTATTTCGAGCCGAGTTTATCTCGCTTATTTATTTCTCGAAATATGTGTTGGTAAGCTTTCGCTTTGGCCAAGTTCATCTTTACAAGTAACGAAAGTCATGTTGATTATTTCAATATCTTGAAAATCGCTTTGATGAAAAATAGTATGTGAATAACCTCTATTTAACATCCTCTAAGAATGTTCATTGATTGAAATGAGAGTTTAGAATATATAACCTTGAATGGATATAAACATTGTATGTGAACTCATACGTGTGTAAGTCCAAAATCCTTGAACCAAAGTATGCGTACTTTGTTGTTCAGGATAATCGGAACTAAAGTCCGCGTACCTGTACGCGTACTGCCGGAAGTTCACGTCCCGTGAATTTCTGTTGGAGTTTGTGAACTGAACACAAACTCAATCCAGGTACTTAAGTATGCGTACCGATATGCGTACTTGAGTGGGTTATTTTCTAAAAATGGTTTATTCGTGAACTTAAACTTATATAAACTAAGGAATGCATATTTTCAAACCGTGGCTATAAAGTTCATGAATCGATTCGAGTGAATCAAAATCGTTTTTTCTTAGATTGTGTCTTGTATACTTCTATGAGATCTAAGCAATTGAACAACTCTCTAACTAGTTCTTTTGAGTCATTTGAACTAGTTATGGTGAAGATGAATATGGTTGATATGAAAGTGCTAATATGTCTAACCATTTGGTTAACTACTGTTGAACCAACTAGGTGTACTCGTTTAGGTACGGTTACATAAACCTAAATGAACGTGCATTTCATTTGTGTATAACAAGCTAAGTTCGATCTAACGGTTGAAAGATATTAGCTTGAATCTAATCAGGTTTTCATCAAACGGTGAATATTGAATGCTTTGTTACCAAGGTAACTTAGATTGCAAACCCTGATTTGGAGTCTATATAAAGGAGAACTCTAGCAACTGGGAAACCTAATCCCCACACCTCCTGTGTGATACTAGTTGTATAAGCTAGAGTCGATTCTCTTTTAACCTTAGGTTTTGATAAGCACGTAAGTGCTACATTTTATACCCATATTTATATTAGATAGGACTCGATATTTTGGCTAACAACACCATTTTAGTGCTTTTGTAGAAAGTACAAGCGAATTCGATCATACAAAAGAATAGTAACTAAATGGAAGCTAAGGACGCAACATAAACATCTACACTGCTACTGCTCAAATCAAGAGAGAGGTATGACTAGTAATTTTAACCTGTCTCATATATTCCGTGCCAAGCACCTAAACGTACTAAGAGCAAGAAGTGGCACGTGGCCTTCCCATCATCACATTTGTGTGGAATCTCATTTGTTGGCGTTCATTAAAAGAAAAGGGTCTATGCCACTTCAAGCAGCTGCCTTAATTACCATTCTCTTTGGTGGTTTGAGTCCAAGATGTCTTGCAGAAACACAGAGAAGCAGTGGTTGTCGCTCTAAGTCTTTACACCGACAACAACAGCAGTGGATTCGGAGGTTCCCATGGGCTGAAATGGAGTCCATTTTGAAAGTAAAATCAGGTCGAATTGCCGTTGATTCAGATGGGAAGCTAGGTTTGTGGTGATATTGAATGAGCTATGAGAGGAGATTTGAAACCAAGCACAGAGGCACCTCCTTATGCACTTGTAACTGCCTATAAACTGTCCGTGCAACTTCCTGAAAGAAGATGGAATGAAGTGGAGCTGTACTACCGGAATTAAGAAGTTGGTGATGTAGTCGTGAATCAGAAGACAAGGGGAATATAAAGTGGCGTCTGCAGTTGGAGTTCAGGCATGGAATGGAATGGTGCTGTAGTTTGAGATGGATTTGAAAAAATTTGAACAAATTTGAACAAATTGGAGGATGATGTAGATGCACAGAGATGGCTGCAGTCAGAGATGTGCAGTGGCGAGATGATCGACTCAAGTTGTGCTGCCAGAGAGAAAGAATTAAAAGCTGTCGGAGTTGAGGAGATGAAGCAGCATCAGTTCAGCTGAAATGTTGGTTGCAGGCAGTGGTGTTTGTGATTGGTGATCAGTTGTTCGGACTGGAATTAGTATTGTACTAGCTTTTGACGGTGATGGAAATTCGCAGAGAAGGTGATGGAGGTTTGAGCAGTGATAATTGGAGTTGTGCTCGGCGCAGTGGCCTGAGCTTGATGAGTTGGTTTTTACGGTGAATGGAAGTGAAGCATGGATGGACAGAATGAACGGAATGGTCAAGTAACAAGACATGGTGCTATGGCTTAATGGAAGTTGGATATTGGCTCGAATCTGGAAGGCGCAGAGGGAGAAGAATTCTGTGTTGTTTAAATCTGTTCTGGAGATTCGTAATAGCTACCGAAGCTGGTGCTGTTGCTGGAACTAAGAAGGTCAGGGTGTTAGGGTTTAATGGACGGTGTAGGAATCTGAAGTTGGAAGTCAGGCAGTAGTTGGACTAAGCCTTGGCAGTTCAGCTAAGTTTTGTCGGACTTCTTTGCATCACTTATATACATCGTACTCGGATGCAACCAGCCGGACATTGGTCATGGTCATTGGTATTTGGGTTGGGCCTGGAAACTATCAACGGAGTCCGGATAGATCCCATTCGCAGCATTACAAATATATACAGAGAGAAGCAGATTAAAAAAAGGGGTTCCGACAACTGAGAGCTGCGGCTGCAGAGCCGTCTACAAGAGGAAACGAAGACTAGGGTTTGCGTTTTGTGTTCTCCATTTTCATTTTGATTAGCTATTGATTTTAGATTTATTTATGGTTTTTGGGAAAGCCATGTCGAGCTAATCCATGTTAGGGTGAAAGGATGAAGTTGTAGGTTGATTTATTTTGTGTTCTAAACAATGGGTTTCTATAATTTGAGCTTAATGTTAATTGTTTTGGCTCTCTCTTAATGTTTGATCTTCTAGCTATATTTTTCATGTTCTATGCCATGTATAGTCCATAGTTAGATTAGTAGAAGAACTCATTGATCCTTTGCAATAATTGAATTATGAATTTCATTTGACTATTTATGCCATGTATATCTAGTGCTTAAGAATTCTACTTTAAGGTGAGAACAAACTACCGTTTTGATAATTCTATTTTACGATTCTTAATGAAATACCTTCCATGTACTAGTAGCTAGGTTCGCTATTTTACATGAGTAAATTCGAGACCTTTGTGATTGAATACAATTAACGTGCCTACAACGGAGTCCCGGATCCCTAACACCCTCACATCTTTGGTTACGTTTTTATTAATTTGCTTTCTTAGTTCCATAAATTTCTGAAATATTGAATCTGATTATTTGATTTTTGGTATTAGTTAGTTGTAGTATTTTCACACTCCTCGTGGGAACGACCTGTACTTGCCATTGTTCTACTAGTTAGACACTGTGCACTTGCAGTATATTATTGTAGGTTTCCGAACCTATCAGGTTTCTACCGAGACCCTGTAGGTTAACGACTTGAAGATTTCATTGGGATTGTGAAGCCAGACCAAACTATTTTCTTTGTAGTTGTGTGATCTGATCTAACTGTTTCTATCGTGATTGAGTGAAATCGTAAGATTGGCTTGAGATTAATTTCTCCGATAGGCAAGATAGAAAAGTAGTCACAAACATCTTCGTCTCATCGTTTGTGATTCCGCAAAATCTTGTTTCGCTAGTCGATTAAGATTATTGTGAGGTGATTGATAATTCTAGGCTGTTCTTCGGGAATATAAGTCCGGGTTATCGATTGGTTCCTGTTCACCTTGATTTATCAAAAGACGGAAAAAAACTCATAGGTATTTCTGTGGGAGACAGATTAATCTATTCGTGTGGACTTTTCTATGTGATACAGATTTGTTTATTAAAGTCTTCGACTTTGGGTCGTAGCAACTCTTAGTTGTGGGTGAGCTCAGCTAAGGGAATCAAGTGCGTAGTATCCTGCTGGGATCAGAGACGTAAGGAGCGCAACTGTACCTTGGATCAGTGTGAGATTGATTGGGGTTCAACTACAGTCCAGACTGAAGTTAGTTTGTAGTAGGCTAGTGTCTGTGGCGGATTAATACAGTGTGTGTTCAATCTGTACTAGGACTCGGGGTTTTTCTGCATTTGCGGTTTCCTCGTTAACAAAATTTATGGTGTCTGTGTTATTGATGTAATTTTAAATAGTGGTAAGAATGAGTTCGTAAGACTTGTGAAAGCTAGATTTATTTAAACTAAAAGTAGAGAAAATTTTAATCCAAATTTGTTTTTTTTTGAGTGAAAATAACCAAGACACTAGATTCCACTATTACACATGAATAAATGATGATAAAAATTCCAAAACTCTAATTATTTTTAAAATCTCTTTTTCTTAACTCACAAATTATCAAGCATATTCTCAAACATTAATTGTATCCCTTAAGCATAGATTATCTAACCAAAGCATAACCTATCTAATTGAATCACAACTAATTAGGAAAAATTATGCAAATAATTAAAATTCTGCAAAGCAGTAATTTGAGTGAATTATAAATTGCAAAATTAGAGAAAAGTAAAATAATTACCAATTATTCATGCAACAATAGCTTCCTCCATGCCTTGGTTACGCGAGAATTAGCTCATCATTATCATGGAAATATGCTCAAAATTCATATTTATTAATGCTCAAAAATGGTTCTCAAATGATGAAATAGGAGAAAAATTGATAAAAACCGGGTTTGTAACACTTTTGTTCGTTACAAACCGAGCTGTTACAGAGAACGATAAAAATGAAGTGTTGTTGACACTGTTGCAATACGACCCACAAACAGTTGTCGTTGTCACTGTTGAAAAACGACGTTCTGCATGCGTCCAATGTTCTTCGTGTTCTTCACAGCAGCAGAAAATGGAGTTTTCCTGCAACTTGATTTCTCGACTCTCTGGTTCTTCCTAACTGCTCCCAACTCTCTCTATATCCCAGTGAGACCCCAATCAACCTATTTATATCAATCAACACATAAAAATCTCGCTAATAAATTCAAAATATTTTCTTTTACTCGAGATGATATTTACGTGATTCTTCCCCTGTTTATCTCCTCCACGCATCTGTTTGATCTCCACACACTTCCTGCACGCTGAAAATATGTTAAACTCGCTCTAATCTCCACGAAATCTTCCAAAAAATCTTCTCAACACGTGATATTCTCGTTTCTCCCTGTTTTCTTCTTGTGGATTAATCAGCCAAATTCGGTCGTAACAGACACCCATAACAGCTTTCTATGGTCATATCACGTCTACCCATTAAGTTTCAGGGATTGAATCTCACTAAATCACGTCCAAAAATCGATCGAAAATTTTACAGAGAATAAGTTTATTTTCCCGCCAAAAATATTTTTTTTGAATTTGAGAAGAACATGTCCTCCCCCTAATCCTGCACGGGTGTCCCTTTAGCACTTGTCCTGGGGTGCAAATAGTAATTTTTGGGCGTAGATAGTAATTTTTCCGGGGTTCCTCCGACACATTTCTGGGGTGCTTCCGGTGCATTTCTGGGGTGCCTTTAGTACTATCCTGGGGTGTAAAACACCACTTTTCGAGCCAATTTCGCCGCAAGAGTTTATTTCTCTAAAAATACCTACAAAGACATAAAATAACAAAATAAATACAAAATCGAACACTAACAATATATACAATTGAGACATATTAGACACAATAATGCGTCTATCAGTTATTTCTTTTCCGCATTATATTTTTTTATATGATAGAAATATCACAGGTTGTGCGTTTGTATCGATCAATTGGTAAATCCAACCTTTGGTTGTTGATTGAAATTGATTGATCCTTGAACATTGGTGTTTGGTACCGTTCAGGTTAATTTCTCTTGTATTCAATTAGACTCGCAGATTTCTATTTGCTTGAGTAAGTATTGAATCGGGAAATTGAGATATAACTCCTTGATATACTTTTTATTAAGATTGAGTCTGACTGTCTAGTTGAGTACATTGAAGCTAGTCCATACAGATTGCTAAGCGAATTATTGGGTGAGGTTATTGTACCCCCACTTTTTCAATTGGTATTAGAGCAGGCAAACACGTTTAAAGACCTTGTAAGTCTGTGTTTGTAGCGATCTGACTATATAGACAGAAATTTTATCTCCATAAATGTACCACCAGTCTTCGATGGCTCAAACTACTTGTGGTGTAAAATCGCTATGCGTGCTTTTCTTCAATCTCGTGATTTTCAAAAATGGGTACGTGTTGTTAATGGCTATGATCCTCCAGTTAATACAGAAGGCGATGTATCTATACCGAAGGATATTGGTAGATATAGTCCAGAAGAAATCCTTACTGCAAAGCAAAATTATGACGGCTTAAATGCTATCATACATGCCATTACCCCAGACCTTCAGCACCATGTGACTACGTGCACAAAGTCTAAAGATGCCTGGGATATATTAGAAACCGTATTTGAAGGGAATACATGTGAAAAATAAGCTAGGCTTCAAAACCTAAATTATGATTGGGAAAACCTTCGTATGGCAGATGAAGATTCATTTGATGAATTTAATCACAAAGTGTCTGAAATTGTTAATGCATCTTTTGCATTGGGTAAGACTATTCCTGAAAAGGACATTGTGATGAAGATTCTCAGATCCCTGCCATCTAGATATGATTCTAAGAAGCATGCCATCGTTGAAGGAAATAATCTCGCAACGCTTTCCAGAAATACTCTGGTTGGGAAGTTAAATATCTTTGATCATGAGCATACATCCAAATCTGGAAAGGATGTTGCTTTCAAAGCACAAAAGAATACTAAATTACTTGATAAAAGTAAAAGTGTTTGCATCTCTGAAGATGATCTTTCTGAGGCTGATTCATCAGATGAAGATCTTGACAAGTCAGTCTCGTTGATCACAAGACAGTTTAGGGACCTTCTTTTGAAGAGAAGTAAACGGTTCTCCAGAGAAAAATCCAGGTCATCAGATAAACCCCATAATCGTGTTCCTCCTAAAAATAAGGATAATGATGAAACTGATGACGAGGATATGCCTCAGTGCTTTAAGTGTAAAGGTTTTGGTCATTTTTCAAATGAGTGTCCAAATCGAAAGAAATACACTGGGAACAAAGGTCTTGCTGCAACTCTTGATGAAATGTCTGACAACTATGATTCTAATGAAGACGAAAAACCAAGTATTGCACTTCTTTGTGAAAATATTGATTTTGATAATTGTAGCAATACATACATCAATCTTGATATTCTTTCAGAAGAAAACTCAACCAATCTGGAAGAAAAAGTTTACCCTTCCTTTGGAAACTCTCTGTCTAATTTTTCAGGTTCTACTATGTGTCTAGCAGCTTGCACATCTCGGATACCTGAATCATATTCCAGGTTGACATGCTCATATTGTTCGCTCAACGGCCATGAACTATCAAAGTGTTTCAAGTATAAACACAAATTGAGACATGCCAACAAACTTCAACGAAGAGCAAATCGATTAGCAAACAAGCTCAAACTTGTTCAGAAGACCGCTGAGGTATGTAAGATTTTATCTTCGTCAAAGAAGTTAGTTTCCAAAGATAAGACAAGACTATTGGAAATAAACTTATGGTCTAAACTCTATGAGAAACAGGGTTCCATGAATTCCGATCGAAAAGGACATGGTGGACAGATTATTGTTCACCCTAGCACAACTTAAATTATGTTGGTTAGTGCATCTTGTCTCATGTGCCTGATCAAAAGAGACAAGATTCTGCACATCTTAGGCTTTAGAAAAACCAAAATGGTTTTAAAAATTTGTTTTCTTTTTATGCTTTGCTTGTTTTGAAAGATTGGAATTTTTCCATATCTAATTGATATCGGAAAGGTCTTCCCTGGTTAATCAATAAAAGAGGGTTAAAATTGACAATTTTGCCTTTTATAGGGTATGAGTTGTGCGTACGTGAATCCTTTGAAGTGTATAAAGGTTCCGTAACCCTACATTCCTTCTTCCTTCCCTTAAACTCTTTTTAACTTAAAACTACTTGTTGAAGTGTGATTTCCTCTCACAAATCCGTACACTTATGGATACTCCAAGCATCATGTCTTCTGATGGAAAAGATGTTAATATGGTTGTTAAGCTATCAATCACGAAGGAAAAAGAAAGATCTCCATTACCTCCAACTTTGAAAAGAAAAAGAAGGAATGTGAGGAAGCCAAGGGCTGTTCCTTCAAATTCTCAGAATTTTTCTGATGTTCTTGAAAAGTTGAAGGAGACAAGAAAGGAGATTCAGCAAATAAAGGCTTTTGTTTTGAGAACTCTTGAGATTCAGAAGGCCCTGGTTCGACATCTTCAACCTAGAAGATTTGTTGGAATTGACTGTTATCTTCACGAACCATATGTTCCTATGGCTGTTGACGACAAGGAGTTCGGGGACGATAAAGAATTTTTCAGAGGTCTCAATGTCTAGAAAAACTACTTATGAGAATTTTATTCTTGTGTTTTTAAGAAGAATAACTAGAGTTTGGAATAACCGTTTTGTGATTACACATAGCTATGTCCAACGATTTTCATCTTCAATGTTTTTAGATTTATTTGGTTAAATTCTAAAGTTTGTTTGGAAAATGATTTTGCAGTATTAATCTTTATGGTTTTATATATTGCAATTTGTTATGGGATATGTGTGTTTGCGTCTGTGAACTGTGATTGTCCCATACATTGTCAAAAGTTAAGTTTTTCATATGTCGATATGCAAGTATTGATAAAATATTGAATGAACTTTTGACAAACAAAAGTTAAGCCTTTTATGTCATTATGCAAATATTGACGAAAGAAAGGATGAGCTTTTGTTTACAAAGATTAAGTCTACTGTATGTCATTGTGTAAATAGTGATGAAAGATAAAATGAATCTTTGTTTATTCCGTAGTATTGATCTTCCCTGATCCATATTTTTTATGTATATACTGTGTGGCTCCGTAAGTTCTCTTATGTTGAGCATTTCCGATTGAATTAATCATGGGTTCTCTTGTGGTTAATTTAATGGAGTTTTTGGATATAAATTCATATTCTTATGTGATTTGTTGTTGTCCAAAGAAATCCTTCTTTTCTCGTGAAAGTAAGGTCGCTCTTGCTGTTCTTTCAGGAATGACATTATATGGGGGAGAGTTCTTAATTGAACTTGTGCTTAATTGCCAAATCTTTGTGGGGAGTGCGGCTGTGGAATATTATAGGGGTTATCTTGTATATTTATAAACTCCTTGATGAATGCATTTAGTTTCGTCTATATGATTGCATCTAAAAAGTTGATATGTGCTTTCTTTTGGTCATGAAATGTCTCTATGGAAATTTCATTAGGATCCCACTAGTTTTCGTACCTTTGCCAATTTTATTGACAAAAAGGGGGAGAATTAATGTGTAGTTCACACTACCAATACATATGGTTTTCGGATCATTATGTAAGGGGGAGTGGTTTCCACGTGAGATGGAGTATTGACTAAGGGGGAGTGATACATATCACCATAGTATTGTTGTCGAAGTTGTGATACAATTGAACTTTGATGCTGTGTAATAATACTATGACATTGTGTAACAATGATTGAGAGCTTTTGTTTTTCTCATTGTTATGGCTACGGATCTTCAACAACGATGATGATGCATTGAATATCTTTGGAATCATTGGAGTACTTAGAAGTGACGAAGATTTCGAGTAATATTGAAGAACCAAGGAGATCATGCATGTGGAAGAGAAGCTGCAAAGTTTATTTATTTTGTATTGCATATGTATTGATAGTTTTGTCACTAATATTGACAAAGGGGGAGATTGTTAGAGCACTGCTCGGTCGAACTCGCAAGCGTTGCTATTTCAAGCTTGTTTGTCAAGTTTAGTTTCCAAAACTATAAGTCTTGATTTCTAGTCTACTTATAGCTAAGTCTCGGACTAGGATAGAAAGTGTAGTTAAGCTCTAGACTCCACGACGTTCATCATACAAAGACGAAGAACTACTCAAGGAACTGGTGGAACTTCATCGAATAAAAGGTATGTGGAGACTTGAACTTATCTATCACTCAAAAGTCTATCTACTCTATCTCCTATCTTGAGACAAAAGTCGTATTGCTATATAGACTTCGATTATACACATTTGCTATTTCGAGCCGAGTTTATCTCGCTTATCTATTTCTCGAAATATGTGTTGGTAAGCTTTCGCTTTGGCCAAGTTCATCTTTACAAGTGACGAAAGTCATGTTGATTATTTCAATATCTTGAAAATCGCTTTGATGAAAAATAGTGTGTGAATAACCTCTATTTAATATCCTCTAAGAATATTTCAATGATTGAAATGAGAGTTTAGAATATATAACCTTGAATGGATATAAACATTGTATGTGAACTCATACGTGTGTAAGTACAAAATCCTTGAACCAAAGTATGCGTACTTTGCTTCTCAGGATAACCGGAACTAAAGTCAGCGTACCTGTACGCGTACTGCCGGAAGTTCACGTCCCGTGAATTTCTGCTGGAGTTTGTGAACTGAAAAAAAACTCAATCCGGGTACTTAAGTATGCGTACCGGTATGCGTACTTGAGTGGGTTATTTTATAAAAACGGTTTATTCGTTAACTTAAACTTATATAAACTAAGGAATGCATATTTGCAAACCGTGGATATAAAGTTCATGAATCGATTCGAGTGAATCAAAATCGTTTTTGCTTCGATTGTGTCTTGTATACTTCTATAAGATCTAAGCAATTGAACAACTTTCTAACTAGTTCTTTTGAGTCATTTGAACTAGTTATGGTGAAGATGAATATGGTTGATATGAAAGTGCTCATATGGCTAACCATTTGGTTAACTACTGTTGAACCAACTAGGTGTACACGTTTAGGTATGGTTACACAAACCTAAATGAACGTGCATTTCATTTGTGTATAACAAGCTAAGTTCGATCTAACGGTTGAAAGATATTAGCTTGAATCTAATCAGGTTTTCATCTAACGGTGAATATTGAATGCTTTGTTACCAAGGTAACTTAGATTGCAAACCCTGATTTGGAGACTATATAAAGGAGAACTCTAGCAAATGGGAAACCTAATCCCAACATCTCCTGTGTGATACTAGTTGTATAAGCTAGAGTCGATTCTCCTTTAGCCATAGGTTTCTACCGAGACCCTGTGGGTTAACGACTTGAAGACTTCATTGGGATTGTGAAGCCAGACCCAACTATTTTCTTTGAAGTTGCATGATCTGATCTTGCTGTTTCTATCGTGATTGAGTGCAATCGTAAGATTGTCTTGAGATTAATTTCTCCGATAGGCAAAATAGAAAAGTAGTCACAAACATCTTCGTTTCATCGTTTGTGATTCCGCAATATCTTGTTTCGCTAGTCGATTAAGATTATTGTGAGGTGATTTATAGTTCTAGGCTGTTCTTCGGGAATATAAGTCTGGATTATCGATTGGTTCCTGTTCACCTTGATTTATCAAAAGACGGAACAAAACTCGTAGGTATTTCTGTGGGAGACAGATTAATCTATTCGTGTAGACTTTTCTGTGTGATACAGATTTGTTTATTAAAGTCTTCAACTTTGGGTCGTGGCAACTCTTAGTTGTGGGTGAAATCAGTTAAGGGAATCAAGTGCGTAGTATCCTGCTGGAATCATAGACGTAAGGAGCGCAACTATACCTTGGATCAGTGTGAGGTTGATTGGGGTTCAACTACAGTCAAGACCGAAGTTAGTTTGTAGTAGGCTAATGTCTGTAGAGGCTTAATACAGTGTGTGTTCAATCTGGACTAGGTCCCTGGGTTTTTCTGCATTTGTGGTTTCCTCGTTAACAAAACTTCTTGTGTCTGTGTTATTTCTTTTCCGCATTATATTTTGTTATATAATAGAAATATCACAGGTTGTGCGTTTGTATCGATCAATTGGTAAATCCAACCTTTGGTTGTTGATTGAAATTGATTGATCCTTTAACATTGGTATTTGGTACCGTTTAAGTTAATTTCTCTTGTATTCAATTAGACTCGCAGATTTCTATCTTCTTGAGTAAGTATTGAATCGAGAAATTGAGATATAACTCCTTGATATACTTTTTATTAAGATTGAGTCTTACTGTCTAGTTGATTCTCTTAAAAGTATATTGGATCTAGTCCATACAGATTGCTAAGCGAATTATTTGGTGAGGTTGTTGTACCCCCACTTTTTTCACAAATGAGTGATGGTTAACTCACAGTGTGGCAAGTGAAATGAATTTGTATCACCCCACCATCGCTCTGCCACGATTAAAGCATTCTCACCATCATGGAACGGCTCCAAAGCTTCAATAAAGTCGTACCAGCCGATCCGTTGTACAAGCTCGCGTACACCTTTTTATCGTCTCAACACCAGCCACCACTCCGTTATGTCAGTGGTCCCTCCACGAAAACGCGCCGAAGCGTAATTCTATGAAAGCAATCAATGGTTGAGAAATAATAAAAAAATAAAACGGAAAACAAAGAATAAAATTTCGATCAACAAGGAAACTTACCGGGTCTTCCCGGATTCTTGCAGAAACGTGATTATCCACGTCATATAAAACTCCAAATTTTCGTCTTCTACGCATCGTAGGCAAAGTCGGAGGATCGGGAATAATGATAGCCATCCGCCTAGACGACATATTGAAGAAAAAGGAAAGAATTTCATACCTAAAGAAGGGTCTTCCTCCCTGTCTTATAAGGAAAGAAAGGTAATTACTTCCTCAAGAAGTTTGGAAAATAAAAATACTTTATATGAATCATCTTGTAAAAGAAAAGCAAGTCATGTCCAGACAAAGCGTGGAACGGAAGCCAATAAGATGCACTTCAAGAAGAGATAAATGAAGCTGACAAGCTCAACTGGGTTAAACCCGGCCAATGTCAGGATATTATTCATCAAACTCGTCAAAACACCTTTCAGCAAAAATCGGGTGCGAAAGGGTGGTCACGGCTTTGTTCGTTAACCACAAATGGTTACTCTCAAAGAGGGGAAACTATTGACCCCCAATTTCGCACCCTCCGTAAAGATACTATTTTTTTACGCTTCAGAACCGGATACAAAATATGGCTACAGAAATCCTAGTGTCGGCAGGATAGTGAAAAGGTAAAAAGCAAGAAACATTATTCATTACCCACCAACACCCCACTCCATGTAACTTACCAACATATTACCCAAGGAGGAAATAAGTTCATTATATTTCTCCACTTTTCTCATTGATTTTAAATCAATACCAAAAAGAAGGGTCAAATACCTTTTTAAAAGAAAAGAAAAAGTTTTTATCCATTCTCACCTAAAAATTCCCTTAGCCACATCCGTAGCCAAAATGAGAAGGGAAATAAAAAGAAAAAATAACATTTCTTTGCCCAACTCTTCCACTACACACCCATTACTCCTTTGGTGCATTTTCCATTTCAAATCCAAAAATAATATCAAAATCCCACCAAAAATCTTCACTTTATTTCCATTTTGGTTTGTCCCCACTAAAGCCAAACCAAAAGGCTATAAATACAAAGAAGAAGAGGAAGAAAGGATCATCGGAAAAAAAACATCATCGACACAACATTCACATCTACACAACACCTTCATATCACTGGAGAAGGTCTTCATTTGCGACAACATTCGCCTTTCATTCTTATGAGCGAAAAACATAAGAGAGAAAGAAATGTGTAGTAGGTGAGGAGGGAATTCAAATAAAAAATAAAAACAATTAACAGTCTTTGTTATTGTTAATCATTATTGTGTTTGTACAATGGTGCTTCCTAATTATAGTTGTGCTCATTTAAATCTCAAACGAAGAGACTGGTGTATTAATTAATCAAGGCATTAGTCATGGTTTAACTAATACAATCGTTGCATTTTTGTAACTAATTAGTATTGTCTTTAAGTTTTTAAAAGATTAGCATTAAATTGCTTGTACTTTAATTACTTTTAACATACTCAACGGGAGCAAGAAATCACGGCAAGAATCTTTTCAAGTTTTAATATCCTACCCCAGGTATAACAATTTTTATCCCTTTTGTAAATTATGTAGTCATGCGGGAACGGGATGATTTTCCATCTTGTAGGAACACCGCGACTAATATTATGTTACGATAAGAATTGCGTTTAATTATTAATCGTCCAGGTGGGGTAAATTAAAGTGTGGGTTTAAAGCGGAATTCCCTCCCACATTAGACCCATTTTCAAAAACAATAATTGATACATTAACCTCCTTTTATGTTGAGCTGATCTGCAGGTTAATTATTTAATTTCGAAATTTCATCCAAATTTCGAATTTGAACGCGGAATTAATTTAGATCTAAATTATAGATCTATGGTTGAATTAAAGTATTCACCAAAATTATACTTTGCATTCGATTTGTCCTCAAATCCTTGTAGATTTTCGAATTAAATTTGGTGTTAAATCAATTCCAAATTTAGAACTGTCCATAAATTCTTTGCCATCACACCCGGAGTTGCTCTAAAAACTCTCGTAATTAAGTCTATCGTCGACCTAGACTTTGGATGATCTTTATCATGTTTAGGATTGCCCTTAATCCTTTACTATCATGATTAATTTGGAGTCGAACTAGACTCTTAAAATAAATTTAGGATTTGGAAAAATCCCCCTAGACACCTAAAATAATAAGAGTTGACATAAACTCTTAATCTTTAAATCCATAGTTAAAGCTTCGCCCAACTCATAATTATGTCTCCATTCTAAATAGATCATGCATAAAAATCTTTTCTTAATTTCCAGTAAATTATGATATCACAAGCCTGCTTATGTAAGTTTTGGTAAAATAAATCATAAACATTCCCCCTTTTAATCATTTAATAGAGGCCAATCTTACGATTGGGCGGTTGATGGGTGCCTAACACCTTCCCGTCTCGTACGAGAATCTCCTTACCCAGACTCTCTGATAGCAGACCATGAACATGTAAGTCATAACTAGAATTTGTTTTCCAAAAAGAATTCAAACTAGTTAAAAGAGTCTTGATTCCCCTTAGTCAGGTGGCGACTTCAAAACATATCTCTCTTTTCTTTGTGGAGCTAGCTCTCTTACTAATGAACTAGTAAGACGTTACCTCTGTCCGACTTGTGCGACAAATATCCACGGACGGATGAACACGTAGACTTCATCCCCATAATAATTAGGGATCGGAAAAGCCCGGCTCTCGACCAGTGCCAAACCTCGATTTCTACAGAATTTCTAGAGATAAGCATTATACTTCGCAGTCTAATTCCCTAATACTATGAT
Source organism: Papaver atlanticum (assembly GCA_023531105.1). Lineage (NCBI taxonomy): Eukaryota > Viridiplantae > Streptophyta > Magnoliopsida > Ranunculales > Papaveraceae > Papaver > Papaver atlanticum. The sequence goes on from JAJJMB010012161.1 coordinate 10,761,558, forward strand.
CATACAATTATGATCATGTCACATCACTAGAGTATTATACAATATGTACAGTATATACAGCTTCGCAGTTATGTTTTCAATATAGCATGACTTGAAAGATACGTTAGGAATGAAACAGTTCAAGTCACAATATTACTAACCTCAAGAGGAAGGATGATGTCGTCGATGTAGCTTGTTACTTCTTCACATTCTTCAAGTCTTCGAGTAATACTTGTATGTCTCATAATCCTAATCTTTCTAGCCTAACCTAAATGAAGTTGACTCTAGTATTTAATCAAGCGACTCTAGATGAGTTTTGATACTAAAATATGACAACCAAACTTGACATACCAACGCTTGGTGAGTTCAACCGAGCTATGCTCTAGGTGGCTGTCTGTGTTAATACTGCAGCTAAAGGAAGTGATGTATAGGGGAGCCTGAATGGTTGAATGGGTTATAATTTGAATTGAATAGATGTATGCTAGGGTGATGCAGAGAAGGAAGTGAATAAATCGGACTGAAATTGGCCTGAGAATTGCTATGATTACAGACAGAACTCGGCCGGATCTTTGCTCTGGCGAGTTAACTCAGTGGGTCGTAACCTAACTGCAACGGAACCTTGGCGGAATATTCCGTCAACGGAGAAAAATTCATATGACCAACGGTGACTTTTCCGGGCTGATTCCGGTGATCCCAAAGATTTTTTTGGCGACCCAAAATTACAGATTTTTGTGTGGTTTTTTCTCATGGGTGTGAAGACTTGGATGTGAAATTTGACTTGAAATTTAATTTGGAAGAGAAGAGGAGGAATTTTACAAAGACAAGGACTTGGAAATTAAATGGGAAAGGGATCCTAATCCTAAGAAGATTGCAAGCAAATTGAAGCCTTTAAATAGAGAAGTTCTCTACTTTTCTCTCTACACCTCTATATACACAACACTTTTGTTTTTGCTTGCTTTTCACATCTTTTCTTCTTTTAATTATTTGTGTGAACTTCAAAATTCTTCTTTTAATTATTGGTGTGAATTTCAAAAACATGAGTGGCTAATTTTCTTGTTGATTGGGGATGAATTCCTAGTTCTTGACATGTTTTGAGTTTTATTTCAAATCTAACTTGAAGTTTTCACATGATTATCGTTTGGTTTTACGAATATTAATGTTTATGCTTGATTGATAGATCGTTTAGGTGGCCAACTAAATTGATTTTTACACAAGTAGAAAACACGAGACCTTGCGGAGGGCAATTGTGTGTGAAAACAACGTTAGCAAGTAGACCTTGATATAAGAGTCTAACTACTAATATCAACCTAATAAATTCATAAATCTTAATGCGTTTAATTAAATTACATCTTGAGTGATCTGCTACTTGATGGTTTGGTAAATAGAATCCGGTAGTCGAGAACTTCGGTGTTCGGTGATATAAGGAATTTAGGGGTTAGAACTGATCTAGCTGTTATACCTACGGTTGGTGATAATATGTGACTAATAAAAAGTAGACAACAACATAATTTGAACCATTGTTGCAATGAAGAACGATTCCTTTATCTAATCTCTCTTATTGATTTCAACTTAAACTTTTGATTACTTTGTTTACTTTCTTTTTGCAAACTTAAAACAAGAAAACCCCCCTTTTTGTGAAACCCAAACAACTAAAAACTCTTGCTCCTCATGGGAACGAACTTAACTACCACCATATTACTTGTTAATTAAGTGAAAAAATATTTATTAATTTGTTGTGGTTACGACTCGCATCACATCCGTGGATGAATGATGTTGCATCTGTTTCAGAAGTCTTTTCATGGATAGTGAAGACTTATTGATTGTATTTCAGTTACACTTTGATTATCTTGGTGTTGAATCATTATGTCATCGTCGAGATATTCGTGCTGAATCTAGAGGCGCCATTACCGAAGGTGTACTCTTTGATTGAGAGTACAATTTGATGGCTTCCGAAGAATATAACACTGAGGGATTGGAGGTTTTGCATTTCGGTTGGCCTTTGAGCGTCAACGTATCACATCCCTTAAGCGTCGAATGTATTAGGATTTATCGTCTTGACCCTGAATATCTTCTGTTAGTTAGGCTCTTCCTTTCATTGCAGTAGCGGGATTCCACACTTGTGCAAACATCAGAGCTTTCCGATTTTGTGGCACATACGGACACTCCTGCAAGATTATGGGGAAATACCCAAGGTGTTCTTTGCCATGCTTGGACATCATCTCAGTAATGAATGTCCTAGTGCGATGTTCAATTTGAACCACTTGTTGAAATATTATAGTGGTGAAACTACCCATTCATAGCGTCTCGAAATAGCAGCAGAGTGACTAGAAGAATCGAGTCCCTATGTTATGAGAGCATGTGGGAGAATAGATGACATAGACATAGGTGGAGTGAGACTTTCCTGAGCGCGGAATCTCTTGATGAATGTCTATGCATCTTCTCCAGGTGCTTGCTCCAACCTCATCAAAGTTCGTTCTTCCAAGTGTCGTGGTGATAGAGCGTTCATCGGGTCATCCAAATCAGAATTTTATTTGTCAGAGAGATGTGTGGCCGTAGATGCCTTGTTAGTGATCATCTTATGATTAAGTAAAACTTGGTTTCTGTACAGGTTGAACCTATCTTCATCTTGAAAGAGATGTAGCCATAAGCATATATGGGTGATCCTGATTGAGATGATAGCATGAGTAGCTTCTTGTCGAGTGATGCATGTAGCTCTAAGGGTCTTCAATGGGATAACATTGGTACAAACATCGATCAATGTTCTTCCAAATCCATTTCCTTTGAAATGGACTGTGGTAAGCAGTCCCCAGTCGTGCATATCCTTAACAGTGGATAAAGGCTCATGAGGCATTTCCGGAATGGATAGACGTCTTCCTGACACAATATGATTCAAAGTTGTGAAAATATCTTTCCTTTGCATCTTTGACAAATAGAGCGACTCACATATATGCTTCACCAAGGATTGAAGTGCTTCGTTGACAGGTTTCTCGGAGAGAGTGATGTCCTGATTGGGAAAGGGTCCATGTGCACTCCTTCAGTCCTCAGTTGAAGATCTCATGACTCAACCTAGTCTTTGAAGATACGCATCAAAACATTGCAGTCACTTGTTGGATGATTGATGAACCTATGAAGGCGACACTACATGAGATTCTTCATTTCTTCTTCAGTTGGCTCTCTCTTGATGAATGGAAATTTGATAGAACCATCTTGAATCCAGACTTCCTGTAACTCTATCACTTATTCAATGAGAAGATGGAAGTTTGAGTATGTCTGATCATTTCCCCGTTTGTTGATGCTGGGTCAAGGTTTGTGCATTTCAGGATTGGTTATCCTTTCTTTGCGCTTTCGGAGGAGCCTGGGATGTTGCATGTTTGAGCTGTTGTGCCTCTTGAGAGGTGGCTTTCTTTTTAATTCTTTGAGCAACAAAGTTCATGGAAGGTTGGAGGTTGTATTGTCTGTTGAAGAGACGCTGAGTCTAAGTTTTACCCTTTCCAGTAAAGCAGGTACAGTAGTTGTTGATCGCTTTACTAATTCATGAAGTTCCAAGAAGATACGGAAACAGAGATTTTCCAATAAAAATATATAGACCGGGATCATTCTTTTGATGCACAAGTCTACGAGTTGTTGTTCAGTGACATTTATATTATGATAATCCAAAGCTTGGACTCTGAACCTTTTCACATAATCATTAGGGTGTTCATTGTTTCTTTGAAACACCCTTCCCAAATCGGAGAGTATGACTTGTTTAGAAAAAAAAAAGTACTTTCTGTAGAAGGCGTTAACCATCTCACCCCAATTGGCGATGCTCCCTGGTGCGATGTTGTTATACCATGAGTGCGCTCTGCCTGTCAGAGACTTTGAAAATTCTTTTAGACGGTGGTTGTACTCATGCTTGTCTAATGACTCCAAAAATCATGAGACATGCTCCCGGGGGTTGCTCATTCCATCATAGAGTGTGTTTGTTAGAGGAGTGTAACCTTAGGGAAGATGACCTCTCTGCACACCAGAGGGATATGGAGGTTGGTGAAGGTGGACCGACGATGTCCTATCATTCCCCAGGATCCTCCAAAAAGCGTTCCAAGCCTTCACGAGTGATGAAACTTGATAGCTCCTTCGCTGGTGGATTATCCATGTTACGGATTACATCATTTCCAAGAACATAGATTGGGGTGGTTTCAGGATCAGTGGCTGAGGGAACTTCCTTAGCTTTTATTTTCTCTTGTAGATGTTTGTCAGACAACAGTTGCTCTGTCAGAGTCTTCAGATAAGTGAGAAGTTTTTTCTATGTTGCAGTCATATCTCCCTGAGTCTTGGCCAAGGTCTCTTGCGTCTCAAAAATATCAGCTATGGTAGGAGGATTATTCCTTGCTTTTTCAGGAGTCCGGCCGAAAGAAGGATTGTTGCTTATACCGGTATTGGTTTTAGCATGGACGCTGGTATTTTTGATTTGAGGGGTGGTATCAGTAGCACCATTATTAGAAACAAGAAATATGACTGTAGTACCACCATTATTGCTAGTGCTAGCAATGTTTGAGTTAGGGTTATGATCTGTGACTAAGCCTGGCCTAAGATTGACCATCTTTAACGAATTGGTATTGCAACCGAGATATTAATTTTCCACTGTGGTCACCAATCTGTTGATGGGTGTAAACGATTTGATGGTTTTTGAGGAAAAGTGAAGGGTTGTGCAACATGAGGATCCACAATTGAGCAAATTGCCTAAACTTTTAACATATGCACTGCACGGGAGTGCTTTGAGTTCAAGAGATCAATCTATAGGGCTCCGGACTAAACCAAGACAATGGCCGTTCCAGATTAGATTCAGTCACAAAGAGGGATGAGGGTCGATTTGTAGGAGGGAAGCTGAGAAGTGTGTGAGATCAATGATGATTGTAGGATTGCGGATGTGTTGGAAACTTCTGCAAGTTTTGTGAACTGTTGAGTTCGGATAAGATTAGTTCTGATAAATTGAGTTCTGTTGTTCAATCATGGATTGATGAACTTATTCATATTGCAAAAATAGTAAACACATTGATCCCCAGTAAGTGTGACGATTGCAAAGGAGTAAAAGAGCGGGGAAGTGGGAAATCGTGGTTAAACCAGTTCCATGTGCGTGAGAGAATTGGTTGATTGTCCATCCACTACTTTTCTAACTCCTTCAACTGCTTGCATGACTTACTCATATTATTCATCGTGGATGTGCACACATGTTGTAGGCCGTCAGACCAAAACCCTAGTGAATATCTCCCCATGTAACATGATTAATGTCTAATGAATTTAAAGTCTGCAAGGAAGACGTGTATTTAGTTGGTCAATTGTTGACTTGGAAGTCAAGTTAGTTGGCCAAAATTTGATGCGCGTCGTAGGTGCAATCAAATTAGTGATTTTAAATCCACTCAATTAAGAAATAATATAATGGAAGTCAAGTTCGTTGCCACGAAGAGCATGGAGATTTAGTTGTCAAAATGTCACAATGGGGGTTTGTTTTAGATTTTAAAGAGAAATAAATAACAAAGCAATTAAGAGTAATTAAGATTGCAAGAAATTGAGAGAAATATGACCGGGGAATCCTTCTTCGTTACTAAACCGTCATCAAGTTATTATATTCATCCATTAATACAATTAATCACAGATTATAACCAACCATGGAATAACAGCTAACTCAATGCTATCCCCTAAATTCCTTATATCACTGTGAAAAGACGAGGGTACCCAAATATACCACAATCTTAAACTTTTCCACCTATAAGTCCTCTTACCGAAAGTGATTGTCTATGGACTGAGTCGAGACAATACAACGAATCGGTATTCACACTTTGTGTGATCGTCTATGGATACGAGATCGAGACAATACAACAATCAAAGTGTGATTACTTGATAATAGGTTCGGACTTAACCAAACTCTATAGGATCACTATCAAGTAATAGAGAGTTAACGTTTGTGTAATTTACTTTAAATTATAATAACAACAATTATAATTGCGGAAAACAAAAGTAAATGACACAGCAAGATTTTGTTAACGAGGAAACCGCAAATGAAGAAAAACCCCGGGACCTAGTCCAGAATTGAATACTGTCAGAATTAAGCCGCTATACAAAATCACACCAACTTCGTATAGTTGAGACCAAACAACTAAACCTATAGTTCACCTAGTTTCTTCAGTATCCCTGCGCTTCCGACATTCAATAAGTGCACGCACTGGAACAATTTCTTTGGTTCGTATTCCAAACAGTAAAGGAAAAACAAATCTGTTCAGTAACAACTCTATTCAATCTCAGTGATATGAGTTAGACAAAGGCTCTCCTGTTTAATAAAATAAACTTCTTTGTCGGGTTTAGATCTATCTATTCAACAACTACCAAAGTAGTTGAGTTTAGATTTTGCAATCAATAATAGGATCTACCAAGATACTAAATACTGATGCCGATCTACGCAACTAATCAATCAAGTCTATCAAGATAAACCGATTATAGTTGAATCCCATCCGATCAAGTTTTGTGCACACAAAAGATTATTAAACCAATAAGAAATTTTCTTTGTCCTCAAATCTTCTTAAATCTTCAATAAACACCTACACACCACAACTTGAATCTCTTGTGATCAATCACACACAGAACGGAGTCTGTTAACAATGGATTATCACAAGACGTCTTTAGATCTACAAACAGTTCTAAAGATCCCGTCGACACTTCTATCTAGTTTGAGTGAATCTTATATCAGAAGAGAAGATTCTCAAGAATAAACAAACTAGGTGCAATCAAAGTTCAATAAACGTTAGTCAATCAAATCAAATAATATTGCAATTATCTAGTTTCTCACCAACGGTACTCGTAGAGCTTCTTGATCCCACGAAAGTATTTAAACGAGCGGTCGTAAGAGATTTCACCTAATTAGGGTACTTTCCTCTCCGAATAGACGGCTCCACCAGTAACAACACAACAAGGTAGTTTTGCTGGCTCTTAGGATGGTTTGCTCGAAATGCAAACTTGAGTATTTATAGACCAAGGAAGTTTGGACACCAAGGAATTTCCAAAACCGAATATTCTTAAGATATGTAATAAATTCCCAAATCGGTTTTCATAATTCCTAGAAATGCTCTGTCCAAAAATAACCGAAATCCTACTAGAAAATCTCCAATTAGTAAATGCGCATTACCAATTTTTATTTTTCAGAGATGTGCGTTTTAATTGTTGGTAATTAAAAGCATATAAAAATTAACAACCTTAATTAAAAGATTCTCAACTTATTTCGGTCCAGGATCTCCTTAAGTTATTAAGGAATATCTTTGAACAATAAAAGATAAGAGTTACTGAACATGTTCAAAGTATGTCGACATCTTTTTCTTTGTAAATCCTTTTTCATATTTACAATCTTGGAACCGATTATACCACACTTCCAAACAAGTTTAGAACTGGTTCATCTGATTTCCAAGAACTATGTGATTGATCATATCAATACACTAACATGGGTTACGGTTCTACCAAACACATGGATCGGTTCTACCTCAATATGGTTACTGGGACCGGTTACATCAGTTACCAGGATCGGTTACGTCAATTACCAGGACCGGTTACCATATTCTCATGGTATTACTTGTGATCGGTCACACCAGTTACCAGGATCGGTTACACCAATTACCAGGACCGGTTACACCAATTACAAGGATCGATTACACACTCTTTTGTGATCGGTCACACCAATTACTAGGATTGGTTACACCAATTACTAGGATCGGTCACACCAATTACAAATATCGATCATACCATCTTAGGTGATTACTTAGGATCGGTTACACTAATAAAAGTCATACCAATACATAAGTCAGGCACTGTGACTAGTTTTACCAAGATACATAACAAGTTATGATCGGTTCTACTAACTCAAACATATTGGTAATCCAAAGATATGCAATGAATAACAATACCAATAAGCCTAGGGATTTCCCTTTCGATTCATAAAACAAGTTCATGAATGTACTTTCTTTAAACGAATGTAAACATTGTTTCCTAGGACAAAATCTTCACCCATACCCATACACATAATCACAATAGCATTCATACGATTATGTCGATGTCTTATATACGAAGTTCAAAAGATAAGCGTTATACTTCGTATTTTAATTCCTTAACACTATGTCTACTAGAGTATAATCATTCACAGCTTCGCAGTTATGTTTTCAATATAACACGACTTGAAAGATACGTTAGGAATGAAACAGTTCAAGTCACAATATTACTAACCTCGAGAGGAAGGATGATGTCGTCGATGTAGCTTGTTACTTCTTCACATTCTTCAAGTCTTCGAGTAATACTTGTATGTCTCATAATCCTAATCTTTCTAGCCTAACCTATACGAAGTTGTCTCTAGTACATAATCAAGCGACTCTTTAATTGAGTTTTAATTCACTAAAATATGACAACCAAACTTGACATACCAACGCTTGGTGGGTTCAACCGAGCTATGCTCTAACACACTGAGTACGGAAGCTCTCTAATACCAGATTCTATTCGTATAAACCACATAGTAGTAGCTCACTCAAGGTGTAATTTGGTCGAATGCTTTATCTTTTGTGAATTATGGATTGATCCTAGTAGTTAGACTCTTACCTCAAGGTCCACTTTCTAGTGTTGTTTATACACACAATTGCTACACAGAATCCCTCTGCAAGGTCTTGTGTTCTCTATTTTTGTATGAATTATTCGACTATTATCCACCTCCTAACTCAATACTAGCATTTTATTGAATCAACAAATTAATTCAGTTGGCCACCTAAACAATATATCAATCAATCATAAATATTCTAATTAGTATAAACAATCAATAATCACGTGAAGAACTTCAAAATAGATTTATATAATAACTCTAATTATGTCTAGAACTTAGAATTCATCCCCAATCACTAAGAAGTTTAGCTACTCATGGGATTAGCTACTCATGAGATACATATGATAAAAGTAAAAGAAATAGTTATGGTGATGAAGAACGCTCCAAAACCCTACATTTTCTTCGTTTGAGTTCTCTCTCCAAAGGCTTGATTCAAGATTAAAAGATATGATTAGAAGTGTCCCTTAAATAGGTACGCAAATCGTAGTTGCACCCGTGCGCCAGATCCCGATCGAAATAGGATGGAAACTTTCCAAAACCACACCAAATAGCTCACCCCCATAAATTGTCGTGTAAAGAAAGAAAACTCATCCCAGCTGATGGGCCCACGAAGAAGCCTGTTAAGGACCAGCCCATATCGTCATTGGTTTGTCAGTTCGGTGGAATCGACAAGCATATTTTCAGTCTTCACCTTTTACTTCCCGCGACCAGATATCCCACCGTGAGAAATATTTTCCCATGGATTTTTATTTTCTCTCGTCAGAATCACGGACAGTAGTATCTCCGTTAAATTTCAAAGTCCCTGGATTTTCATTTTCTCGACCAACTCCCACAGACACTTCTCCA
>JAJJMB010012161.1:10770997-10813784 GCA_023531105.1 Papaver atlanticum
TCACCGATCAAACAACGCCATCTTCATCGTCAATGACCTGCTCGTTCTATCTCTCTCTGTTGTTCAACTCCATCCTGATGTCTCTTCAATCCGTTTCTTCATTGCTTCTGCCAAGAACCACACGACCTCATCAACAATGGCAGTAACCATTTCTTTCTCTGCCAAGCTCTTCTCAGCAACCAAAAGCTTGTCTTTCTCCTATTCAATCGTTCTCCGACAACTTTACAACAACAACATCACCTCCGTCATATCACCATTGCCAACTCCATTTGTGTCTCATCACATATGACGATCACCACTATCACAGCACTGATCGACATCGTAGTAACAACGACAGCAACCCAATACTCCATGTCCTCATACTTATCGCACTCGACGGTTATCAATCCATCTCGAGCTCGTCCATCTCTTTGCATGAGAATCACAACGCCTTCTATGTATCATACCTTAACTGATCGTGAAGTTAACTGAGAAGAAGGTGGTGCCCGGAGTAACAATACATGTTCCTTTAACATTTCAGTTCAACTATCAGTCTTACAAGACTAACAGTTCAATTCCTATTCTGAGGCTTCCTAGAGTAATTTAGATGGTGCCTTTATAAATTCTGTGTGTTTGCGAATTCCGCAACTTTGACTTTCTTTAAATGTTCATAAAATCTTCAAACGACGTCGGAATGACTCCAATCTTTCGCAGCTGGATTCGTCTTTTCGTCCTCTTAGAGATGATATCAAGGACTCCTAGGTTCGAACGAGTTCCACTTGGTCTTTGGCCCTTCTCCGCTTGCGGCTAACTTCTTTTATTGCACAATTAAGTGCCAATTCACTTCTTTGGATGATTCACCTAATAAAACACAAATAGAGAAAAACAAACGTAATATACAATAATTCGCAAAAATATAAGCAATTACTAACATGGATTCGACACTAAATATATGCACTTAACAAATTCCCCCACACTTGGCTTTTGCTAGTCCTCGAACAAACTATCTAAAATACAACAACTCATTGTCGTCGAAGTCACAGTTGCACTTAGCATGTGCAACAGGCCTTTAAACCCCTAGGTGTCCCTAGTGGACAAGTTATAGTCTCTTGAGGGCTTACAAGAGGCATACCCACAAAACCTGCTCCAACTTCAAAGCGTTTCAGCTTCCCAAGTATCCAAAGAGCTGTGAGGACATAAGGGTTCTCAACCTATTGTCAAGAAGTCAGAAGTTCAAGAGAAAATTAACATGTAAAATGTCATTAATCGAAGAAAGTGTGACCGGTCAACCTATGTCATATTAAAAGAAATGCATGTTTGAGAGCGACCAATAAGCATTTCGCTTCGACTTCTGCCTCACTTAAAAGGGTTTTATGATAATTGTACTCAAAAGACCGCTTTTCTATTCTCACACATGTGTGCAGGTGGGAATTAAGAGAGAAATCCTTCACACGTTGAATGGTAGGAAGGAAACCTTCCGAATTATTTCTGGAAACTCCATAAAATTGTGGAAAATAAAAATATTTTTTATGATGATCTCTAAGAAAGGAAACCAACCATATGCAAGGATGGGAGTACTCACTCACCTTCACATACAATCGGCAGTAATGGTAGCACCACTCTTACAACATCCAATAGAAACGTCTTCGTTCGTCTTGTCTTCTTCATCTTCGTTCTTCAACTTTTGATGATAAACTCTTGAACTTCGTAAAACTTCGACAATTTGCAACACTTTTCTCTTCAATTTCCTTGCTGCTTGAAACTTCCTTAAAGATTTTTCTTCCTCATGGATTTATTGAACAAATAACAACCTAAATGAAAATCTTTTTGTATTTTTTTCATTGATAACAAAAAGATTGCAACTACAAAAATAATAACGAAATTAAAATTAACATGGCCATGAAAGAAGTACTTTACCACTTTGATCTTCACAACTTGTATTGTCTACGTATCATAAACTTCAATAACTTTCATCTTTTGATTTTCTTCGCTCTTGTAAATAAGTGTTCAACTTGGATATAGAATTCCGCTCCTTATGTGTAAGTCTTCAACATGTATATAAAAATTTGCTCATATATGTTGCTTTACTTGGATATGAAATTTGCTCTTCCTTGTATTGTTGCTTGTAAACCTCAAACGTCTTCAACTTTCCTTTTAGATTTTGATGTCGCTCCCTTGTTGATGATGATGTGTTTCTATGAAACTGTTGTTGGCGAGAGAGAGAATGGTGCTAACTGCAAATCAAACTACAAGAATATGGTTTTCGTCTATAGACGTCACCCTCATGATTGACAAAATTAGCACTCAAGAGATCAAAGATAGTGCTGGAAATGGTGTGAAGTTGGGTAGCTCACCATTATACCCGGAGTTAACGTACGGTGATACACACTCAAAACAAAGCTTTTTAGTCAACTACAAAGAATTTTAGATCTGGTGCCTCTGTTGATGTGAAAATAGGTAGTCTCCACTAATGATTGATCAACAACTCTAATAATGCACTTCCCTCTGCACCTAATTCGTCACCGGCATGGTTAAGTTGAGCCACAAACAAATAAATGACTTCTCACAAAGATTAATAACACCTAATGTATGGTATTCTCTAGCACTTCTAAGTTCCATTATTTCAGTGACAATTCCTTATGTAAACATAGCCAGAATTATGATAGTGACTCTAAAATCTCTAAAAGTTGGAAGTTTTATGCAAATATTTATAAAACAATGAAAAATCTATATGCCAAAATACTCCCCACACTTAAACTTCACATTGTCCCCAATGTGTAAAACCGAAAATTCTGAATTCTGACGTTATAGAAGATAAAATGCAAAAACTATACAAATTGGTAAGGAATTTGGAAAAACTCCATTTCACAGAAGTTGTTCATCTACGTCTTTTCTACAAAGTGTCAAAAGGGAAAAGTTTTTCGATAAACGGTCTGATAGTTATGGTCTCTGGACTGAACTGCGTGCAGTCTGAATTTTTTTGGCGAAAAGGTATTCGTCATAATTTTCTTCTAAAATAGATTCTGGAATCTATGAAATTAAACATGGGGATGCAAATATGATACGAAAACAATAAAATAAATAAAATAAAAGGGATTAAGATACAAAAACTATGGTTTGCCTCCTATTTAGCGCTTGGTTTAAAGTCGTCAGCCCGACTTGGCATTCTCCTCACTACTCCTCCAGAGGGATTAAATTTTGAAACTCAAGGGAATATACATCCACTTTGTCATGTTGAACCTCCCCATATACCAATAATCTGAAACTTTGAGGATCCACCCAAAAAATAATCTGCAATGCAAATAATAGCCTCACACCGATGTTAGCACATAATAATGATAGTGATGCTATCACTCGATAGAAGTTTCCCCCACACTTAGTCCTTTCTACACCTGGAAGTGTATAGAGAACATATAATTTGGGAAATTCTATGGATTCCTCTTGGTGAACCTGCACAACGTGAGAATCAAGTATTTCCAATGGTGGATATTTAGAAGCAAAGTAATCCAAGAAAACTTCTGAAGCACATACATCCAAGCCTAATTGAGGTAAAGGAGAAGAATTAATATGCAAAGAATTAGTCATACTTTGCAAAAACTCTTGTATTACGAAATCCTCTTCATCCTTAGAGAATTCAAGTAAATTACTTACCTCTCGTATCTCGTGGTCCTCTATCAAACCTTCCGACCATTTTTCATCATTTTCTGCCTCAAACAAAGTCTTACAATCATTACAATCATTGATAAGCTTAATTAGATCTTCCACGAATTCGTTCAACTTGGTTTCATTCTCGAGCATCATCTCTTCAACATTATCATCATTGGAATCGAAATCGGGCCATTCTCCAAGAAAGTCCTCTTGGGTACAAATCCTAAGATCTTCTTGTAAGTATGTTTCACCGATTATAACAACAGATAAGTTATATCCACTCTCCTTCGTTTGAATAGGCGAAGGATCTTTATTATGATCCGGAGTAAGAATAACTTCCTCATTGTTGTAAGGAATTTGCAAAGGTTGCTCATCTTCATCGGAATTTTCGTCATCTTCATAATCTTCAACATCCCAACGGCGTTGCAATTCCATTCTTATGATCCTGTTAATTTCTTCAAGAGTCTCTTATAATGCTCCGGCTTCTTCTAGCTGATCGTATTGCTTAGAAAGTTTTCGGATATTAATACGTTTTCTTCCATCACTCATGATAGAGTCTCCATACCATATCTCTTCTCTTGGAATGAGAGAATTAAGAATATGATAAATAGGAATAGGTCTAAATTCGCCATCATAAGGATTTTACAACATCTCTCGTTCCAAACGGTGAATACTAACAATTCATAGTGAACACCAAGAATGGTACCTGAAATAAAAAATTCTAGAAAAGAAAATTAAAAATAAATAAATATATATATATAATCTAAAAACAAAAAGAAACTAAAAGAAAAATAAAACTAAAAGAAATAACAACAAAAGCTACCGACTGCTCCCCGGCAGCGGCGCCAAAATTTGATGCGCATCGTAGGTGCAATCAAATTAGTGATTTTGAATCCAATCAATTAATAAATAATATAATGGAATTCAAGTTCGTTTCCACGAAGAGCAGGAAGATTTAGTTGTCAAAATGTCACAATGGGGTTTTGTTTTAGATTTTAAAGCGAAATAAATAACAAAGCAATTAATGGTGGGTTTGTTTGCAGAATTTACCGTTTCCAGGAATTTATAATCCGATGGGATTACAAATACTATGATTCATATAAATCCCTTGTGTGTTTGGTAACCCATTTAAAATTCCTAGGATTTATAGAGTTTTCTTGTTTTAAAGTCTTTGTACTGTTTGGCATTACCCTCAAATCTTAAAATTGCATAGATATGAGATTTAGAATTTAAAAAAGTGGGTCCATAATTCCCTTGATAAGTTTCCCAGCAAATCTTAGAGGGAAGGGGTCGGACTCCATTTGAAGAATTTGCTGGAAAACTGATTCCCGTAGGAAACGTGTTTCCAAGGATTCGGGCAACCAAACGTACAAAGGGAAACATAATTCTACCAAATCCTCTGGACCCATAAATTCCACCTTCAAAATTCTACATCCAAACCCACCATAAGAGTAATTAAGATTGCAAGCAATTGAGAGAAATATGACCGGGGATTCCTCTTCGTTACTAAACCGTCATCAAGTTATTATTTTCATCCATTAATACAATTAAACATAGATTATTACCAACCATGGAATAACAGCTAGCTCAGTGTTATCCCCTAAATTCCTTATATCACTGAGTACAGAAGCTCTCCAATACCAGATTTTATTCGTCTAAACCACCTAGTAGTAGCTCACTCAAGGTGTAATTTGGTCGAATGCTTTATCTTTTGTGAATTATAGATTGATCATAGTAGTTAGACTCTTACCTCAAGGTCCACTTTCTAGTGTTGTTTATACACACAATTGCTACACAGAATCCCTCTGCAAGGTCTTGTGTTCTCTACTTTTGTATGAATTATTCGACTATTACTTATCTCTTAACTCAATATATTTGATTGAATCAACAAATTAATTTAGTTGGCCACCTAAACAATATTATATCAATCAATCATAAATATTCTAATTAGTATAAACAATCAATAATCACGTGAAAAACTTCAAATTAGATTTATATAATAACTCAAATCATGTCTAGAACTTAGAATTCATTCCCAATCACTAAGAAATTTAGCTACTCATGGGATTAGTGAAACCCATGAGATACATATGATAAAAGTAAAAGAAATAGTTATGGTGATAAAAAACGCTCCAAAACCCTAGCTTTTCTTCTCTCGAGTTCTATCTCCAATGGCTTAATTCAAGATTAAAATATATGATTAAAACTGATTTAGAAGTGTCCCTTAAATAGGTAAGCAACCAGATCCTGGTCGAAATAGGATGTAAACTTGCCAAAACTGCACCAAATAGCTCACCCCCATAAACTGCCGTGTAAAGAAACTCATCCCAGTTGATGGGCCCATGAACAAGCCTGTTAAGGTCCAGTCCATATCGTCATTGGTTTGTCAGTTCGGTGGAACCGACAAGCATAGTTTCAGTCTTTACCTTTTACTTCCCACGACCAGATATCCCACCGTGAGAAATAATTTCCCCTGGTTTTTTGTTTTCTCTCGTCAGAATCACGGACAGTAGTATCTCCGTGGAATTCCCTGGATTTTCATTTTCTCGACCAACTCCCACAGACACTTCTCCATCAGTGAAATAATTGTTCTTCTGAGTTTTCAAGCCTAAGCCAATGAGTCCCGCGTATACCAGGCTCTCCGTGAAAACTAAAAGTTTCTGAGATTTTCTTATTTGATCAACTGGGAAACTGACTTCCCTGTCTCACTCAAATTCAGCTTCTTTCTTCCTTGTGTTGTTTGTATCACAAACTCCATCTGAGTTTATCCTCTTCCATCATCATTACAGTCTTATTTATCACTATTGATCAATGGCTCTGTCAGTAGCGATCGATATTCTTCAGCACCCCTGCCATTAACTCGAGCTCTGTTGCTAGATCTGCCAACACCATTCACCGATCAAACAACGCCATCTTCATCGTCAATGACCTGCTCGTTCCATCTCTCTCTGTTGTTCAACTCCATCCTGATGTCTCTTCAATCCGTTTCTTCATTGCTTCTGCCTAGAACCACACGACCTCATCAACAATGGCAGCAAACCATTTCTTTCTCTGCCAAGATCTTCTCAGCAACCAAAAGCTTGTCTTTCTCCTATTCAATCGTTCTCCGACAACTTTACAACAACAACATCACCTCCGTCATATCACCTCTGCCAACTCCATTTGTGTCTCATCACATATGACGATCACCACTATCACAGCACCGATCGACATCGTAGTAACAACGACAGCAACCCAATACTCCATGTCCTCATACTTATCGTACTCGACAGTTATCAATCCATCTCGAGCTCGTCCATCTCTTTGCATGAGAATCACAATGCCTTCTATGTATCATCCCCTAACTGATCGTGAAGTTAACTGAGAAGAAGGTGGTGCCCGGAGTAACAATACATGCGCCTTTAACATTTCAGTTCAACTGTCAGTCTTACAAGATGGTGCCTTTCAGTTCAACTGTCAGTGTAAGACTGACAGTTCAATTCCTATTCCGAGGCTGCCTAGAGTAATTTAGATGGTGCCTTTATAAATTCTGTGTGTTTGCACAACTTTGACTTGCTTCAAACGCCTATAAAATCTTCATACGAAGTCGGAATGACTCCAATCTTTCGCCGCTGGATTCATCTTTTCGTACTCTTCGAGAAAATATCAAGGAATCCTAGGTTCAAACGAGTTCCACTTGGTCTTTGGACCTTTTCCGCTTGCGGCTAACTTCTTATATTGCAAAATTAAGTGCCAATTCACTTCTTTTTGATGATTCACCTAAAAAACATACAAATAGAGAAAAACAAAGGTAATATAAAATAATTCGTAAGAATATAAGCAATTACTAGCATGGATTCGACACTAAATATATGCAAAATATGCACTTAACAAGTCTGCAAGGAAGACGTGTATTTAGTTGGTCAATTGTTTACTTGGCTAGACCATGAGTCTTATCCTTGATGATTCGAGCATAATGGATGAATGTGGTATGCTCTGAGATTCATAAATTGAGCATAAGATGTCTGCTGGGACAGGATAATGCATAGACGTCGAGTCTGATGAATTGTGATGTATCATTTTACCGGTTGAGGCAATAATGATGTTCTGATAATTTGGATCGACAAGCGTCCGATGAGATTGCTCAATCATGGACTTATTCTGATAAGTCGAGCATTTGACAGGAAATCAGATGTTGTTGAGTTATGAGTTACGTGGAGTGCTCATTCCTGATCCACTATATTATGAATTGTCGAATGACAAAGTAGGACTAGAGTATTAACGAATATTAGACGATTGGACGTCCAATTGGATGAACGATCGATGTTCAATGAAACATTGGATGATCAGCCAAGTGGATGGCCCTCCAAATGATGGTACTATCATACGGTCGAGCAATCAAAATATTAGTAGCAGGACCAAACATTAAAATTAATTAAAAATATTGATTATTAGATCAACATAAAAGTTATCGACGTTTATCGAATTATCGTAAATTCGAACCCTAATTTTGGAGAACCCTGAATCCTGAAGATGAAGAATTGTCTAATGTGGGTCAAGGAATATTGACCAACCAATGAGCATGAGAGTCGTTCATTGGTGGTGGATGGACGTCCTAGTGTGCGGAGAAATAGGGGTGTCAATGGATGAATATCCGTCGGATATTTAGAAATCCGTATCCGATAGGTTAAGCGCTATCGGATATTCGATATCCGATAATATCCTATAGGATATCAAAAATCAAATATCGATTCCGATAGGCTAAGCTATTGGATATCGGATATTTATCCGATAATATCCGGTTATGACAAAAAAAATGTTAAAAACCCTTCAGAACATGTTCATAATTGAAATTTAAGTTAAACTTCATATACAATTCATATGGGATATCAGACATTTTTATCGGATATCGGATATTAGGGTAAATCATAAATATGGTTAGGGTAAATCACAAATAAATCCATGTTCTATCGGATATCGGGTATTAACAATTCGGATGGAGCCTAATCTGATTCCGATATATTAAGAAAGAAATATCAGATAGAATATCCGAATCGATATCCGGTATCCGATAAAACGGATAAAATCCTATAGGATCTCGAATACTCAGAAACGGATTCCAGATATTGGACATATATTGACAGGCCTACGGACAAATGTCCATGAACGAGGATTCATTATTGGAGAATTATGAAAGATAATTATTATTTAAATAATAATAAAGAGACGTGGGACCGAGCAGCCATGATGGTCGTGGGACCGTCCAGGTCTGGTCATGGTGGTGCATGGTGCACCATGTCCCTCGCACGTTCATTCCTAAAAGTTTTAGGTGTTTTGTTGGACGTTTGTGCAATATTTTGGAATTTCAGAAGAGTTTGATCTTGACTGAAATTCTTAATTTTTGCTCACACGTCCAATATTTAGAATATTAAAATAATATTATTTTAGTATTATTGGTAAAAAAAAACTAATAGTCATGAGACTAGGCTTTTTTGGATAGTTGAGCAATATTTGGAGAAATATGGAAACTAAGAATTTGCACGAATGAGGGAGTTTCAAGAGATTTGAGAAAATAATAATAAAATAAGGAAATGGAGAGACGTGGGACCGGCCACGGCCGTGGGCCTGGTTTATTATTTATTTTGCATAAATCTCCATATTTCCTCGTTCATCCATATTTCTGGGTGCTCGTTCGTGCATTATTGTTAAGTACACTCGCCCCATTTTCTCGGGGCTTACTAGGTGGTGTCCCATATGCCCGAAAAGTGAATATCTATTACTAATCCATGGAATACAGCTGAGAAAATCCTTGAATTGAAGTAATGAGATATTATGATATAAATAGATTATTTTGTAGGAATTCAATTGATGAATATTCCACTATAATTAATTAATGGATAGATCTATACTAGCAGGCAATCTGTCTATGATATTATATTTATTTGAGAGTCGAGGTACGAGATAGTGGAAGCATCATACTCTCGTCCTGAATGTTTATTCTGTTTAGTCAGGGAACATTTGTGGCATCCTGAAGACGTTATTGGTCTATACTAGTGGTCAATCCATCTAGGAGTCGTCCAATCATTCTCGATTATATACAGAAGTGAATACTGGAATTGCTCAGTATAAATGATGAAATATGCGTAATATTGAAAGCTAAGTTGAGAGGCTTTAGTGATTGCATATTTATGCATGCTCTGTGAGATATACACTTAATTAGAGATTATCGTGACATGAGCTTTCATGTATATCTTCTAAAATATGAATTTCACATGCTCGTATGAAGCTAGGTCAGAAATATGCAATGCTATGATTTTAGCCTTTGTCAAAAAGCCACCATCAACACTTACTCTCTTTAAAATTTTATAGATATGCCTAATCGATTCTACCTTATAAGATCAATCAAAGAACATATATATGTATTATGGAACTACAAATTCCGAGAAGAAGTTTGTAATTTGTATCAATCTTATTCCCTGACCGATGGTTCTTGAATAGCCTATAACAGAAGAGACGGACTTTAAAATAGACAAGAACTATGAGGATCAAGATAAGATTCCGGGTACCAAGAATTATCACATGCTCATTTGAAGCTAGGTCAGAAATATGCAATATTACAATTTTAGCCTTTGTCAAAAAGCCACCATCAACACTTACTCTCTTTAAAATTTTATAGATATGCCTAATCGATTCTACCTTATAAGATATATCCAAGAACATATATATATATATATATATATATATATGTATTATGGAACTACAAATTCCGAGAAGAACTTTGTAATTTGTATCAATCTTATTCCCTGACCGATAGTTCTTGAATAGCCTATAACAAAAGAAACGGACCTTAAAATAGACAAGAACTATGAGGATCAAGATAAGATTCCGGGTACCAAGAATTATCAAGTAAAAGATAGTTTGACAGGGCTTCACGAATCCTTCAATGAAGATTTCATAAGTCGTAACCTAATTATGTTTCTCGAGGAAACTTAGGTTTTAAAGGACGACTCTAGACACAACTAGGAAATAACGTGCCATGATTTAATTTATAGGTTGCAGAGAGTCCTCTGTTTATAATGATGAACAAGGCTAGGTAGCTTACAATCAAAGTTGAGATTGTGAACTAGCTAGTTTCCATGTTTACGCATTACTTTGATACCAAGTAAACTAAACTTCTCAATATTGATTGATTCATGAAAGCATGTGAGAAGTTTGGCTTGAGTTACAAAGAAAAATATGCACCCGCGTAATTATCGATATAAGCTTCATGAACAAAGAGTTAATCGAAGAACAATGATTAAGTTGTTTGTGAACCATCATAAAAATAATGGAGTTTGATTAATCTCCAAAAAAAAATCAGTTTCTGAACTGCCAGAACGGTTTGTGAATAATATTTATATCTCGAAGTTCGAGATCTTCTTATAACTACAAGTTCGCGAACTACCCAAATCAGTTCGTGTACACAAATTGTAAAAAATGTCTAGGAACCTCGTAATATCAATCGGTTTGCATATTGATTAAATTAGTTTGTGTAACCGAAGATTGGAAAGTGTCCAGGAACATCTCTAAATCAACCAGTTCGTGAACTTACCAAATCAGTTCGTTTACGTGAGTTAATAAAAGATTTTATTCGTCAAGTATATTACCAATAAATGCAAAAGTTCGTGTACTAACCAAATCATTTCGTGAACATATATAATTTGATGTCTCCTAGGAATTTCTTCCACAATTGTAATTTATTGAGAAATAAATTATCCTCGACCTATTATGCAATAAGTCTTTTAGCTAGAATTTCCATTGCTTGAATTTATATTTCAAGATTCATCAAGTACTAGTGTTAGAGCATTGCTCGGTCGAACTCGCAAGCGTTGCTATCTCAAGCTTGTTGTCAAGTTTAGTTTCCAAAACTATAAGTCTTGATTTCTAGTCTACTTATAGCTAAGCCTCGGACTAGGATAGAAAGTGTAGTTCAGCTCTAGACTCCACGTCGTTCATCATACAAAGACGAAGAACTACTCACGGAACTGGTGGAACTTCATCGACAAAAAGGTATGTGGAGACTTGAACTTATCTATCACTCAAGAGTCTATCTACTCTATCTCCTATCTTGAGACAAAAGTCGTATTACTATATAGACTTCGTTTATATACATTTGCTATTTCGAGCCGAGTTTATCTCGCTTATCTATTTCTCGAAATATGTGTTGGCAAGGTTTCGCTTTGGCCAAATTCATCTTTACAAGTGACGAAAGTCATGTTGATTATTTCAATATCTTGAAAATTGCTTTGATGAAAAATAGTGTGTGAATAACCTCTATTTAACATCCTCTAAGAATGTTTCAATGATTGAAACAAAGAGTTTAGAACATGTAACCATCTTTGGATATAAGCATATAATGTGTTCGCGCATTAGTGTATAAGTTCAAAACCGGGAAGCAAATGTATGCATACTTGTGTGTGTACTAAATGGTTGATGGAGACTGGGTAAGTATGCGTACCCATACGCATACTGGCAGAAGTTCACGTCCATGAATTTCTGCTGAGTTTGGAAATCAAAACCAACTCAATCCGGTTACGTAAGTATGCGTACCCATACGCATACTGGAGGAAAGTTCACGTCCGTGAATTTCTGCTGAGTTTGAAAACCAAAACAAACCCAAATCCGGTTACTTAAGTATGTTACTTTCTAAAATTGGTTTGTTCATGAACTAAAACATTTATATATTAAGGAATGCAATTTTCAAACCGTGGCTATAATGTTCATGAATCGATTCGAGTGAATCAAAACCGATTTTGCTTCGATTGTGTCTTGTAGACTTTTATAAGATCTAAGCAATTGAACAACTATTGAACAACTCTTGAAATAGTTCATTTGAGTCATTTGGACTAGTTATGGTGAAGATGAATAAGGTTGATATGAAAGTGCTCATATGGCTAACCATTTGGTAAACTACTGTTGAACCAACTAGGTGTACACGTTTAGGTACGGTTACTCAAACCTAAATGACGTATATTTCATTTGTGTATAACAAGCTAAGTTCGATCTAACGGTTGAAAGATATTAGCTTGAATCTAATCAGGTTTTCATCAA
The DNA here is from genome assembly GCA_023531105.1 of Papaver atlanticum. Lineage (NCBI taxonomy): Eukaryota > Viridiplantae > Streptophyta > Magnoliopsida > Ranunculales > Papaveraceae > Papaver > Papaver atlanticum. The sequence continues at coordinate 10,783,694 of JAJJMB010012161.1, forward strand.
ACGGTGAATATTGAATGCTTTGTTACCAAGGTAACTTAGATTGCAAACCCTGATTTGGAGTCTATATAAAGGAGAACTCTAGCAACTGGGAAACCTAATCCCCACACCTCCTGTGTGATACTAGTTAAGCTAGAGTCGATTCTCCTTTAAACTTAGGTTTCTACCGAGACCCTGTAGGTTAACGACTTAAAGATTTCATTGGGATTGTGAAGCCATACCCAACTATTTTCTCTGTAGTTGCGTGATCTAATCTTGTTGTTTCTATCGTGATTGAGTGCAATCGTAAGATTGGCTTGAGATTAATTTCTACGATAGGCAAGATAGAAAAGTAGTCACAAACATCTTCGTCTCATCGTTTGTGATTCCGCAATATCTTGTTTCGCTAGTCGATTAAGATTATTGTGAGGTGATTGATAATTCTAGGCTGTTCTTCGGGAATATAGTCCGGGTTATCGATTGGTTCCTGTTCACCTTGATTTATCAAAAAAAAGAACAAAACTTGTAGGTATTTCTGTGGGAGACAGATTTATCTATTATTGTAGACTTTTCTGTGTGATACAGATTTGTTTATTAAAATCTTTGACTTTCGGTCATAGCAACTCTTAGTTGTGGGTGAGATCAGCTAAGGGAATCAAGTGCGTAGTATCCTGCTGGGATCAAAGACGTAAGGAGCACAACTGTACCTTGGATCAGTGTGAGATTGATTGGGGTTCAACTACAGTCCAGACCGAAGTTAGTTTTTAGTAGGCTAGTGTCTGTAGCGGCTTAATACAGTGTGTTTAATCTGGACTAGGTCCCAGGGTTTTTCTGCATTTGCGGTTTCCTCGTTAATAAAACTTATGGGATCCGTGTTATTTCTTTTCCGCATTATATTTTGTTATATAATTGAAATATCACAGGTTGTACGTTTGTATCGATCAATTGGTAAATCCAACCTTTGGTTGTTGATTGAAATTGATTGATCCTTGAACATTGGTCTTTGGTACCGTTCAAGTTTATTTCTCTTGTATTCAATCAGACTCGTAGATTTCTATTTGTTTGAGTTGGGATTGAATCGAGAAATTGAGATATTACTCTTTGATATACTTTTTATTAATATTGAGTCTGACTGTCTAGTTGATTCTCTTAAAAGTATATTGAAGTTAGTCCATACAGATTGCTAAGCGAAATATTGGGTGAGGTTGTTAGACCCCCGCTTTTTCAACTAGCTCGAACTCAAATTTTCTTTTTCACAATTTCATCATAATATTAAAGTCATACAACAATGTCTCAGTAGATAGAATGGTAGAAATAATGAGTAAATATGAAGTTAATCTTCAGATTCCTTTATCGACGAAGTCCTCGTAGATGTCTTCGTTGCACTTCCATCTTCCATCTTCAAGGGTCAATTGGTGAATTTTGATACTCACTACTATGCTCTAATCCTAATCCGAGATTGACTTTAGTAAACTACAAATCAAATATAGATTTTGTCAACTAAATTTGACAACTAGCTTGACACACCAAAACTTATGAGTTTGCTAGAACGATGCTCTAACAGTACAAGACTAAAACAGAAAATACAACTTAACCGACAACAATTGATTTTTTGTTTTTGTTATACAGCTGTAGATAATTGCCACTCTCGTACTGATGGAATAATTACATACATATTGCCATATAAGCAGTGTTTCCAACTATTTTAACAATTCCATTTTCCCCCTTTCATAAAATACAAAAGTTTATTTACTAAAATTCAACATGATACAAAAATATGGTAAATTTTACTTGCTAAAGTCGTGCTCTCTTTTACCAGCAAGGAAACCTTACACCATTGCTCCCGAGACCTTATGTTAAAATACCCCCTCATTATTTTGAGGTGGACTCCAAGCGAGCTTAAGTTTTTAATTTCTTATCTGTGTCTAGATGTATACAACTTTTTACGCTTCTAGATCACTGTTATATCTAACAACTACAAGTAAGTGTTCACGAGACGGACCAATAACTGGGTTGTATCAGTTGCACGATCTCAATATCTAAATACGCGGGTCATATCATTACCCATATCAGTTTTCATTGCCTCACATCTAAACTGACACCATGTTAGAGTAAATCCTATGATTTTTTGTTGTTGTTGATGGTTCTGAATAATGGTATTGGACTACATCCTTAACTCCTTCAAGAGTTATTTATGGCAATTGCGGGGTTCGAACCCTTATCTCCGCAGTGGGAGGGAGCATGTCAACCATTAGACCACTTGAGCAATTCCTATGATAAGTAGGATATAGTTCAAAATAAGTTGAAAAAAAAGGCACCTCTCTCTAACTGATATCATAGTAGTGCAATGATAAAGTCATTGGGTCATAATATCAGTTACCTAAGTTAGAAACTCATCTAACAAAAAGAAGGGCACCTCTTCCTTTGAAAATAGGGGTGAGCAAAAAGTCCGGAACCACGGATTTCACCCGTATCCGTCCGTAAAATTACGGGTAAAACCCAATCCACAAGATCTATGGACCGGACACGGGTGGGATTCTCAAATCCGCACTCTTAGTGGTTTGGTTGCCGTTGGACTTTGAAATCCGCGGATTCACCCGCACTGTAGCTGTTGTACATTACTCTGCAGAGAAGGGGTGAGTATTCATTAGATGGTTTTGGGATTGATGTCCTACTTCCAGCTGAATTGAGGGCACAAAGGCGTCAACCTCACTGGACATGTCATCTATAGACCGAGTCTCCCGGTGTTTTGATTGTTCAAGTGCTCTGAACTTGAATTAATGTACAGAGGTGGTCTTGTCTCTTCCAGGAAGGCAGAGCAACTTCATATCGCATGCAACCCCTTACTAATCACGTGCTACCCATGTCCATTCCAAGACAAGCCATTTCCAAGGGACTGTAGACCCTCTAGCCATTCGAGAAGGTCTTTCTAAGTCTATTTTTGTCGGGCATCGAGCAATATTTCCGGTCTGGATTGTACGTGGTCCTTTGGCTAGTTCTTGCTTGGTCATACATGACAACTCTGTATTGTAGGTTTTGCTTATTTTACCTCAACAAAACATTGTTGTTCCTCACTCAAATCAATCTTGAACGTAGATCGAGACGATTATTGATTAATTGATTAGAATAGGGTGTTTGTAGAATTATGTTTTGTTTTACTCTTTTTTTTTTGACTAAATCCGCGGTTAATCCGCATCCGGCCCGTTTCACCAGTTGATCCGCGGATGTCAAATCCGCGGGTGATTGGGCCAGACACGATTGGATTTTCCAAATCCGCAACTTTGACGAATTGGACGCGGGTGACCCCTTATCCGCATTCGTCCGTCCGTTGCACACCCCTATTTGAAAGAGAAACTTAGGCACAGGCCCAAAAAATAATAATATTCTCATTGTCAGGCCCAAGATTAATTTTAGTTTCCATGACACCCATAATTATATGAAATTTTGAAAAAATGTATGCATGACGGGTTAAGCATCCTAATTTTTCAGGGGTATAATTGGCAACGCAACTTGGATATAACATATCTAAAAAACCGCGCCTTGGAATTTTACAAATTTTATATCGTTGGAAATCTTTTAAAGAGAGCTACACACAATATCAAATTTTTGTTTTTCACGAAAAACCGAAGGTGATTATCATTTTAGGCAAAATTTTCGAAAACTTGATACATAATCATTATGCAGCCACCAAAAAAGATGCATAACACATTATACAGACACAACAAAAAGATGCATAAAACCTTATGCAACCATATTTTCGGTTCTTGCATTTACTAATTTAGTTATGCAGCCACTAAAATGATATGTACGCCTAAAAAATAACATCACGGAAAAGAAAAAAACGCATAACGAATTATGCAATAATTTTCTCGACTACATAACAAGTTATGCATCCATTTTTTTAGTTAATTTCAGTGCTTACAAAAAAAAGTTGATGCATAACTTTTTTTTAGTTAATTTCAGTGCTTACAAAAAAAAGTTGATGCATAATGTGTTATGCAGCCATATTTTTTGTAACGGACAAGTAGATTCCCCTTTCGAATGGGTTGGGTTTCAACCCATCCAACAGGGCCGAGCCCCCGCCCCGTCACTCGGAAGTCTAAACGATACACAAAACTTAAAACATAAGTAACCAATCAAACATAAAGAGAAGCATGTTTGAGCAAGAGAATTTTTAAGAGAACTTAATTTGATACAAAAAAGAAAGACCAAAAAAGATCATATAAAACAAAAAGACGTCTCTGAACTGAAATACTTCAATAATACTTCCACTAATAAAATAGGTGTTTTGTAACCTATCATTCATTTACAACGGCATTTGAGTACTAAGCAGTGGAAAATTTAAACAAACCAAACCAAACATGAACAGTGTCTCCGAAACACCCTCAAGTTCACCTAATAAGTATGCCATGATATATACATATATAAGGTCGACAAAGCAAATACCAACTTTGTGTCTCCAGCTTCGCTGCCGCAAGCTTCTTGTAGCTTACTGTCCCAGGCTCAATCCTAACTCTGTGGGGAAAAACAAAACAAAACGAGGTGAGCCGCAGCCCAGTAGGGGATACAACGGTGATCAATTAATGCCCCAAAATAAGTGCAATAGTAAAGCAATAGACAAAAGCATGAAATCCACAAAAAAGTAAAGCATTCGTTATCAAACATTTTTACATTTGTAAGCTGCCATTCTTAAAATTCAGATAAAAATCCACTCTACTATTTACAAGGCTTGTGCCAACGTCAGGGTAGTCCGATACCAGCCACCGTTATCAAACAAACGGTCTTCCGGGTTGCCACCCGTAGGTGGGGTGCCAATTAAGGCCCGTCCTATAGTAGAGTTCTCTAGTTTTCGATCGAATTCATTTATCACAATGGAAACATCCATCAGATATGAAAACCCTCATAAACCCATAGCGAAAAGCTAATACGAAAACAACACTGGCAACATTCCCATAATTAGAAAATAAGCTCTTACCAAAGACAACTACTCATCATGAGAGCGAAAATCACTTATCATAAATAATGATAATCCATGCTCAATGAAAAGAATCAAGATTACTGAAAATGACAAATAATTGATTCTACTAATCACTGTGCAAAATGAGTAAACTCAGTGAGCCATTCATTACAAGTTTCACAAACTACGGAACAAATCTCATACTTTTTATTGTTTAAAAATATGAAAAACTAACCCATGCTTGGCTGCCAAAGAGAGTCTGCGGAATGAAGAATATAAAATGGTTCCTAACCAATCAGGGTGGAAGCAAGCAAGAAGGAAAAACAGCTCAAAATTAATGAGAAATATAACTCACTTCCAGAATTTGCAGTTTCGCCAATCAAAATCAAAATCAAAATTTCGTGCAAAATTCGTTATGCGATGGAATTCGACAAACTTAGTCATTGGAAAGCTGAGAAAGCCCTCTACAACATGAAAATTAAAATCAGAAGAAATCTAGTATATAGCTGAGCCAAAATGTCTCAAATAAACAGGACAGAGACAAACGTTTTCAGATAAAACTCAGTTTCGGTAGCCTACATTAAAAAATTCATATAAAATTCATTCGACGATGGAATTTGGAAATTTTGGTCCCTTTGTAAAGCTGAGAGAGTCATATTTAACACAAAAATAAAAGGGGAAGGTATTAAAGTTTATATCGGTGTCGAAGAGTCTCCACAAAACAGGACAGCAAAACAAGTTCAGAATTTACATTTTCAAAAGTCTATAATAGAAAATTCGTTGAAAATTCATTATCTGACGGAATTTAGCAAATTTGGTGTCTTTGGAAAGCTGAGGAAACCCTCTTTAACTTAAAAATGATAAGCAAATATAAAGAGTTCCATAGCTGTGTTGAAAATCCGATACCAAACAGGACAGAAATCACGTTTTCAGGAATTTCAGATTCTTTTCACAAACATGTGATGGGCTATCTTTGAAACTCAATTGAGGACTTGAGTTTTGGTGAAAATCAGAACAAATGAAGTTAAACCATATTGGAGACAGTGTGCTTAATCATTTGGTGACACAAACATAAATCAATCCTTTATATCCAAATCAGGTTGTACGATGTTGTAATCAAGAAAAACTAAACATATTCAGGAAATTAAAAGTTCAATTTCAGTTTATAAGAATAATGCCTTCACAAAGCACAAAATCAGTAACCTAAGATTCCATAAAAATTAGTTAGAAAACAACAGATTCTACTCCCTCGGCAGATTCAAGCGGATTATGAAGATAATCAAATTTTAATATTCCGAGTTGATAAATCAAAAGACCAAGATGATTATACATACCCATTAAGGGAATTTCAGAAATCATTCGAAAACATGGAAGAATTACATCGATTTATCTATCAAAATCAGTTTGATAGCACAAGTAAAACAAGAAAATAACGAAAGCATAAAAAGTTAAAAACCCCTACCTCAACCGCTAATTCCACAGCAAGAGCACCCATTTGCAGTCTTGTTCTCGAACTTCAAGTCATTTAACACAAATGAAATTTAGTTGTTCTCCAACTAGTTGGTCAAGAAATTATAATTTGAAATTGAAAGGAGAAATTCCTTACCTCTTCACACTATTACAACTCAAGGATCTTTATCAACGAAATCTCAGTGATTCACCCTCCAACCCTCATTGATACGGGGGTTTTAGAGACGGGAGAAATTATTTAGAGAAGAGGGACGAAAACAAAGGACCGCAGAAAAATTGGAATTTTATTCCTTTGCCAAAAAGCCCTTGACATCTGTTTAATTGCATGAAGATTTTCTTCAAGCATCTTGACGTGTGTCTCAGTGCATGGAGACTTATCAAGGCAGCCAGGTATAGGATTAGAGCTAACTGGTAAATTAGACACACCCAAGCTTAGGTTTTTTTCCAATTTTTTTTTTTTTTTTTTTGATAAAAGGACTCTATAACGGCGCCTATGAGCTGTCGTACTAAAATTCAACTCCATGTTAGGATTGGGGTTAAATCACTATGGAAATTTTCAAAATGTTACATTTTTGGATGCTTTATGCATCCATTTCACGACTGCATAGCATGTTATGCAGGTATTATTTTAGGTGCATGACAAGTTATGCAGTCTTTATTTTTCAATAGTTACAAAAAAGTTGTTGCATAACGTGTTATGCAACCGTTTTCTGGACTGCATAACAAGTTATGCAACAACTTTTGTAGATGCATAACCTGTTATGCATCCATTTTCACGATTGCATAACATGTTATGCAGACATTTTCTCGACTGCATGTCAGGTTATGCAATCATAACAACATCGTCATCTTCTTTCATGTTTCAATAACTCCCATACAAACCAAACAGCATAAACACCTTTCCCATTTCTCAACAATCAACAACATTTTCACCTTCTTATAGGCTGAATTCTATACAAAACTTAAGTTGAATCCGAGCACAAAAATCCCAGAATTTAGTTGATGACAAACTCCATAAATTTTCTTCTTCAACTGATTGCAGTCAGCCAATTCACCCACTTGCAACCATCTCCAATCCATGTCAATTAGCCATCTAGTAAAAACCAAAGCAAATAGCTTACATATAAAAGTAAAAATCAAAGCATAAGGGTCACTGACACAGAAATGAGATAAAGAAAAGCATACCTTGATGCACTTATGTTAACGGGAATCAAATGAATAGGTAGTGTAAACGCGGCCACGAAGCCTATCCCGAGATTCCAACAGAACCTGTAAAAATTTGGCAGCTGCTCGCATTTACAATGATCAGGACCATCAAGTTAAGCAAAAATACTGTAATATTAAACATACTTGGTGTATCTAGGTGTGCATCCAATTGGTGCGATGTAAAGTGACAAAAAAACTAATAACAAACCAGATAATCCGATCTGCATAAGCCCTACCTATATGTCCGAATAGAGCATCATGAAAAATGCGAGCAGCTGAAATGCCTGCAAAACCACCATTTGTGACTGAACCAATAAAACATTTTGTCTCAAGTGAAGAAAAAGCACCTATGAAAGAGATATGAATCAAGTCATATTAATTAAATACTATTTATGTACTTGTATTATCCAAGCTATGTAAGATGCCACTTAAAAATCAAATAATAATGTTCACACATTAGCATCACCGATCAAAAATCACACCCTCTCTTATCACTCCCAACTAATTAGAACACATGGAATGAACTACTTTTGTAAATGTCCCATCAACGTCACCAATTTCAGTTGAAATCAGAAAAAGAGTGCCAATCTAAAATTAATGAAAAACCTATAAACATCTTATATCAATCTGACCAACCTTAAACAAAAATTACAGAAACTAGAAAAAAATCAATTCCTAGAAAGCACAAATTGAATGTATCAGAAATGATGTACGATTGCAAAATCAATGAATACCTAAAGAAAACAAACTTCCATCAATCCAATCTGAATCCAACAAAAATCATAGAAAAGGGTGGAAAATACGTACCCGCGTCTCCAACTATCCAGAATAATAAAACCCTAAAATCTCCGAATTAAATCCAAATCTAAACAATCGCTTGAAATCTGAAACACGATTAGAATGAAATCTATAGAGAATTTCAGTTGATCCGAAAAGAAATCGACCTCTCAGCTTCTCGGACAGAGAATCGAATGCTTGAAAACTCAAAAGAAAGAAACGAAGAGAAATATATACGAAGCATAATTTAGGAAAACATGGGCGTGTGAGAATTTTTTTCTCCAAAAATGGGTGTGCGCCTGAAGATTTCTGGGCATGGGTTTCACAGTGGAAAAAATCTGAAAAATAGGTTTGTTTATAGTTTTCACTATTTTCGAAAAATGTTAGGCGCACGCACGCACGGTGCTTCAAAAACCAAACTAGGCTTCAAACTTAAGTAACTTCATGGGCTTACGTTGTCGAAACTCAACTAGTTTAGCGTCTTTTAGAAAAGTCCAGTCCAGGTCCAGGCCAATTTTTCACCTTCATTACTACAAAACCCTAGTTTATAAAGGATATCCTTCCGTCTCTCTTTAAAAACTTCTTTTGTGCCGCATTTCTAATTCGGCTCTCCAAACAAAGGAAGAAGAAAGAATCACCAAAACCCAAATCAACAATGGTGCGTAGATCTGAATCACTCCTTTCAAACCCCATCTACGATATCCTTATTTTCTATTACTTGATTTGATTGTTCGTGTACTGATTAGTTTTTCTTTGTTTTGATTTTAATATAACAGGTGAAGTACTCAAAGGAGCCCGATAATTCCACCAAGTGTAAGCATCTCTAATCTTTGTTATCTTATCCTTTTTCTCGTTGTCACAGTTAAAGGGTTTTGGATGAGTTTAGTTACTGAGTATGGTCTTTATGATGTTTTCTGTTTCAGCCTGCAAGGCTAGGGGGTCTGATCTTCGTGTTCATTTCAAGGTATGATGGTTTTAGGGTTTTTATTTATTTATTGATTCAAGAGTTTTGTTTTTTAATTTTTTTTGTTTAACTGAATGAGTTTTTGGCTTTTATGGTGATTCAGTGAAAATATGGTCGTGATGTAAATGGTTGGTCTGTTGGTTACTTTTTATTTGAGAATTTAGGGTTATTATTTGATTTGTTATCCTAAGTTATATCCCTAAAATCAGCTTAACCAAATGAGTTGTGTTAGTTAATAATTGATTAGTATTGAAGCTTGAATATTTGTGTAGTTGAAGGGTCTGGAATGCTGAGATAGAGTTAATACATCGGGTTGTATATTAATGGAGGATTTGATGTGTATAACCCTTTGAATCGTGGACTCTTAGGATAGTTGTGGATAATGTGCTTATATAGTTGTGGATAATGTGCTTATATAGTTGTGGATAATGTGCTTAGGTCAATTTTGTACACTTTGATACATTGATTTTCTGCTCAACTCGCTCTAGTTGATTAAATATCTATTGCCTAACATGATGATGATATTGACTGGTCTGTTAGCCTACTTAACCTGAGGTGAACGGCAACGTTTATTAACTGCACTATTGTTTTCTTTGATTTTGTCGAGTTTCAATTACGTTTGATGTGTTTTTGTTTTTGTCTGATACTGTTCTAGATGCTGAATTGTTTTTACTCCTTCTCACCCCAGTTTTTCAAATGATTAAGCCTGCATCTGAGCTATTTCCGATTGTCAATAGAATTCAAGAGTAGTTCCGGTTTCCATCCTAGTAGTTTTTCTAATAATATGCCTGCACCATATGAGCTATCTCTGATTGTCTTATAGAATTTATGAGCTGTTAAGAGCTTTTGTTTTCTTGGTTTAGTATTCCAATATCTTTCAATAGTTACTCATATTTCTTTTGTATGTTGCTTCTCAGAACACTAGGGAAACAGCGTTCTCTTTAAGGAAGATGCCTTTGGTCAAAGCCAAGAGGTATTTGGAGGATGTCTTAGCTCACAAGCAAGCCATTCCCTTCAGACGTTTCTGTGGTGGTGTTGGTAGGACTGCTCAAGCCAAGAACCGTCACTCAAATGGACAAGGACGTTGGCCCGCTAAGTCCGCCAAGTTCATCCTTGATCTGCTTAAAAATGCTGAGAGCAATGCTGATGTAGGTCTCTCTTCTCTGTTGTATTTGTACTTCATCAAGTTAGAGTTTACTCGTCTGAATTATTGCTTATTATACAATGCAGGTAAAAGGTTTGGACGTGGATTCACTATACATTTCTCATATCCAAGTTAACCAAGCTCAGAAGCAGAGGCGTAGGACATACCGTGCTCACGGAAGAATCAACCGTAAGTCTCCTTTTAAACATGTGTTGTTTCTGTTTTTTTGGGTTGTTGGGTTTTCGATTTAAGCTTACTGCAATGTGCATCTTTGATTCAGCTTACATGTCATCTCCTTGTCACATCGAGTTGACCTTATCAGAGAAGGAAGAAGCAGTGAAGAAAGAGGTGAGGGTCATTTGAATATTAATAGAATTACCAGTTGTTTCATTTATAGAATAGAATCCTATTTGTACTTGTTGTGTTTCTGCTTGCTGACACTAGTTCATTTTATTGCAGGCTGACACTCAGTTGGCACCAAGGAAGTCAAAGAAATCTCAAGTTCTTCGTAGCGGTGCCTCATCTTAAGCAGTAGAGAGAGATGAGTCCTCAGCAATGTATTGAGTTCTCTTTGAGCCTTGTTATTTTTACATTAGAAACCATTTTTGTTGCTTTTAGATATGTTTCGACTTTCAATCATATGAAGATTTTGCCATATGGCCTGCGGCCATCTCTATTATTGCAATTTAGCTCAGTGAATGTTTGTTTTGAGTGATTTTGGTACAAGTAGGATCTACTAAATTGAAATCTTTTCTCTGATGCTGGCCAGTTAAACATTTGTTTTGATGGATATCTTGTTATCTAACTTAAATGACAAGTTAGATATGATTGTTAATAGCGTGCATTGTTGAATGATTGTTGCATGAAATAGTTAATCCAGTTCCCTTAGTTAAGTCACTGCATAGTTTCGGTGGTCTAGCCTTTAGTTAAACACCTGTTGATGACAGTACATGTCGAAGTCAGAAGGCTGCTTATCTCAATGAGAATGTAATGAATAGAGCGACATTGCTGCCAAGGTCTACCCAGTATCAGAATTTGGAACATAGAAATGCTGAGAATGTGGTTCAACGTTGGACCTAATTTTTTTTACAATGGAAGCAATGCAATTATTCACACTTTAGGCTACCAATCATCACGCACCATCTCCAATCTCGCATTTGAAACACAAGGCTCGGCAATAGATTGCTCGTCACACATCATTGGAAACATCATGTCCATTGAATCACTATCATCATCTCTCATCTCTATTTCTTTTTTCTTGTTCAACGAGAGGGTCACTCGCACTGAACTTGTGGAAATCACTAGGCGACGTGCCATGTTTTACCAGATTGTTTGTTAGTCCACTGATCCGGGTAGTGCAATTACCTGATCATCTTCAGGCAGCAATAAACTGTACCAAGGATTGGCCATTTCTAATCATTGCACTTTTTACACCTAACAACGTAAGGAAAAGTCAATCAGCATCATTGATTACTTAAATCTCAATTGATAAATCTAACAACTATGTTTAAGAAGGAAATGTTTTTTTGGTTAAATTTTGACAATATTCAATCCAAAGGTCAAGTGTTCTTCCAGGTATGAGATGAACAAATAGACAAACCACGTGGGGAGTACAATATGTTCAACGAGTACCAGAACAGAAGTGAAGTTATTTCTCCAATTTCTTTACGAAAGGCAGTGACCTATCTTTTGAATATTTGCAACCCTTAGTTTAGAAACAAATTGATTATGAACCCAAGCTATGTGGGTAATTAATACCCCTGTTAGACTTGTTTAGGCCACCACCATCCTCTTCGACTTATGTATATTTTCTATTTTTTCTGAAACAAAATTTACTGTTTCTTGCGATCACAAGAAAATGTTTTAAGGGAGGAGATCTTGATTGGCAAAAATTCAAACGACCAGAATAAGAAAGCTCCACCGGTAGGTCTAATCATTATGGAAAACATATGAACCATTGCCATGTCTCTATCTAAAACTAACGTGTTTCACGGGATCTCAACTACGGATGACAAAAATACCAATAACAATGGTAATTGAGAGGTCCTTCCTAAGAAATGGATAGTAAGAATGGGGTCAGTAAATTAAAATGATTAGATTATACCAGCGATAGACTATGATCATATCCAAATCTCGATCATTGATGATTGTTAAATTAAACTGTTTCCTAGATAACCATTATGATAAACTCTGAATGATATGGTTTCGTCGTTTGGAAAATCGATGATTGGAGTTTCTTTTTTGTGTGATACAATCAATTTAGTTTTGAATCAAGAATTAGAAAATTGGTTTTGGGTTTTGTTTTCCTGTAAACTTTGATCCGATAACGAAGGAAAAAATTTATCAAAAAAAGATAACGAATGAAAACGACAATGATAAGGCTGGGTTTTGTTCACCTACGTAAAATTGGTTTACAAACATTTACACTTCTGTGAGTGGGCTGTATTCAACTCAAGTGTGGGTTGCATTTAGTCACTGCCTTACGAAATTCATAGTTTTGTACTACTTTCACTTTTGGAAGCCCCCCACCACCGCCACAACAACAACAGCTAGTAATTAGTAAACACTACAATTATGATTAGGCCTACAATTTCATCACACCATGTTCAAAAGTTGATACTAAAGGAAAGGGAAAGAAGAAAAATGATGGGAGAGACAACTAAAGAAGAAAAAAAAGTCTATGAGATTCAATTTCAGATAACTACACCTTTGATCAAGAGTTTATATCATACAGAACTTGTTTTCATGATAGTCTAGCGCCGCAGTAGCTTCTGCTTCTTCACATTGAACTCTAGATGGGTCGGACTGGGGCGAGGTCGCCGAACTTTTGTTTGAGTAGGGTTGCGACGCATTTTCGAGTCCGGTCACCATTAGTTCAGTCAAAACCCGCTTGTAAATCTATAATAAATGCAAATGAAGATAATGTTTTTGTAGACAATGGTGAGGAGAAGACGATTTCAAGTGTCAATGGGGCAGAAATGGGGAATGAAACTAGTTCATCTTTCCTAATTAGCAGAAGAATTATGATGGTTGTTGACTCAAGTCTGGAAGCTAAAGGTGCTATTCAATGGGCTCTCTCACATACTATTCAGAATCAAGATACTATCATTCTTCTCTATGTCACCAAGCCTACTAGTTCCAACCATGGTTAGGATTTTTCTTTAACATTTTTCTCTTGCAAACTTTTCCATCAGCATCTCTTCAAATTTTGGTTCTCAAAGTTGTTCTGATTAGTTACAGGTGAACAAACGAACACGGAAATGTACGCGAAAGAATATGAACTTCTGTACTCCCTGAAGAACATGTGCCATGTCAAAAGACCCAAGGTAAACAGCTAGCTTTATGAAGATCAGATTGTTTGCAAATAACAAAAACAGGGAATTTCCTCAATGAATACCATCGACATTTGACTAGTATTGGAGTAGTATTTTCCAAACATATTTCCTCTGGGCATGCAATTTCTCAAGTTTATCGTTGATAAAGTATATGTTGAATTGGTTGTAAACAGAACTGTTTTCGAAACTAACATGGTATTTAAGAAGGTTTTAACCCATTAATTAGTGTTAGAATTTCCAATGACTTTGTGGTACAGGTACAAATTGAAGTTGCAGTAGTAGAAGGAAAAGAAAAAGGGCCAACCATTGTAGCAGAAGCAAAAAACCAAGGGGTGTCACTATTGATACTCGGGCAGAAGAAGCGATCAATGACTTGGCGACTAGTAATGATGTGGGCAGGGAATCGAATTGGTGCTGGTGTCGTTGATTACTGTATTGATAATGCCAGTTGCATGACAATTGGCGTGAGAAGAAACCACAGAAAAGTTGGAGGGTATCTTATTACGACGAAACGTCACAAGGATTTTTGGCTGTTGGCTTGAATGTACACAACAATGTTAGATGTACAAAAATTGTCTATGCACAATGAATGAATCAATGTAGTGTTGGAAAATTTGCAAACTGCAGGGTGTTAAAAAAGAGAATGGACGTGGGATTGTTCAGTGACGTAAGGGTATGTACATGAAGAGGGCTAGTTCTCAAGCCTTAACAATGTGGTGTAGTTGAGCGTTATCTTGATACATTTACTTTGTTTGTTATTGCTACTGAACTTGCTTTGTTCATACGTACAGTTAGTTAAAAAAACAACTAGAACGCGGACAAAAAAACAAACAAACAACTAGAACGTGGACAAAAGCTAAACATAATACAGTAGAACCTCTATATAAGAATAATTTCTAAACAACACAGAATAACTCGTACAAAGAAAAGAGATTTTGAAGTGTAATTACTAAAAATTCCGATTATACACATTACCACGACGTAATGTGAGTACGTTTTTTTATTTCATTTTATGGAGATGTGTTCGTATTTAAGACCAGTGCCTATACCACCACCACCACGACAGCCAACCTTCACCACCGTGCAGTGCCCCTTCCTATGTTGCTTTTGTTTTCTCTGGGTTTTTTTAAATAAAAACTTGGGTTTTTCTCAAAGCAGCCTTGGATATCTTGTGCTTTCTTCCTTCTGTAGACTTTCATCCTCTTAGTTGGTGGTGAAAGATAGTACCAAACACTCAAAATGATCAAACCATTGAAGACAAACAAGTATGAATATTCTTTGAACTTTTGATCTATCAACAAAATATTAAAACTCCTAATCGAAGCAATGACTTCTTCTAATGTTGTCTCCGCTGTAAAATTCCAATATCTAACATAACGATCCTTAATCCAAGGAACTATTTCTTCAGCTGCGAAATGCAAAAACCTCTTATAGTAACATATTATTTCATCGATTTTTGCCGCTGCAAAGTTCAAATAGCTTGTAACATAGGGACTGACAACGGTTCCAACTTTCTGATCTGGAGAAGCATTACAGCATAAAATAAGATGAGAGTTACATACAATAAAAGTGTAGAGATCAAAATACAAGTTTCTCGACCTAATGTACGTGCTCGTCTATGTTGTATCACATACCTTCATCAGTAGAATCAAAACCGGACCCCAGAGAGATTAGTGTGATAAGCAGCAGCAATATCAGTGGTGCAAGAAATTTGCTCCTTACTATGAAACAAAGAAACTCCATAACTAGTTATTACTTGTTTGCTTGTTCTATGATCACATAGAATGTTCAATATCCATAGCTTGATTGGAGTACATATAGGATAACAACCAGTAAACTTGGTGAATTTTTTAATTCAAAATGAAGTTTAAGCTTTCTTAACAAACCTTCAAACATCATTTCCTGGTAGGACCAAGATCAGTGAGTGTCAAACCAATGAATCAACAATCAGTATGGTGAATGTGTATGCTCAAAAAAAGGATGTAATCTTATTTGTTCGTTCGATTAATTAGGAGAAAGGAAAATGTGATCTCTTCGAAGTTTCAATAATAATAAAAAAAATAAAGAAAGTGATCTGTTCATTAATGTAATGTTTCTGTACATGAAAAAAGGCCGGGCTTTCATCATTATAAGTGGGAAAAAGAGAGACCAAAAAAATACTCCAAAGTTACCAAATGATCAAAATTACAGTTACTAACAGATACATCTGCAGCTTAAATCAAATATTCGAACATCTAAATCCTTAGATTGATTTGAGTCTGTAGTTAACCATTAGCCAAAAATTTCAAGAAAAATAACTATCAACCAATATGTCTGAAAGAAGGTGCTTAGTTAATGGCGAATTGCTGAAACCACGCGAATCGATACAAAAATGAAACCAAAGATACTGAATCAACTACATAATAATCAAAGTTTAACATCAAATGCATATTCCATTTCATTACAGAAAAGAAAACCATCACATTTGTAAGGGAACAAGCATAACAAGACTCATGACTGCAGTTCGGCACCCGACAAATTTGCTCAGCACCGACCACAACGACCAGAACCATCCACCTCCTCCTCTGAGATACCTATAGTAAGCAGAAGGATCTCTCTCAAACAATGCTCGTGGAATGCATTGATTTGTTCCAGGAGCCTTCATCATTTTCAATGGAAAATAGCTCCACAAATAAGCGACCCCAATGTTCAACATTGGCCACCTGCCGAAGAATTTCATCAGAATTCTCCCCCAAAAGGAATTGGGGATAAGAAAAGAAATTATTGACCAACGATTCGCCCAAGCAAAGCTCCCGATGTTCTTAGCATAATAAGGAATTGCTGAATCTGTTGCATTCGCCACGCCATTGGGAAGATAATCTTGAAGTACCCCCACAACAAAACCACCAAAGCTAGAAATTGTTGAATTAGCCCTTTAACTCTCTGTCGCAAATCTCAGTTTGGTTTCTACTACTTCAACCTATGTGATGCATGTATATATATAGATTGCATTTGGTTTATCAACAGATCAATCGTGCTTCGTGCATTGAATTATCCTTTCTTCTTTAATTGAAAATTGTGCATTGAATTATCGAAACTCAAAGTTTGATTTTGACGCTTTGAAATAATGCATGCGCATGCATACCACATTGGAAAGATGCCACCATTCATTTTTGAACTTTATTAGAGTCTTGGACATGACAAATTTTGAATCGGAATATGTGTTTAGACTTTGAATTAGCAAATCCTTTCCCCAAAAAGACTCAAACAGAAGAAGATGAAGAAGAAACACTGTCTGGAACCAGAATTGAGCGAGTTGTATTCCTAATTCTCAAGCTTTTCCGAATTGAGTATTTATTCCTGAAATTTAATGGGTCACTGCCATTACCAGCAAAGGAAACCAAATGTTCTACTGTCGGAGAATTGTGAGACGGGGGCTAAAGTAAGGTGTTATTGAAATTTTTCTTCAAATTTTCATTTTAGTAGTGAATACTATCGTCTGCACTAAGCACATTGCCGAACCACTATAGATCTTATGTTGTGATTTGCTCTAGTCATTTATTTTTTATTTTTTTGGGTTAGATTGTAAGCTTGTTATACATCATTTGTGGGTGCGATTGTAATTTTGACTAGGCAATGCAATATTAACGCCAGAACACTATTTTGGTTGTTGATTTATGGGAATGTGATTTTTGTTTTGCTCAAGGTAACCATAGCTTGTCTAAACATAGACAGTAACGACCTGAGACCCCTGACCCCTCTAGTTGGTCCGGTAAAGTTTAATTCTGCAGGTATCAATGTGAGGTTAAAAGAATCATCTAGGTACGTCGTCATTGAATGCATTATGTAGGTAACCACAACATTCACATTCCAACTGAGCAGACCTAAAATGGTTGTGGAAACAGTAATTATAACCTCATATATCTCCTTTCATCGTTTGGTGATTTGGTCTTACCTTTTGGCTTTGGGAGTAGAATTTTGGCTGACTATTTTTATCGTTTGTTCTCATCCGTCTTTACGTTGGTACTGTGGCCGCTTTAATTATGGCTACATTGCCACCAAATAAGCCAATTACTCGATTGCACTTCGTAGGCATGCATGAACCTAGTTAATATCGCACCGCTTCAACAAGTCTCTGGAATCTTATGGGTTCACTTAGTTGTCTATAAATGAATGAAGAAAAAATAAAGAAAGTTCTTCATTAATGTAATGTTCTGTAAATGAAAAAAGCAGGGTTTTCATCATTATAAGGGAGATCAAAAAATACTCAAAGATAAGTATGGATGGATGTTCTTTGATAAAATTTTGGCTTTACCAAAAAGAGCATAAATCTCTTCAGATAAGGAAAAGATTTTTGCAGTATCTTCACAACAAAATATGAACAACTCTTAGTAGCAAGAGTGACTTCTTCCTGTACTACAATTTCCCCTGTAAAATTCAAACATCCACAATGGATGTAACTAGTAAGGAATGACTTTTCTGATAAAATGGCGAATTGCCGAAAACAGATCAAGCAGTTTAGATGGCAATTCGAGCGAGTAGATATAAAAATGAAACCAAAGATACTGGATAAACTACTTTCATGTAATAATTAAAATTTAACATCAAATTCATTCCATTACATTAAGAAAAGAAAATCATCACATTTGTAATGACTTTTTCTGATAAACCCTCAACTTTTCCAGAAAGATTCAAACCACCCGAAACATACGGATTGATTGCGGTTTTCACGTCTCCTCTGCAGAATACGAAAAGCTCGTAAACAAGGAATGGATTTGGAAGAAACTAGTAAGTAGCAAGAGCTTTCAAAGACTAAAATGTACACAATAGGAGGTAGAGATCAAGTTTCATGGTCAAATGCGGCATATATATAGATGCACATCTGCTGCTCAAATCAAAAGTTGGAAGTTCGAACATCTAAACCACCGTCGAGAAAAAAACTTAACCAAAAGGTATAAAACAAGGGGCTTAGCTTATGACGAATTACAGAAAACAGATCATGCAGTTTAGATGGCAATTCGACGAGTAGATATAAAAATGAAACCAAAGATACTGGATAAACTACTTTCATGTAACAATTAAAATTTAACATCAAATTCATTCCATTCCATTAAGAAAAGAAAATCATCACATTTGTAATGCCACAAACATAACAAGAATCTTAATTTATTTGAGCGATCTGCACCCAACACATTTGCTCAGCATTGACCACAACCACCGGTACCATCCACCTCCTCCTCTGAGATACCTGAAGTACGCAGAAGGGTCTCTCTCAAACAATGCTCTTGGTATACGTATACTTGCTCCAGGAGCCTTCATCATCTTCAATGGAAAATAGCTCCACAAATAAGCGACCCCAATGCTCAACACTGGCCACCTGCAAGTGAACTTCACCAGAGTTACCCCACCTATTTTCCCCAGGAAAGAATGGGGATAAGAAAAGAAACTATCGACCCCATTTCCCTCTCTATCACAAATTACTCTCACTTTGGTTTCTACTTAAACCTTTGTGATGCATGTATATATAGACTTCATTTGGCTTATCAATTGAACAATCGTGCATTAAATTATCCTTTTTTCTTTAGTTGAAAACTGTGCATGGAATTATCGAAACTCAAAGTTTGATTTTGACGCTTTGAAATAATGCATGCGCATGTATGCCATCATTCATTTCTGATCTTTATTAGTCTTGGACATTACAAATTTTGAATCGAAATATGTGTTTAGACTTTGAATTAGCAAAATGACATCTCGTTTCATCGTTTGGTCTTAACCTTTTGGCTTTGAGAGTTGAACTTTGACCGACTAATTTTGTCGTTTGCTCTTATCCGTCCTCACTTCGGTACTGTGGCCACTTTAATTATGGCTAGGCTGCCATCCAAATGAGCCAATTAAGCGATTGCACTTCGTAGGCATGCATGAACCTAGCGATTGCACTTCATAGGCATGCATGAACCTAGCGATTGCACCGCTTCAACTAATCTCTAGACTCTTATGCACAATGCACACTTTAGTTGTCTATAAATGAAAATGAAACCCTTTTTACAGTCACAGTTCATTCAAACAGCAAATGGTACAATGGGTTCTTGCGAAAGTAAGCCAGGTTGTAAATGTTCTAAATGTACTGCTCCTTCCTCTTGAAATTCATCATCTGAAAGAGAGAATCAGAGCACTGAAATATCATCATCAGCTAAAGAAGGAATGGATGTCATAACTGGAGTTGCTGCAGCGGTGGGTGTGGCACTTGTAGGATGGGGAATTTCTTACCTCATGTCTGGTAGTTCTGATTCTAATAGAAAGACAATGAAAGCCCCTGGAAGAAATGATAGAATTTATTGGGATGACTTCGAGGAAGACCCTTCTGCTTACTTTCGTAACTTACGCAAAGGCTAGTAGTATAACATCTAATTAGAAGTCAATAAAGTGTGTCTACTATCTATGTTTGTTACTGTGAGTTATGGTGATTTAGTACTCTATCTGTGTTTAAGATGCATGAACTAAAAAAACTTTGGGCAAGTTCTGTGAGTGAAATATGAATGTGTTCCTAGTTTTTTACCAAGTAAATGATGGATAATGTTTAACTAGTTCACAAAGCTTGTTCACTCCCCATTAGCATTTTTGCTTTCTCTTTCGTTCTTTAATGTTTCTTGTGGAAATTATTCTTTGAAGTCAAGCTGTTATGTGTCCAAGAGGATGAAATTACAATTACTTCATTCCTCAGTGAAAGTAAAAGTTAAAACAGGAATCTTCTTTTTTCGTAGTTATTCTTTGTACAGGGGGCGCCTAGCTAATAACGCGTCCAAGGCGTCAAAACTTCAGCCATTGCCTTTTTTATTTTTCTAGTCGCCTTAGGCGCGCCTAGTACCTAGCAAAAAATAATCCTTTCAGCTTTATTTCTAGTATGTTCTAGTTTGTCACCCGTGCTACGCACGGGTCAATGTCTCGCACGGATCTATGTTTTGAAATTAGTTTCATATAAGACTAATAATATTACCAAAAAAACTAATAAAATTTCAGTAAGTTCACATTCTTACGGAGTAAAAACTAACAAAACATTGAATAAACTAATAATTGTGATAAATCAAGAAATTTAGTTCACATTCTCATGGACTCCTTATAAACGTAAAATCAATGTAATTAAGAAATTTAGTTTTTACTATAATTGTGATAAATTAATCTAAATATTGTTGGATATTTAGTGGTGAGTAATTGATTATAATTTAATTATAAAAGAATTATACTGAATCAATATTTAGTAAATTTAGAACCCACATTTGGGGATACTCTAAGCTAAATAATGTTAGGTATGCCCATAGGGGCATCTAAAAAGATTAAAGAGATGAAATTACTCTTCTAAAGTCGGCATACTCTTAATACTTGAATGACGCGTACAACGACTTTTTGATTATCCTTTTTACTGGATCAGCATCAAGAACATATGCACTTGTCAAGGATCAAGAGCATTGGTCAACTTTGACGTCCAAGTCAGATAAGTCTTAAGTAAAACCAAAACATAAATAGTACTCCGTATACGCACGATTTAAATGGAAACAGTAGACTTGAATGAATGGAATTAATCCACCAGATGCAACAAATAATTTAACTACCAAAATGAAAGCTTAAGTCGGCATGGCATGCCGTCTTTTATTTCCTTTTATTTTTCTTTGTTAAAATCTTTGCGACCAGGCCGACCGTTCACTATCCGCATGGATACCGGACGAAGGCCATGCCGATTATTGACTTTGTTTTTTTTCATCTAAAAATCAATGCAGTCTAAAATAAAATAAAATAATACAATCTAACTAAGTAATGCCAATTTAGTCATTACCAAAAATATGTTGATAAGGGGTTCTTTATTTTATTTCATAAGATTTCTTTTTTTTCTTTTTTAATATCTCCCAACTTGTAGAGGTATCCCCAAATGTGGGTTCAAAATTTAATATAAAATATAAAAATTTATTAAACAATATTTGTACATTTATTTATCTTTCGCATATGTGGAACGGAGTGACAATTCCTCCATCACTGAGAGTTCGCTTGACTTCCTTTGAGCGCTTGGACAGGTTCGCTTGACTTCCTTTGAGCGCTTGGATCGGCTACTTGTTTTCGAAGCGTATGTGGAACGGAGTGAGTACTTGTCTATGCACGAAGCACATGGATCATTTTGAACTTGTTGGGTTGGTAAAATATAAATGCTCGTCATGTCCTGCATTTTTATTGGCATGGTTATAAATTGAAATCTGAGATTACAGCCTTGCACCAGTATCTATCTTGTTGTCGTACTCTAAAAATGGATCAGTTTACATACTGTAATTGGATATTTGTAGTGATATCTGCATGAATAAAAATATAAATGCTCGTCATGTCCTGCATTTTTATTGGCATGGTTATAAATTGAAATCTGAGATTACCTTCTCGGTAGAAAAATGTTGCTCACCCTTAAATGGTCGTTGTTGGTTTCTATATAACGCAATTACACTTTTTGTTCACTTGACAAAGTTACATGGGATTAGCCTCACCACCACAAGTTAAACTTATGTGAGACCTGTTTATAAAGATTTATATGAGACCTGTTTGGACTCTTGGAATGGAAACCAACTTACGTTATTTGGAACCCAAATAAAATTAGAATGTTTATGAGTCTGGAAAAATGAATAAAGATATGACAAACTCTAATTGAACACCCATTGATCACTTATCATCATTAGTATGACAAACTCTATTGCAATTTGCAAACTGGAGATGTCGAATTACGAAAACTGTATATGATACAAAAAAACTGGTAAGGTAAGATCAAGCACTAACATCATTATCGTTATCAAAGCAGGTAGTTGTCCTCTGTCAGAAACATTAGATGTTTAAGCTATGACCATGATAATTGGTTAGATACTCAACTTATAACCAATCGCAACTGTAACTTTTTTTGGAAAAAAAATATATGCCATTGAACTAAATAACAGAATAAAAAAATTGACCTTCTGTCTGGATACTTCCAATTGTGTTGCCTATTGTTTACTCTTGCTCCACATCTTTCGTGCCTCTATTTTCTTACTACTATTCTCGTTAAGGTTGGGGACATTGATGTCATTACAAAGACAACAAATAAATAAAAAATTCCAAATTAAAAGTTCAGATAGAACACTAACAACTATCTTTACTCTATAACTTGATCAATTTTAGTCTATCGGCAATCTAAATCTGGCAATCTAAATCTCCTTGAAAAACTTGTCACTATTACTTCTAAATTGAAACAGAATCACGTGTCAAATTCACTAAGAAAACCCTAGAAGAAAGAGGCTAGGTGCAAACAATGGTTTGAATTTGCTTAAGTGGAGATTCTTATGGTGAGAGGTTCTCGGGTTCCTCTCCTTTCAGTCTAATCATTTATATAACAAACTCCAAAAAAAGGGGGGGGGGGGGATTTCGGAAACAAAATCCATAAATATTTATAATTTTTATTTTTTCTTAGATAACAACATTTATTTGTTCCATTATTTTTGGAAACGCCGATGTGAATTACCGATTTCCATAAAAGTTTTCTCTTTTTTATGCTAGAAAATATGTAATTAAGATTTTGGATTCGTTTATGGATGGAACTATTTTATTTTATTTTAGTAAATTTTCTTTTACAAAAAAAACTCTCCATGTCTAGAGTTTTCAAAAATGAAAAATCTTCCATTTACACTGGAAAAAAACTTTTGGGATTCTTTTAGAATATATCTAAAATTTTGTTATTTTGGTCACTAAATTTATATATTTTTGGAATGAGTGATAGTAAGAAAAATATATCAAAATCTTTCATGATTTTCTATTATACTTTTCTATTAGTATTGTTTTGCTTGATAAACACTCCATGATTTTATATTAACGATTTTTTTTGTTTTGGTTATTGGACAGGATTAACAATCAATTATTATATCGAAGAGGAAGCACGTTTCCATTTGCATGTAAGGATCTATAATTCTATAGGATTTTGATTTTTATCACTAATTTAAATTTGATCAAAACCTTTTTTTTTTTTTTAATTTCACTGGAATTTCAATTATAATTAGTTTAAATGTCAGTAGTTTGGAATTGTAATTAAGATAGACTTATAATTATCAGAAGTGTAATCGGACATTGGATTATTTTTATTTTTTTGTGATTGATTTAATTTTGCGATTAAATTGTGATGAATGATTTATAATGTCTTTTGTTAAATCGTGGTTTTATCTATATTATTTATTTGTGAATTTTAATTTTAATATTGAATCAGGATTATTATACTTATTTATTTATGGAATTTTAGGAGATATTATTAGATTTAGATGCTTTAGATAATATTTTTCCTTGAATGTGATTGGTTGAAAATATATATTATATGGAGCAAGATTCTACTTTAATTCTATTGGCCAAAATTTTAAATGGTGGCCAGAATTAACCAGAAGCTCCGGTTAATGAGAGCTCCGGTTAATGAGAACGCTCGAAAAAATTCTGTTTTTATATAGAGAATTGCATCAGGGTTCGGAATCCACTTTTTTTAATGAAAAATATGAACAAAATAAAATCCATGCAGGAACATGTGCGACTTACTAGTGGGTACATTTCTTCACAAAGGAAAACATTGAAAGCCTCAACAGAAGAAATGGCAAAAATCTTTAGGGATGACATTGAAGTTGGTCAGTTTTTTTCTTTTTTCTTTTTGATCGGAAAATTGCAGTGAGTAAGAGAGAAGCTTGAACTCTCTCTACATGTATGTCTATCCATATTTCAGTGAGGTGAACTGATATATTTTTGATACCAAAATTTAATTATCATTTAAGAGTTATTATCAGAGAAGGAAAGCAAACAAAAAACACAAAAACAAAAGATATAAACCACCCAGATCCCTAGTGTGATCGGGTGTTGATAAATGAAAACAGTTGGTTCCTGCTTTAAGTTATGTCATTTCTCAGTGCTGGTACGTAAAAGGTAAATGGGAATCTGATTCCTTTTCTTTTCCAATTATTATAGACAAAAACTTCTAGTGGTTACACATCTTCATCAGCCATTTTTCTTCTGACCGCTCAAATCAAATGGTGGAAGCTATGTGAGTTGGAGTCAAGGTAATTCCCATAATTTAAGAAAAACTAAAAAAGCTGGAGCAATCAAACGTAGCTCTTTATAAAAGTTGAGGCACTTGCAAACAAAAGTAAAAGTAACAAAAAGAAAAAGGGGGAAATGACAGCTGAACTAGACTTGCTTAAAGCTTAATTTGTAGAAGTAGTTCTTGAATTTCGATGAATCATATCCAAATTCAAACTCCAATCAAAGATCTTTTACTACTGCTACGAAGATCTCGAAAATATGATCTCGGGTTACTCTCAAAAACAGACCTGCGCATCGTGTAATTTCTCCCTGGTGCTTTCATCATCTTATAAGAAGCCCTGCCGCAACAACAGCACCATCGTCTGCAAACACCAAAACATCTCTGCAAAAACCGAAGCAGACAGCGGCAACATGTCTTGCAAATAACAACCAAACAACCGCAAAATGTTTTCAGAATCCAAATTAACAAGCAAAGAATCAAAATACCGGCAACTACAGGAAGACCTGTGTTCATCATCCATGGCAAACCTGTTTCCATAATCCACGAGTGGAGTTCTGATAAATTCCATTTCTCTACTAAATTACCCCAAAATTTGTGTAACACCATCAGCAGTTCCTTAAAGCTGGATCCACATGTCTCTACTAAATAACCCAAGAAATTTGGCATCACCATCAACAATTCCTTGAAGATAGTAAAGCATTTCTCAACTAAATAACCCAAGAAATTTGGTAACACCATCAACAATTCCTTAAACTTCTCAACTATCATTTCCATCATTTTTCCAAAATCCATCTCTTTTTTTCCTCAATCTCAGCCTCACTCTCTCCACTCTGACTCTGTACTCTTCTAATTGATATAACAAGCAATGGAGTTAATTGATATAACAAGCAATGGAGTATAGACTAATGGATGGTTACTTTTATAGCGATGAGATATTCATTACTTTTATTTTTAATCTGAATTCCAAAGGTGAAGGTACGAGAAAAACTTTAGTTAATGAGAAAGTGGAATGACTTGACTTTTGGGCTATCCTACCGAAATAGTGACCTATCCAATATACACACCGTTCTTAACAAAGAAGTGGAGCCAAGTGGTATATTAATCGGTTCAAGTTTACATTTGTCGATTTTGGACTATTGCTCTCTTTGAATTTTTTTTTTTTTTTTTTTTGATAAGTTGGCCTCTTAACAGCAACTAACAGGGCCTAGAAATAACAAGTCTTGGTGTAGTAACACCTATTACATCATTTTGAAACAAAGAAACTAAAAAACTTGGAAGATTTCCAACCCACACTCCTTCGTATTCCCTTGAAGCACCTGATTTAGCCATTTTGAGATTCCACAGAAAAGTCCCCGGAATCCGGCAAAAAGTCACCGACGGCAACCTTAGCTTCTTCTCCGTCGACAGAATATTCCGTCACGAAGCCGTTTAGTTAACTGTCAAAGTAACGTCTTTAACAGTCAAAGGGTCAAAGAAGAGGGACTCAGTCAGCTCAATCAATTGTCTTACTCGGGCTGGCCGGGTCTTACTCAGCTTTGATCACTGAGAGGTTTTCCGAGTCCTGAGTTGACTCGTTTGAACGGAACCGCGGCCGACTTCTGTTTATATTCAAAGCATTTCTCAGGCCAATTTCAGGCCGATATCTTCATTCCTGCAAAACCTGTATCCTAAACATACATCTAATTCTCAAGCATCAGTCCCTGTAAAGCAGCAGCATCTTCAATTTCTTATGAACTCAAATCTACTGAAACTGCAGCCATTCTCTTCTTCCACTCAAACCCATGAATATCAACATAATTCTTCTCTGATTATTGCATTCTAGAGTCTGGAAACATAACCACAATCCTGAATTCTTCTTCCACTCTTCTCAGAACTCATCAATCATTTTTCCTTGTTCTTGGCAGCAAACCCATTTTTCTTATTCTCTCAATTCTGAATTACAGCTTCTCATAACTTCAACCAATGTTTCCCTCAAACAGCACCAAACCCATCTCGAATCTTCAAATTTCACTTCGATCTCCTCCGTTCAGTTAACAGAGATTTCATCACCTTCGTTTTCATCACCTTCGTTTTCATCTGAATCATCAAACCCTAAATCGATTATCTTGCTGATTTCTCCTCTCCATGAGTTATGAATATCATCTCTTCCTCATCTCATCAATTCGAACAGAGTTTAATCTTAAATCCCTTTTTCATCTCTCAATTTCTCTGCCTATTTTTCGATCTGGTCTCGGCAGTAAACAGCAGCAGCTGCTGCTTTCTTCTTCTCAATTTCAGGTGTAAAGAATGAATGAGAGGAATGAGAGGCTTTCTCGGTTTTAGGGTTAGCTTAATCATTGGGGTGGATGATTACACCCATTCCTCTTGATAAGGGCTAACCGGAGTTTGCAACCCCTTATCCTCAGCTGGTCTGTCTTTAATGCTCCTCTAAAAGAATTGCCCCTCAACCTTGACTGGGCTCCAGATAGTGTTTGCCCATGAAATGACAATTTTGCCCTTTTTTGCTCAAATTGAGTGATTTCTCCTTCTTTTCTTCCGTATAACTCCAGAGTACCTAAAACACTCAAAACACACGTAAAATACATAATTTACAAAAAAAATAACAAATAAAGCATAACCAATAGATATTAAATCAAGGTGTATTCTACACCTATCAAATTCCCCCACACTTAGACTTTGCTAGTCCTCGAGCAAACTAAACTAAATACATACAACTCCATTTCGTCGAGAATACGGTTAAACTTAGCATGTATAAAAAGCCTTTAAACCCCTAGGTGTCCCTAGTGGACGAGTTATAGTCTTGTGAGGGTTTACGGGAGATATACCCACAAAACCCACTCCAACTTCAAAGCGTTCCAGCGTCGCAAGCATCCAAAGAGCTATAAGAACATAAAGATTCTCAATCTAGTGTTAAGAAATCAGAAGTATAATAGAAAATTCAAATATAAAGTGCGATTAATCGAAGAAAGTGTGACAGGTCAACCTATGCCATAATGAAAGATTTCAGGTTTGAGAGCGACCAATAAGCATTTTTCCTTGACTTCTGCCTCACCAAAAGGGTTTTATGAAATTGCACTCAGAAGACGCACTTTTATGGTTCTCACATGTGTGCAGGTAGGAATGAAAAGAGAAATCCTGCGACACGTTAAATGGTGGGAAGGAAACCTTCCGAATAATTTCTGGAGACCCCACAAAATCGTGGGAAGTAAAAATCTTTTTCTGACAATCTCTAAGAAAGGAAATCAACCACTATTATTGAGGATGAGATTACTTACTCACCTTCGCATCCGATTGCCAATTATGATAGCACCACTCTCACAGCATCCAATAGAAACGTCTTCGGCTCCTCGTCTTCGGCTTCAACTTTTGATGATAAACTCTTGAATTTCGTAGATCCTTGACAATTTGTAACATTTTTTCCTTAAATCCTTATCGCTTGAAACTTCTTGATATATTTTTCCTTCCCCACAGCTTATTAAATAAATAAAAACAAAAACAAAATAACAAATTTTTCTTGTCTCATATTTTTTTTCTTTTCTCTCTTTTTTTTTTATTTTTTATTATTCATCATTTTTTTTATACATATATAATTTTATTTTATTTTAAGACAAGAAAAATAATGAAACATAGTTAAATAAAACAAACTATGGTCGTGGGAAAAGTACTTTACCGCTTGAAAAGACGAGGGTACCCAAATATACCTCAATCTAAAACTTTTCCACCTATAAGTCCCTTCTCCGAAAGTGATTGTCTATGGACTGAATTGAGACAATACAATTAATCGGTTCACACTTCGTGTGATCGTCTATGGATACGAGATCGAGACAATACGACAACAAGATAACTTGTGTGATTGACTATGGATGCAAGATCGAGACAATATGATTACTTGATAATAGGTTCGGACTTAACCAAACACTATCGGATTGCTATCAAGTAATTAGGAATTAACGTTTGTGTATTTTACTTCTAATTATAATAAAACAATTATAATTGCGGAAATAGAAAAGTAAAAGAAACAACAAGATTTTGTTAACGAGGAAACCGAAAATGCAGAAAAACCCCGGGACCTTGTCCAGAATTGAATACTCTCAGAATTAAGCCGCTATACAAAATCTAAACCAACTTCGTATAGTTGAGACCAAGCAACTAAACCTATAGTTCACCTAGTTCCCTCAGTATCCCTGTGCCTCCAACTTGTAATAAGTCATGCACTTGGAACAATTCCTTTGGTTCGTATTCCAAACAGTAAAGGAACAACAAATCTGTTCGGTAACAAAAAAATTCAAACAACGTGATATGAGTTTGACAAAAGGCTTTTCCGTTTATCCCAATAAACTCCTTTGTTGGGTTCTTAGATCAATCACTTCAACAACTACCAAAGTAATTGTTTAGACTATGCAATCAATACTTTTAATCACAAAGAATTGTATTGATGCCGATCTACTCAACTAATCAATCAAGGTTATCACAAAGATAAATCGATTATAGTTGGATCCTTAGCCGATCAAGTTTTGTGCTCACCAAAGATTATGAACTCAAATAAGAAATCTTCTTTGTCTTCAAATCTTCTTAGATCTTCAATAAACACCTGCACACAAACAACTTGAATCTCTTGTGATTAATCATACACAGAACGGAGTCTGTTAACGATGGATTGTCACAAGACGTCTTTAGATCTACAAACAGTTTAAAAGATCCCCGTCGACACTTCGATCTAGTTTGAGTGAATCTTATATCAAAATAGAATATTCTCAATCATAAACAAACAAGGTGCAATCAAAGTTCAATTACCGTTAGTCAATCAAATCAATCGAAAACTAATAATAAACTGCAATTATCTAGTTTCCCACCAACGGTACTCGTAGAGCTTCTCAATCCCAAAGAAGTCTTTAAAACGAGCGGTCGTAAGATATTTCGCCTAATTAGGATACTTTTCTCTCCGAATAGACGGCTCCACCAGTAATAACACAACTAGGTAGTTTTGCTGTCTCTGAGGATTAGTTTGCTCGAAATGCAAACTTCAATATTTATAGACCAAGGAAGTTTGGATACCAAGGAATTTCCAAAACCGAATATTCTCAAAGATATGCAATAAAGCCAAAAACGGTTTTCATAATTCCTGGAAATGCTCTGTCCAAATATTGACCGAAATCTCAGCAGAAAATCTCCAATTAGTAAATGCACATTACCAATTTTTATTTTCTAAAGATAT
>JAJJMB010012161.1:10813794-11001226 GCA_023531105.1 Papaver atlanticum
GATCTTCAATAAACACCTGCACACAAACAACTTGAATCTCTTGTGATCAATCATACACAGAACGGAGTCTGTTAACGATGGATTGTCACAAGACGTCTTTAGATCTACAAACAGTTCTAAAGATCCCCATCGACACTTCGATCTAGTTTGAGTGAATCTTATATCAGAAGAGAAGATTCTCAAGCATAAACAAACAAGGTGCAATCAAAGTTCAATTACCGTTAGTCAATCAAATCAATCGAAAACTAATAATAAACTGCAATTATCTAGTTACTACCAATGGTACTCGTAGAGCTTCTCAATCCCAAAGAAGTATTTAAAACGAGCGGTCGTAAGATATTTCGCCTAATTAGGATACTTTTCTCTCCGAATAGACGGCTCCACCAGTAATAACACAACTAGGTAGTTTTGCTGGCTCTGAGGATTAGTTTGCTCGAAATGCAAACTTCAATATTTATAAACCAAGGAAGTTTGGATACCAAGGAATTTCCAAAACCGAATATTCTCAAAAATATGCAATAAAGCCAAAAACGGTTTTCATAATTCTTGGAAATGCTCTGTCCAAATATTGACTGAAATCTCAGTAGAAAATCTCCAATTAGTAAATGCACATTACCAATTTTTATTTTCTAAAGATATGCATTTAATTGCTGGAAATTAAAAGCATATAAAACTAAAAACTTTAATTAAAAGATTCTCAATTTATTTCGATCCGGGATTCTCCTTTAGTTATTAAGGAATATCTTTGAACAATAAAAGATAAGAGTTACTGCACATGTTCAAAGTATGTCTACATCTTTACTTTGTAAACCCTTTTTCATATTTATAATCTTCGAACCGATTTTCCACACTTCCAAACAAGTTTAGAATTGGTTTATCTGACTTCCAAGATCTATGTGATTGATTATCCTATCAAATCACCATTAATGGGTTTCACGGTTCTACCAAAACACAAAGCTTCGGTTCTTCCTCCATGTGGGTACTAGGATCGGTCACACTAGCTTTCCAAAAATTGGTTGACTAGGTACTAGGATCGGTTACCACATAATTATGGTATTTTACTTGTGATCGGTTGCACAAGTCATAAGATCGGTTACCAATTACTAAGACTTGTTGTTCCTCTTACAAGGATCAATTAAGGACCTGACAAAGGAGTTTATTGAGATAAACGGAAGAGCCTTTTGTCGAACTCACATCACTTGGTTGAAAAGAGTTGTTACCAAACAGATTTGTTGTTCCTTTACTGTTTGGAATACGAACCAAAGGAATTGTTCCAAGTACGTGACTTATTACAAGTTGGAGGCGTGGGAATACAAATGGAACTAGGTGAACTATAGGTTTAGTTTCTTGGTCTCAACTATACGAAGTTGGTTTGATTATGTATAACGGCTTAATCCTGAGAGTATTCAATTCTGGACAAGGTCCCGGGGTTTTTCTGCATTTGCGGTTTCCTCGTTAACAAAATCTTGTTGTGTCTTTTACTTTTCTATTTCCGCAGTTATAATTGTTTTTATTATAATTAGAATTAAAATACATAAACGTTAATTCTTATTTACTTGATAGTAATCCTATTGTGTTTGGTTAAGTCCGAACCATTTATCAAGTAAACATACTTCATTGTTGTATTGTCTAATCTTGTATCCATAGTCAATCACACAAGTTATCTTGTTGTCGTATTGTATCGATCTCATATCCGTAGATGATCACACGAAGTGTGAACTGATTTGTTGTATTATCTCGACTCAGTCCATAGACAATAACTTTCGGAGAAAGGACTTATAGGTGGAAAAGTTTTAGATTGAGGTATATTTTGGTACCCTCTTCTTTTTCAATTGGTTTCAGAGCAGGAAAACACGAAAAGATCTAACAATCTGTGTTTGGTGCGATCCAATCTATAAGAATGAACTCAAGTTCTCACGAATCGACTTAAATTAACGTACCGCCAAGATTTGACGGAACAAACTATCTATGGTGGAAATCTGCTATGAGATCTTTTATTCAATCACGATACTTTAATACATGGCTATTAGTCGTCGATGGTTATATTCGTACAAAGATAGAAAATTCGGAAACTGAGTTTAAACGCTTAGTAGATTTTTCAAACGAAAAAAAGGCTATTGCAAAGCATAATTCAGATGGTTTGAATGCTATAATACATGCTGTAAGTCGTGATCTACAACATCATGTATCAACATGTCAAACTTCGAAATAAGCTTGGGATAATCTTCAGATCGTATTCGAAGGAAACACTTCAGAGAAAGAAGCTAGACTTCAAACTCTTATGTCCGATTGGGAAAACCTTCGAATGGATGACAACGACACTTTTGAAGAGTTTCATATTAAACTCTCTGAGATAATTAATGCTTCTTTCTCTCTTGGAAAGACTATTTCTGAAAAGGATATAGTATGCAAAATTCTCGGATCGTTGCCATCTAGATACGATTCTAAGAAGCATGCAATCATAGAAGCAAATGATCTTTCAACCCTCTCACGAAGCACACTCGTTGGAAAGTTAAATATCTTTGATCATGAATCACAGTCTATTCAAACAAAAGGAATCACTTTTAAGGCTGCAAAAATTCCGAAAGCTCCAATGGAGAGGAATAGACAGATGGATGATTCAGACTAACAGATTACAGAAAATTCTGATGATAAAATTGAACAATCATTATCATTGATTACTAGACAGTTTTGAGATCTCTTAAAGAAAAGAAATAAAAGATTCATAAAGGATACTCATCGATCTTCTCGTCCACATGATCGAGTTCCTGTCAAAAAGGATCATGAAGAAGATGATGATTATCAGCCGCAGTGCTTCAAGTGTAAAAAGTTTGGTCATATTGCTAAAGACTATCCAAATCTTAAGAAATACACTGGGAGCAAGGCTCTGGCTGTAACTCTAGATGAGACCTCTGATTCATATGATTCTGAAGAAGAGGAAACAACTAATATTGCATTAGTTGTCAATCTTATTCCTTCCTCCTCCATTAGTGATTTAACCATTTTAAGAATGGACATGTCTTCCGATGTTATTAAATCATCTAATGGTAAAGGAAAAATAAGACAAGATGCAAAAACTGTCTCAAAAACAGAATTGCTAAAAGTTGCATATGCAACCCGAGTCAATCTCAAGATACTTCGTTAGTTCGAGGTAACAAAAGGAGATCTTTTCATGCTACACTAGATCAAGAACACCCTGGTTTTTCAAAATTCCATAATGAGAGAAAATCTCATACTAATACCACCTGATCGGTATTAGAATTCTTTCCTCACCATGTGTGCCGAATCTTTGAGTGAGGAAGAAGAAAAATCAAGGCACTTATGTGTAGATTATGGTAATAAAATCTAGTAATTGAAGATATCTGAGATATTCGTATTTATAGGAATATTATATTTTCGGTAGTATGAAAATTATAAAAAGATCATTCTCATTCTTTGGTCATTCCTTGTCCCATGAGTCTGGATCCAACATCTTCTCTTGGTAAGATGATAGATAAGAAAGATCAACTTAAGAATAAGTCTGCATCTTCTCTAGATATTAAGAGTAAAATCAAAAAGAGAGATTGGCTTAGCAAGAAGGAAAGAGAGAATATGCTGAAGAAAGATCAGTGTATTGAAGCCTTGACACACTTTTGTGTTCAATCAAAGACAGAATTACATGCTCTTGCAGAATCCTTCACGAAAATTTCTCACCTGCAAGAAATTCTGGTCAAGCAACAAGGTTATCTACTTGAAGAAATTCACAAGCTGAAGACTGAAAGTAATAATCCGCCTTCATTTAGCACTGATATGAAGGACTAAGTTGCAAAGAAAATAGACATTAGTTTTTGATTTCTTTCAATAAAGTCTATTATGAATAAAACTATCTATTATTTATGAATAAAATTATTGATTTATAATTTTTCTTGTGATAGTTTATGATTACATAGCATGTGCTTGAATACTTTATCTTATTGCTATGTATGTGTATGGGATGCTTGATTTCGGTTTTCTAACCTTGATATTCGATCTCATAATGTTGTGAACCCTTATGGTTTGGGTAACTTTTTGGTTTAGCAGGATTAAGTTCT
Source organism: Papaver atlanticum (assembly GCA_023531105.1). NCBI lineage: Eukaryota > Viridiplantae > Streptophyta > Magnoliopsida > Ranunculales > Papaveraceae > Papaver > Papaver atlanticum. The sequence goes on from JAJJMB010012161.1 coordinate 10,817,865, forward strand.
AGCCCATGTTGGTAGGCTTTCAAAGGATCATGAGGGGTTCTGATTGAAACAATATGTGAAAAAGTCACAATATGTTGAATCGTTTGGTTTAGCATAAAAGCATATGTGTTTCGGGGTTTTCAACTTTTGCTTGCAATAGTTAAAACCAGTTTTCAACCTTTCTCTAGTAAAGGTTGGTTGTTGTTATTCTTTTGTTTTGCATAAGGATGATAACATAATGATATTTCGGTATCAATTCTCCCTGGAAAGAAGATGCAAACATATTGGAGAAGAGGATGCAAAATTTGAGGTAACGACTTCGTTAGTTAATCGTTTTCCTGTTTAAGAAAAGCCTGATTTTATTGCATATGTTTATTGCTTTTGCTTAACAAAATTTCGGTACAATTGATGTTTTATTCCATTATGTGTGTATGGATGTGTGTGTGATTCAATTGTTTCCGGTTAAGAAAAACTATTGTTATCTTGCTTTATTGTTTGATATCAATCGTTTAGGCTTACAAAATTTGGTTCAATTGCGGTGCTTTAATGTCCATGTTGTTTCAATTGCTTCCGGTTGAGGTAAATAATTATGCAAGTTAATTTATTTGGTTTGTATGAATTGTTTATGGCTTAACGAAAAAGGTTTTCGGGATGAATTGTTTAGTCAAATTCGATTCCGGATAAGAGAAACTAAATTAATTCTGATCTTAGTTAGACTTATCAAAGTGGAGGTTTCGGTTATTCAAGTCTAATCGAATGCCTTTAAAAGAATTGCTAGTTAACTAACCTAGTACTTGTCTTGTTTAATAGTGAAAGGTCTAAGTTATATGGATAATTAGAACCTGATGAGAAAAATAAAGTAATCTTTATTTTGGTCTTATCGAATGGTTTAGCAAAGGAACTAAGATGCTTAGTCGATTTTTGGTTTGCTAAACTATTAAGGAAAAATTGCTTCGGGCAATTGTTTCCTTGGTAACATATCAAAACAAAATTACTTTGTAGTTTCGGTTTTGATATCGGTTATCAAAAATGGTGTGTGGAACCCTCGTGCTTAACTCTTATAGGTTTGCAAGTCTATTTGAGATTTGTAAGATCCTTTCGGTTTGTCCTTTATTTGCTCGTACCTTTGTCATTTTGTGACAAAAAGGGGGAGAAATATATGGAGTAAATAAGTGATACTGGTATTGATTTATATTGATTGGTGTCACTAAGGGAAAGGACAATGGTGCTTAAACGTTTTATCTAACGAAAGAGTAAAGCATAGACTAAGGGGGAGTAGCATATCATATTGATTTGGAAAATAACAAAGACGTGCGGATTGAAAATCTACCTATCTTACCTTTAGGGGGAGTATTAGCTTTGTTATTATAATGTAAACATCGGCATTTAAGGATTGAATGTATACAGGTTATTGTGCTGTTGAATTTGGGAATCGGGCGTATGTGTAATGAATTATTGTAATTTGTTTATCCATATGATGTAAGAGTTTTGTTACTAAAATTGACAAAGGGAGAGATTGTTAGAGCATAGCTCCGTTGAACCCACCAAGCATTGGTATGTAAAGTTTGGTTGTCATATTTTAGTGAACCAAAACTCATTCAAAGAGTCGCTTGATTATGTACTAGAGTCAACTTCGTATAGGTTAGCTTGAAAGTATTAGGATATGAGACATTACAAGTATTACATGAAGACTTGAAAAAGTGAAGAAGTAAGGAGCTACAATGACGACATCATCCTTCCACTTGAGGTTAGTAATATTTGACTTGAACTGTTTCATTCCCAAACGTATCTTTAAAGTCGTGCATATTGAAAACATAACTGCGACGCATGAATGATTATACTCTAGTTAGACATAGTATTAAGGAATACAATACGAAGTATAACGCTTATCTTTTGAACTTCGTATATAAGACATCAACATAATCGTTTGAATGCTATTGTGATTATGTATGGGTATGAGGTGAAGATTTCATCCTAGGAAACAATGTTTTACATTCGTTTAAAGGAAGTAGTTCATAAACTTGGTTTGTGAATCGAAAGGGAAATCGCTAGGCTTATTGGTATTGGTATTCATTGCATATCTTTTGAACTACCAATATGTGTGATTAGTATAACCGCTCATGACTTGTTTATGTTCTTGGTAAAACTATTCACAAGGCCTGACTTTTGTATTGGTATGACTTTTATTAGTGAAACCGATCCTAGTAAGAGGTGCAACCGATCATAAGAGGGAATCGATCCTTGTATGAGGTGCAGCAAGTTTATAGTGTAAGGGGAACCGATCCTATGAACATGTGCAACACGTTTTTAGTGAAAGGGGAACCGATCCTATGGACATGTGCAACAAATACAAGTTAGATACCATATATATGTGGGAACCGATCCTAGTACCTAGTCAACCGAATTTTTGGAAAGCTAGTGTGACTAAATCCAGTACTTACATGGAAGGTAGAACCGAAACTTGTTTTGGTAGAACCGTGAAACCCATGATTGGTGATTGATTGTTCTTGATCAATCACATAGTTCTTGGAAGTCAGACGAACCAATTCTAAACTTGTTAGGAAGTGTGGCAAATCGATTCCAAGAGTTTAAGTATGAAAGAGGACTTACAAAGTTAAGATGTCGACATACTTTGAACATGTGCACTAACGCTTATCTTTTATTGTTCAAAGATATTTCTTAATAGCTAAAGGGAAAATCCCGGATCGAAAAATAAATTGAGAATCTTTTATTTAAGGTTTGTATTTTTATTTTTGGAAAATGAAAATTAGTAATGTGCATTTACTAGTTGGATATTTTCTAAGAGATTTTCGGTCAATATTTGGACAAAGAATTTCCATGAATTATGGAAACCGAATTTGGAATATATTGCATATCTTGAGAATATTTTCGGTTTTGGAAATTCCTTGGTGTCCAAACTTCCTTGTCTATAAATATCAAAGTTTGCATTTCTAGCAAACTAATCCTCAGAACCAGCAAAACTACCTAGTTGTGTTGTTACTGGTGGAGCCGCCTATTCGGAGAGGAAAGTAACCTAATTAGGCGAAATCTCTTACGGCTGCTCGGTTTAAAGACTTCTTTGGGATTGAGAAGCTCTATTAGTACCGTTGGTGGGAAACTAGATAATTGTGGTTTATTATTAGTTTTCGATTGATTTGATTGACTAACGGTTGTTGAACTTTGATTGCACCTAGTTTGTTGTTTATGCTTGAGAATCTTATCTTCTGATATAAGATTCACTCAAACTAGATCGAAGTTTCGACGGGGATCTTTAGACAGTTTGTAGTTCTAAAGACGTCTTGTGATAATCCAACGTTAACAGACTCCGTTCTGTATGTGATTGATCACAAGAGATTCAAGTTGATTGTGTGCAAGTGTTTATTGAAGATCTAAGAAGATTTGAAGACGAAGAAGATTTCTGATTTGGGTTCATAATCTTTGGTGTGCGCAATACTTGTTTCGGTTAAAGAGGATCCAACTATAATCGGTTTATCCTTGTGGTAGATTGGATTGATTAGTTGAGTAGATCGGCATCAATACAATTCTTTGTGGTTCAAAGTATTGATTGCAAAATCTGGACAATTACTTTGGTAGTTGTTATTGGATAGATCTAAGGACCCGACAAAGGAGTTTATTGAGATAAACGGAAGAGCCTTTTGTCGAACTCACATCACTTGGTTGAAAAGAGTTGTTACCAAACAGATTTGTTGTTCCTTTACTGTTTGGAATACAAACCAAAGGAATTGTTCCAAGTACGTGACTTATTACAAGTTGGAGGCGTGGGAATACAGACGGAACTAGGTGAACTATAGGTTTAGTTGCTTGGTCTCAACTATACGAAGTTGGTTTGATTATGTATAACGGCTTAATCCCGAGAGTATTCAATTCTGGACAAGGTCCCGGGGTTTTTCTGCATTTGCAGTTTCCTCGTTAACAAAATCTTGCTGTGTCTTTTACTTTTCTATTTCCGCAGTTATAATTGTTTTTATTATAATTAGAAGTAAAATACACAAACGTTAATTCCTATTTACTTGATAGTAATCCTATTGTGTTTGGTTAAGTCCGAACCATTTATCAAGTAAACATACTTCGTTGTTGTATTGTCTCGATCTTGTATCCATAGTCAATCACACAAGTTATCTTGTTGTCATATTGTCTCGATCTCGTATCCGTAGACGATCCTAGAAGTATGAACCGATTTGTTGTATTGTCTCGACTCAGTCCATAGACAATCACTTTCGGAGAAAGGACTTATAGGTGGAAAAGTTTTAGATTGAGGTATATTTGGGTACCCTCGTCTTTTCAAGAATGAAAGGAATAATGCACAACAGTGTTTATGACCTTAATATATTGATGCATTTTGATATAAGGGGTGTGAGGAGTAAGACTGTAAGAGTTAAAGAGATTTGGTTTGTATTGCCTAGACAGAATCATATTTTTATATGCTGTGATGGTGCTGCTAAGGGCAATCCAAATACTGCAGGAATTGGATTTATTGGTAGAAGTAATACAGGAAGTTGTGTTGGAGCAGCTACTGGTGGACTGGGTATAGCCACAAATCATATTGCAGAAGTGATGGCTCTAGTAACTGTAGGTGAATGGGCTGTTAAGAAACAATTTTTAGATGTGTGTTTCAGTCTTGATTCTAAGGCAGTACTGAATGCATTCTCCAATGGCAAGATTCCTTGGATTGTGATAAATAGATGGAAGAGAGTACTGAAAGAATTAAGGAGTATTTTTTTAAGCATATTTATAGAGAGGCTAATTCATCTGCTGATAAGTTGGCTAAGAGGGGCACAACAATAAATAGGGGGAGGTTATATATTATGAAGACAAACCACATTTCATTGGCAGGATGGAAGAAGATGGCATTCCATATTTCAGATTCTTATAAATAATTCGGGTTGTAAATATTTCTTCAATTTTTCAGTTTTGTTTTGTTACATTTAAAATTAGTCTCGGCATGTCTTGACTAATAATTTTTTTTGGTTTTTATTTGGTTATAAATAACCTGGCGTTTTTAGGGGCGACTCCAAAAGAATTAGGGGCGACACAAAAAGACAAAATAGGTTGAAAATACTTATATGTCCCTTCATAATCGGTAGTTTAGTTTTTTTTTTATCTACCGATTGCAAAATCTCATTTTTGGGGCAACTCTATATTCGGTAGTTATATGAACTATTTTGACTACCGATTATAGGCTCAACCAAATTAGAAAAATAGAGGATTTTTGCAAAATCTCATTTTGGGGCAACTCTATATTCGGTAGTTATATGAACTATCTTGACTACCGATTATGCTCGGATTTCGGTAAAGAGGTCCACTGTATAATCGGAAGTCAGGATACCTTCATTTACTACCGATTATAGGCTCAACCAAAATTCAAAAAATAGAGAATTTTTGCAAAATCTCATTTTGGGGCTACTCTATATTCGGGAGTTAAATAACCTAAATTCCCTACCGATTATTGTAGCATTTTTGCCAAAGGTCTACTTTAATTGGGAGTCAAGATAACTTTATTTACTACCGATTATAGGATAATCAAAATTCAAAAGATAGAGAATTTTTGTAAAATCTCATTTTGGGGCTACTCTATATTCGGAAGTTAAATAACCTAAATTCACTACCGATTATGGTAGCATTTTAGCCAAAGGTCTACTTTAATCGGGAGTCAAGATAACTTTATTTACTACCAATTATAGGATAATCAAAATTCAAAAGATAGAGGATTTTATTTTGGGGATACTTTATATTCGGAAGTTATATAAACTAAATTGACTCACGATTGTGGATTATCTTCCCGATTGTAAAGTAATCTACCGATTGTAAATGGTAGTTTGGCCATTAAAAAAAACGGGAGATTACATTTTATGTTTGGGTGACCTTTTTTGTCTTTTTGTGTCGCCCTAATTCTTTTGGAGTCGCCCATAAAAATGCTAGGTATAAATAAATATGATTTAGCAAAAATAAATAAAATAAATAAAAATGAATCAACTGACATTAGCACCATCTAAACACTGTTACTGTTAAACACATTAGTTCCCACAAAGTAAAGAATTTTTGTGACTTGACCACAACTGACTAGTATGAAAAAATTCAGACCAGAGAGCATATAAACCAATAACAAAGATCTGCAAATGCATTAAGACAATAAAAGTATCCAACCATGTGTTTGCTTTTCTAGGTAAAAACCTTGTTTCTTACAAATAAAAGAAGTATATCATATATGTAACCCAGCAGCAAATGCGAGCTTGCAGTCATTTCGGATCCATCCCCGGTGCTTCCCTGAGACACTGTTTTTATCTCAACTAAGCTATTATGTCATCCCTAAGCTATTTCCGGGGAAAAAACTCAAACTTCAAGCTATCATAACAGAACAATTTAAAATGAAGTGGCTCATTCTATTACGACCTTCGCCAACATTCCTCCAATTCAAATCCTTAACTTCAGGATCTGGCGAACAAGTGCATATGATCATCCTTTGTCCTGCCGTTGAAGTTCCACCAATAACAAGCAATTCATTCCCCAGAGTCTTAAAAGCTACCCCCCATCCTCTACTATGATCAGCTCTTACCGGTACTGTCCCCAACTCTTTCCAACAATTACTCTTCTTCATGTAAACTTTCAGCTTGTTTGAAGACGCTTCGAGTGTGTAGAGTTCATTATTTACTACAGCAACAAGAGGAGGAGACCTTGACGCTGGAATTGGAACATCTTTAATCATGTCTGGTATCAACTCCCATGTGTTCTTTTCAGCATCAAAACATTCCCCACAAGTTAGATCACCACCATCTACACCTTGCCCCCCAATAACATAAAATTTATTATCAAGATAACAGCCTGCACATAGTTTTCTCCGTTTTTGCATCCTCGGCAGTGGCTCCCATGACTTGGTTTCCGGGTTGTAAAACTCAGCTGTATTTAAGATCTCCATATTGTTCCTCAACCCAATCCCACCAGCAACATAAGCAACGTCACCTCCACTAGCCGAGGCAAATAAGCATCTAGGATTATTCATCGAAGGACCTTTGTACCATCTATTCATTGCTAACTCATACCTCCAAATAACAACACCATCAATCTCTTTACCGGAAACAAGAAGATGAGTTCCTGCACAAAGTGATTCCTTATCTCCAGCTGCAAAACATGAGTCTGATGGTAAGACAGGTAGTTTCCTACAAGACCTGAATTTCTGATCAAGTGACCACCATTGAGGATCCCCAGTTGCTAATGGCAGTATAAAAACGGATGGCTCCGTTGCTCTATATTCTTTCCTTGACTTGTAGAGCTCGCCGCTTGTCAGTAACGATAAAAACCATTTGTTTACAAAACTGAGTTTCCAGTATTCTGATCTTGGAAACCTAGCTAGTATATGAAGAACAAGCTCATCACTGAGGGACGGAACATAAGTACAATCTATGTCATCCTGAGGTACTACATTTGAAGAAGAACCACCAATTCCACCTTCATTTGAAACTGAACTTTCTGATAAGTTCTTGTTGAAACCCAAAGGATTCTCACTATACCTAATCAATTTGGATGGATTACTACAACCCACATCATCAACATTCTTCCTACTACTGTTACTACTACTAAATTCCTCCTCTTTAGACATACTAAATCAAAATCCAAAATTTCTAAAACCAGACTTATAAATGAATAAAAATCAAAACTTTAGTTTACAAAGTAATTAATTTCCTCAATGATAGAGGAATTCTTATCAATCCTCGATCAATAAAAGCTTCAGAAATCAAAATACCCAAGACCCCCAATTCACAGTATACCCAAATCACCAAATACAAAATGAATAAAATCTAAAACCTTAAACCAAACCACTAGAAGATTAGATTTTCGATTTGTGGGTTGTTCTAAAATGAAGATTCAAACAAACCCATTTTACAATCTATAATACAAAAGAAGAAGCTTACCAAATAAGCGATGAATGATTGAGAATAATGTTTATAGAGATTGAGTAATATGGCTGTTGACTGTTGTTGGTCTTCCAAATGTATATAGGATGATTCTTTTCTAGTGAGAAATGAAAAACCCTAGATTTAAACATAAGGAGGAGGCGGTCATGAAAGAAAGAAGAAGAAATAGTGAGAAGAGAAGGAGAGAATTGAAATGAATGTGGGAATGCAATAATAATTCTGAGGGTTTGAATTTGATTTCCCATGGATTTTATTTATCGCTGAATAAATTAGTCTCTGCAATTTGTGGATTAAAATATATGTTAAAGTTCAATTAAATTATTAATTGAAGGAGAAGACATTTTTAGATTCAGAAAAGGTTCACAGTAGAGAGAAAGAGAGAAGAACTCTACTGTGTCACTCTTTGTAATCATTTTTCGTATTAAAATTTTTTAGACAGCATTAGGAAATCGTTGAGTAACCACCAAAAATCCTTTTCAGGAGCTGCAATGCAAAGTTGGTTACTGGAATTTGGCTTTCTGTTAACAATGTAAGTAGATGATGTGGCCAACTAATAACGAGAATTTCTTGAAAGGTACCGTTACCACCGGATGTCGACAGACGGGAAAAAAATAAACTTCCAAGGAGAGTGCATATACACTCACATGTACTCTTGAGCATTTGTAATCGCAACTACTGGGCTGGAATTAGTACTCTAATATAGGAACAACCAAGACGATTTATTTAAGGTGGATGTCATAATTCAAAATTTTACGATATGTCATATCACCACGGACGAGCAATAAGTGAACATGTTAACATATTTCATGTTTTGCCTTTCTAATAAAATTATTACCTACCAGCCAATAAAACACTTGTTCTACTAATAACCACAAGTGGTGTCATTATTCCATCGCTTATATCGTGCATCATGTGGACATGTTTTAGAGCTGTCATAAGAAATAGAACTCTGAAAAATTGCAAGCACCTAATTTATGTTAAGCCTCAACTATGTCTTTACATCCGACAAACATAACTTCAACTGAAACCATTTCATCACTAATTTTACTGGTATGTAACTGTAATTCTTCTCGGATCTTTACATCCATTTCTAGAAAACAGGTATTATCACTGTTTTTTCATTTTCACCTAAAAATAGGCTAAATTTTTGTTTTAAATAGAGTAAATCAAGTATTATCGGCATTAATGTGGTGCATAAAACAATCCTCACACACACATTTGAGGTCTAAAGAAACCACCCACCAAGATTTGAACTACCAACTGATACCATTTAGTAGTAGTTCTCTGGGCAAAAAAACAATTGTTGTTTTTCATAATCACTTCCAGGGAAAAGATGTTTTGAGATTTTGCTTTCCAATGGAATGTATTAACCTAATCAGAGGATTACAATACTGCCCCAGTTGCAATTTGGTATCTTTCCAGCATATGCATTGTTTCTTTTGCTTGGAGTTAATGAAATGGCTTTGCCAGAAAACAACTATCCGAAAATTTAGTGCAAAACGACAAAGTAATGTCTAATTAGCGGCTACTTGCAAATATTTTAACACGGAAACAGGGCCTGAAACTTTGCATTCCAATGGGTTGTAACTTGCATTACCCCCAAAGTAATCTTAATCAAAGAAACATACTACGATATGACAAATACAATCAAATCTGTCCTAAAACATTTTTAATCTAGATTAAATTTAGTGAATAAAATTAGTTGTTTAATACAAGTGCTATCATCGTATGGTGTGGCGACATTTGGCGTAAACCTAGTGGACTATGTGTAGCTCCTAGGGTATGGTATCCAATTAAAAATTGCCACTAGTTTAAGCTCATAAACCTATATCTAATCTTAATCTATCTGATCATAGATTCATAGATCACAACAACCCACATCTTAATCAAACCATTTTTAACTAATTTCATGATTAAAGGAAATGCTTAATTAAGAACAGACAAATTACAAAAGAACTGCCACACCTCAAAGCTCAAACCTAGAAAGTGCTTTGTCTATTGGATAAGACCTTCTTAAACTTAACCATTTTTCTTGTTTTTTCTTTGCTTTTCTCAAAGGACGTGAAGATTAGAAAAAGAGTGAAAGCGTGGTGCACACATGTCTGTCTCTCCACTGATTTGTGGTGGTGGTGGGATTGCCTCTTTATTCTTTAAACTAGTATAAAACCCAAGCTTCAATGTCATAGAGTCACCAAACCTTTTTCTTGAACAATCTGCCAATCACATAAAAGTGTTGTCTTAAAATTTGTGAGAAGAAAGATTTAGGGTGTGATTAAGTATCTACTTAGGGTTTGATTAGTTTAATTAATCAACTTTATATCTCCTATTAAGGGTAATAGACTAATATTTTGAGTTTATGACACTCTAGGATGTAGTGCTCTAAATTTGTGATCCAAATAAAGAGTGCCATAAAGAGTAAAGACAGAATTAGTGGCCGAATGGTTATTTATGGTAATGGTTTTTCTTGTTTTTCATTTTCCATGGCACGGTTTGCTTTAAGACTCTCTAATTAAGGGTTCTATTATATTCTTAGAATTTCAAAACTGTGTGCCAAGTGTTGTTGACGTATCAACTTTTTGACAAATTTGGTTTTGTAGTACAACCTCAAGTTTGCTTTTGAAGTTCTGGTTTTGCTATTTCAAAGGTCTTTTTTTTTCTTTTCCTGAAAGTTGCTTTAGAGATTTTCACCCATCCATGAAGATTTTCATGACATAATGTTTCTTGCCTGCTGGTATCCAATTGCATACGGCATACCTACCACCAATCTTCTTATTCTGTGTGTTAGATGCTGCTAGTACAGCAACTTTTAGATACGGCATACCTACTACCAAAGATCAGCATGGAAATCCCTCGGCAAATTTGGATATCTCTAGAAGCCAAACTCTATGGTCATTCCAGGAAAATAAGCTGGAAATGTTCTCTAGACGGGTGTTTTTGCCATCGTACTACTTGCTTCTCAGGGATTTACGCCATTCATGGAAGACTTCCACAGTACTCCCTGCCATTGTAAGTTTCTTAACGGAAAGCAACTTCTCAGGTACCTACAAAAAATTAGGTGATTCGCCTCATTCGAGTAATTGTTACCCGTCTTTAAACCTTAAAAAGTAAATATTGCAAACAAAGTGCTTCAGATCGAATGAATTATCATGTCTGTTAGTTACAAATTAGGGTCATCATCAAAATACAATTTCAGCAGAGCTCTGATAAACCGCATGCTACAGTTAGTTGCACATGATAAATTGGTGTTGTAGAACCAAGTTGACGGTATGACCACAAGTAGTAGTAGAGTAGGGAATAACGTAGAAGGTTGATACCCGTCGTATTCCACAAGCAAGGTCGGATGCTGTAATGATTATGTGGAGAAAAGCTTCAAGGTTGCACAGCCTCGAGAAGCTTCTCATATACCTCTCTGGCAGACAAGTCCTCCACCTGATTCAAGCATCAAGTATTAACTCTACTTGGCCATAATACTCGGACAAATTTCATGAATTAGACACTGTCTAAAAAGTTAAAACAGGCACTTAGGACTCCACATGTGGTTCACAACTGAAAGTCTGAAACCAGTCATTTAGGTACTATAAATTAAAGACTGTAAATAGACACTTAGTTTGCTCGAAACTCGATAATCAATGACATGGTACAGGTATAATGTTGACTCTATGTGTCTAAGTGGTAAAAACAAAGAAACAGCTAAAAAAACTCAAAGAGTTTATGAAGGCAAACTCACCACAATAAGTTTGGATTTACTATTCCATCCTCTCTGAAGAGTCATCTGGCTTAACCTAAGACTTAGCACCTGTTCCATTATAGCGCATGAGGATCACAATTAAGTTAGAAGCTTTTCAACAATAAATGACAAAAGATTTCAACATTAAAACCACACAGTGACAGACTGTAATGTACCTTGCCCATAAATTCTAACAACTCGTTGTTTGCTTCTCCACGAGCAGCTGGTGCAGCAACAGCTACCCGAACATCATCAGCATTTACCCCTGAGATACGAATTACAACCATTAAGTTGCATTGTTCAAGAAATATTCAAATCCTACATTTGTATATTCAATTTAGACAATAATGGGGAATAAAGCTAATAAAAAAAATTAACGGACGATATCCATAATGATCATTATTTAACTTATTTGATAACCAGGATGTCCAGGAATGATCACTATTTAACATACAACATCTGTAATGATCAAGTCAGTTCAAAATTCTTTCCCTTAAGGCCATCTAATCTAACTAACATTAAAAGAAGAAAAAGAAGGAACTTTCGACCGTACTCTTTTGGACAGGATGGCATCAGCATCCATTGGATCAAACCGCAGAAGTTAAAGGAGGAACTAGAAAAGAAGGTAACCGGAAATAACACAAGTTTCTCCATGGGTCTCAAAACATTATGTGGATGGAATCACTGTATCAAATTAAGGTTGGAATTCTTGAAATGCTTTGATCAGGCACGCAACGTGTGCAACTAGCTAGTACGCCTAGTATACATCAAGTGAACTGAAGTAAGAGTTGATTTTGTAAATTTAATAAACAGTTAAACGATTTACTTGTAATGGCAGAACGTTGAGCACGGTCTTCTACTTCTATTGCCACTTGAACAAGACCACCTTCTAATTGTGATATGCAGGGTGGAACAGGAGCATCCTACATCATACGTCAGTTTAAGATAATGAATTTCTAATCACTTCGCAGTAAAAGAAAGATACATGAACAAAGAAAAGTACAAAGTACCTGAGGATTGGTTTCAGCTGCAACTGAACTAAGTGCAGCATCGACCACGTAAATGAAAGTAGCTGTTTCCAAATCTTCTTCTGAGCGATAGCAAACAAAAAGTCCGCAACCAATACAAGCCATACGGAATTGCTTTTCCAATTTTCCTTCGCCACTGGACAAGATAAGATACAGTATTTACACATGAGTTTGAAAACAACTGTAATTTGGTTAAAGTGACATTCTATAAAATATAAATACACTGGTTGTATCAGGGAAGAGCTATGATAAAGTGTATAAAAGTGAATAGCCTTACCGCTTTAAAAGAACTTTTCCTGCCTCACTAATGTTGAGCCGAGCGAGATATTTCTGTTTATCCAACACAGATGATCTGTCCGTCTTCCGCCTTGGCATCTTCTGTAACTGCGTATCTTAGAGCAAACACATTTCAGTACGAAGAACCACAACTAAATAGCAGATAACTCTTTCAAAATGAAGACGTTATTAAAAGAATCAGTACTCTTTCAAACATCAATGAGGGATGGTTGCACAATGAAACTATTAATTTGTGTGATTCCAGTTAGGCAACCATCTCAAGGTTGTGCCACCAACAAATCTCTATAAGCTAGAGATCAAAGAAACAACCAATAAAGGAATCAGCTTGGACTTAAAAAGCACACCAAATTTAGCAGAATATTAATAGATGAAATGTTGGGTGTATTCTCATAATCATCCATCTAAGCAACAAGATCCAAAAGCTCTCTTAGCTGAAGCACCAGACATATGATTATCCCACAAATAGTGATTATGTTAGGTTTCCAATTATGATCCAAACACTTATCCCAACTCAAACAACTGAATCATATCATCCAATCAGCACATCCATTCATACGTTGTGGAGCACCTATGGTTTGAGAAAAAGCTTGAATACTAGCAGATGGAGCTTAAAGTACATCTAATGCATGTAAAGATTGAGAACAACCTTAATTTGGCTTAGGGGTAACAGTTTCCTAATCCCCATGGAAAAGATTGAGAACAACCTTATAATTTGGCTTAGGGTTAAAGATTGAGAACAACCTTATAGTGGCCTACCTGATGGAGATGATGTTCATGACGTGTTTTCAGATATATCGTGGTTCTTGTGAAAGGAAGGTTTAGGGCAGATCCTATGCCAATCTAACAATTTTTTTTTTTTGTTGAGCCACGTGGATGAACAAACACGTTTCTCCACTATGAGGAATGAACAAATCTGGTAATTTAGGGTCCCACAATTGATTTTATTAATATAAACTAATAAAAATTGGGTCCCACTAGAGATTTTATTAATATAAAGTAATAAGGGTTTGGTCCTACTTATTATTTAACTAACATTTCTCTTTCCAACTCGCGGCCTTTCGTCAAGCGTGCGCTACATTATCCAACTCAATGAACAAACCAACAAATTTGTTGGCTTGAACGTCCATTTTTCATGTTTGTTGAGTCCATAATGTGAGCAAAATGAACAAACTTGATCCATAGGAACTGCTCTTACGGTTTTAATATAGAAAACCACTAAGATTTCAATTCTTTATGCTTGTAAGAAAATCCAGAATTACGGTCTTAGTTAGCTTAGCCAGATAGAACTCAAGACCATCCAAGACTACATGGAGAATTAGTCAAGAACCTGAACAACAAGACTACAACTTGAACAATCTATAAACCTTAACAAAGGGGCTTTTACTAACTTTTAAAAAAAATTGATAAACCAAAACCACCCATTCCAACCGAAAACAATATAACAAACTAAAATCCCCAATTTATCTGATTAATCTGACATATCTAAAAGAGAGCAAATTTATCTCAAAATCACAATAACAGTTGATAACAAATCGAATTTACAGCTATAACAAAGAGAAGAAAATAAACAAAACCCTAATAATAAACAAAGAGAGAGTGAGAGATCACCAGTGATTAGAACATGAGAACCACAATGTTTACAGTAATAAACAAAGAGATCAGATTCTGGACCATCTGGTGCTGCATCTTCACTTGAGTACGTGTGTGTTGTTCTCTTCGGCATCTCTTTTTTCTCTACACCTCCAATTCACTACTCAGTTAAACTCCAGAAGATAGAAAAACACACTGAACAGAAGAACAGGAACCCTTTTCTGTTTAGCGATGATTCTACACAACACGTACATATGAATCCTAGCGTACTCCCACTAAACGGGTCCCACTTAACTTCTATGACTTTTTAGATACAGATGGCGTGTTCTTATTAGTTGGCAAAGAGAGACAGAAAGATTTTGATTTTATTACTTTCCGTTTTTCACCTCTCACAGCTCTCAATTTCTCTTTCGGACATCGAACTTCAACAGCGTAAGTAACTAGTCTTCACTGAAATTAGAGTATTTGGTGTTTAGTTGGTTTTGTCTGATTACTTGAATTTTATTTTTTTTGTTTGTTTGTTTGTGTAGATGGATTGGCAAGGGCAAAAACTGTGCGAGCAAATGATGATGATCATGTTATTAGGTTTCTCAATTTTGGGGTTCATTGCTGGTTATTCAACAGGTTCTTATCAAATGATGCTTCTTGTTTATTCCGCTGGTGTTGTTATTACTACTTTGATTTCAGTTCCTAACTGGGGCTTTTATAATCGCCGTCCTTTGAAATGGTTGGATCCGATTGAATTTGAGAAAAACCCTAAACCTGAGATCTTAGTTTCCAAGAAAAAGGTCACTAAATCTGACAGGAAATAGAAGAATTTTGTATGCTTTTATGATGTTGTTAGACTGAAAATTCAGATAATTCTCGTTCATTTCTATATTTTGAAATCTGAGGGTTTTTTTTGTTGGTTTTGAATTTTTAACACATTTTCTGTATTGATTTTGGTTAACTGAATTGTTAAAATAGAATGATACAGGATAATTTATGAATTTTGTAATTTAGGCGACATTATAGAAGGAAGAATGAATTGAGAAAGGGTTTCTTTATATGATTTGGATGTTAAAAACTCATTGTATCGATGACGCCTGAATCTGGGTCATCTTCAGAAACAGCTTTCTTGTAGGTATATTTACGTGCTAGAAAACCGTAGAAAACGAGGTTGATACAGCTTAGTATCACTAGTGATAGATAGAAAATATCTAGACGACTCTTATTGATGGAGTCAGCAAACCAACTTGTTCGTCCTCCTTGTTTACTTGCTTTATCTGTTGCAGCTATGTCAATTACACCGAGTAGACTTCCGAATCCAATCACACTTAAGGTAAACGAAGGTCCAAACGACCACATTGATTTAGGAACTTGGTTGTAATAGAAATCTTTGATACCGGGATAAGTGAATCCATCCATAGCACCTAATAACATGAACTGAGGAGTTAGCCAAAAGACATTGATGGGTAGAGTCTCTTTAGGTCTGTCTTGTAAATCATGTCTCTTAACGATATCCAACCTTTTAGCCTCCACTGATGAGGCGATACTGCAACAAAGTATGCCAAAGATCAACCCTATTCCTATTCTTACCAGCGGTGTGATCACTTGTTCTAATCCTGGGTATGCTTTTGATAGTCTCTTATTTAGCCAAATTATTTGTCCACTTACATATCTGGTAAATATTAAGAGGAATGGAAGTGGAACGTTTCCTAGGCTGTATTTTCGGTCCATGTTGCTTCCTTGCTGAAGAAAGAAAGTGCTCCCCAATGATTTAACTAGGCCATAGTTAAGGAAGGTAGTCCATATTGGAAACATCCTTAAGAGAAGCTTAGTTTCTTCTACTTCCATAACTGTGCAAAGTCTCCTTTTGGTTCTGTCTTCGTTGAGTTCAGAACTCTGTGATTCTACAATGGCAGCCTTGTCCAAGAATCTGCAGTACATGTAAACTTAGGGTTTTACAGTAGAGGCTCATATAGTGACACACACAGACACGGAAACAAAAACCCTTACACATACCTTAAGCTATCTGTGTGAAGTAACTGATTACTGTCTCCATGGTACAGCTGTCTGGCATCTGCAGGAACATCAAGATGTCTTTTGAAGAATGCAGCCACCAAAACACGTGATGCACGTGTGAGAAGACTCCCACGTGGTTCAACACATTTGTATAACGGTTTGCCAAGAACAAATATACAGAAGGCGATGAACATTGTCAGTGTCAATACACCATAACCAGCTACCCAGTACTGCCTACCTTCAACAATGGCAAGTAGCAGAATGCCACAAAAAGCACCAACATTCACACCTATGCACCACCAACAGTTTAACCTAGCATGAACTTTATCATTACTCTCATCATATTCTGCTCCTCTAGACTTCAGCTGACAAGCTCCAAAGGCTTTTAACATTGGTGTATGGCCAGCTTTGCCAAGTGCTACTAGTAACAATGCCATTCGGAAAACCCAGAGCCTATCCGAGCTTCCATATGCACTTGTGGCTTCCGAATGTAGTTTAAAAGCTGAAATCGTTAATAGCAACAATCCCTTTATGCAAAGGCATTCAGAGGGAACAATACATATGTCAGAGACCAAACTGGAGAACTCAAAGTTTGGTTGTAGATAAGGTTGAGTTATTTCTGAGATCGGGAACTTACTGTTATATATATTATTGTCGAGTAAAATATCAATCGGTAGAACCCAGTATAAGCGTCAGAAAGATAGGCTCCAAAGATCGCCATTATGGCTGTGATTCCTGTTCTTAAGTTTGCAGTTGCTGCAGCTAGTGGGAGCTTCTCTTCCAACACATTTATAAGGTAGGGCATCAAGTTGGAGATGGCTACGATATGAGATAGACTCTGAGAAAATACTAAACCTGTTAAAAAAAAACACACTATTACGAGTAGATATGTTACATCAGGTTACTAGTATATATAGATTTAAGAGAAATTTTTATTGTTCTTTATCGGCGAAATTAGTTACCTAAGACAAAGGAAGCAACTTTCCATCCTTGGAACAACCGAAATTTTTTCCAGCATATGTAGAAAAATGGAAGTCTCATCGGTATCAGACCATTTACAATCCTGAATGTGTAGTTGGCTAACAACTATTCTGTGATGATCGTGTATTGACAGGATTGCTGTTGTTTGTACAGATAATAAGCAAAGCAGCTTGGAAGGAAGGCCCATCATTACTTGAAAGAAAGAACACCATAGATAAATAAGCAGAGATCTTTTGTGAAGAAGGAGAACCAACTTGTCAAAAGCAAGTACCTCTTAGATTCCAATTTTGTGTTTGAAGCAACCTATAAAGAGCTCAAGCAGTTTCTATATAGACCAAATTGGCCATGTGAATAGTGTTCTTATTTCTTGGTTAGCTTAAAGTGCCTTGCAGCTGCTCAAGAAGCAACCGAGTAAAGTTTGGGCATCTGAAGACTGATTTTATTCTTAACCTTATTTTGCAACAAAGCCTATTGAACCGACAAATTTAGAAAGAAGTGTAGAGTAGAATTATGAACCCTTGTTTACCAAATAACAAAGAAAGAAAAGAAAATGAGTTATGGACCCTCAACAAAAGGCCCTTTGCCTCTATTCACTTTCTTTTTCCTTCTTCATAAGCACCTCATACAGGACGACCGCAGCTGTTAACAGGGCCGTGATCTTATTCACACGACGACGGTATTTTACTATTTTTTACAGGGACAAAGATTGCTAGCTCTTTCCAATAGATGTTAGATACAGGGCCAATAAATAAACTGGTTACTTAAGTAAGTGTGTTCATAGAAACATGAGAAATCAGGTAGGAACATTGGAGATTAAAGATTAATTATGTTTAATCTTTTTCCGGATAGATATGAACATTGAACATTAAAGATTAAAGATTAATTTATTTATTTTTTCTTACTTATTCAAATCCCTTGATAGAGAAATCAAAAAGTATCTTTTTGCGGATAGATATGAAAAACTGGGTTTTACATCTTGATTTAAAATTATAACCGCGAAAAACTCCAAAAAAGCCTATTAATAGGGTGTTTAAAATCTATACTTATAAATGAAAAATTAGTTAATCCACCGTAAAAATAGAATCGTTAGATTTTCTGCTCATGATGAGTTCCATAGAATTCCTCCGGATAGTTGTATACCCAATTTCAATGACCTTCCAACTTCGCAAGGATGAAGATAATCAACGGTAGGAGGCAGATGATGAAGAAAACGATTTTGATTGAATAGAGATGAGGAGAGTGAAGATTAGGATAGTCAAAATTTCATATGTGTCTGATCGTAATCATGAAGTAAGAGTTATAAACAATGAAAAGGACTGGTATGATTCAATATTTTAGTACCGTCAATGGTAATAATCTTGTTTTGCAAGTGAATTTTTTGTGATACAATATCATCAGAAGATCCGGAAACACAGTGAGTTGGATTTGAGTTCTTAGGAAACAAAACCGGTGAACCCATTACAATGACGGCAGTAGTGGGTTTGCGGTGGATAGGTTTGCAGTAGTGGATATGTTTTCGATGGTTCAATATTTTTTCAAATACAAACATATGCTCAAAGCCATAAACCATACATATCAAGTTCTTATCCCCAAGATTCAATATCCTCAAACACCTGCTGATTATAGGCCTATTAGTCTATGCAATGTTAGTTATAAAATTATTTCAAAAAAATTGGCAAACCGTTTGAAACCACTTCTTTCTGATTTTATTTCACCTACTCAAACTGCCTTTGTTTCTGGTAGACATATCCATGACAATATCATTATTGCTCATGAGATTTTGCACAGTATGAAGCTTAAAAAGATTAATCAGGCTCTTGTAGGTTTGAAATTAGATATGTCGAAAGCATTCGACAGGGTTGAATGGCCTTTTCTGCTATCCATCTTTCGTCAACTAGGATTTCACAATGATTGGATTACTATGATTGATCAGTGTATATCTACTACAAATGTTTCTCTTCTTATCAATGGCAGTCCTAGTTCTTCTTTCTCACCGACTCGTGGTCTTCGTCAAGGAGACCCATTGTCTCCATATTTATTTTTGTTCATCATGGAAGCTTTTTCCAGACTTTTGCAGACTAATGTTGATAATGGTCATCTTAAAGGAATAAAGATTAATCAATATTGTCCAGAGATTAATCATCTGTTTTTTTTCAGATGATTGTTTGTTATTCTTCCAAGCTAGTTCCTCACAAATGGAGCATCTTCAACATTTACTTCATATTTTTGGTCAGGCTTCAGGACAGGTTATTAATATGCAGAAATCGACTCTCTTTTTTGGTAAGCATACCTCTCACAGTCAAAAGTCTAATATATCTAGTATTCTTAACATGAAAGTGATGGGTCTTGGTGAAAAACACTTGGGTATTCCTCTTCTAATGCACAGATCAAGGCAACAGAATTGTCAAGGAATTATTGATAACATGAATAACAGATTACAAGGGTGGCAGAGTAAAATTGTTAACCAGGCAGGTAGAACAACTCAAGTGAATGCGGTGCTGAGTACTATGGCCATGTATCAGATGCAGGTTTTTAAACTTCCAGAATCCACTTTACATCAAATGGACAAAATTCAAAGATCTTATTAGTGGAATAGCTACAGCAACAACCATTCTCAAGATTTTATTGCTTGGAACAAGGTACGCACACCTAAAAGACTTGGTGGTTTAGGTATCAAGGATTTAACCAATTACAATTTAGCTTTTTTAGCAAAATTGGCTTGGAAATTGATTCATAATCAGGAAACCTTATGGGCAAAGGTGCGTAAGGGTAATCATTTTCCTCATAATGATTTACAATTTTTCCCTCTACCAGCAAGCTCTTAACTCAAGTTAGATTTGGCAGAGTATTTGTTATGGACTTCAAATTATTATGAAGCATGCAAAATGGCAGGTTGGTAATGGTAGTCGTATCAACATATGGACAGATAACTGGATTCCATCTATGGATTCTTCAATTCAAGGCTGAGATGATTTAAATACTAATGACTATCAGTGGGTCGCTGAACTAATTGATATGCAAGCTGAACAATGGAATGTGCCACTGCTTAGGAAGTTGTTTACTATGGAACAAGTAAACTTTATCTTAACTATTCCTATTCAATTAGACGTAGAAGATAAGTTGATTTGGCCTTTCACAGCCACAGGTATCTTCACAACTGCTTCAACCTATATATTCTCTGTCAAAAAGATTTGAATTCTGATATGTCAATGGGTCTGTCTCCAAGTTTTTGGTTAACCTTCTGGAAGCTGAAAATGCCTTACAAATCTCAGATTTTCATGTGGAAAGTTATTCATGATGTTGTTCCTGTCAAGGCTAGAATATTTAAACATATGAATATTTCTGATCAGCTCTGTTGCTCTGCAACTTGAACCAGGATCACATGTTACTTCACTGTCCATTCTCTCAAGAAATTTGGAAAAAGTTTTTCCCTCAGCATTTTGTTTCTATAATGCAACATACTTCTATTCTCTCCTGGATTCAAAGCTGGCAAGATAAGGATGCTACTATCTCTATAAAGAAAACCCCTCACTTCATTCATTTAGCATCTTGCATTGTGCATTTTATTTGGAAACATAGATGTAGAACTGTCTTTAGTAACATAACACCCCAATCATAACTCTGTTATACATCAAATAAACTCTTATGTTGTTTATCATCATCTAGGATATAATTTGACACTCTTAATATTTCTTTGAGAAATACTTGCCGCTTAAATTTTACTTGGAAACCTCCTCCCTTACGCTTTTTGAAAATAAACATTGATGCTTCTTACAATCCTCATACTTTGTTAGCTGGTATTGGTATTATAACAAGGACTTCTACAGGAGCATATGTCATGGGAAGGGGAACATTAAAAAGAGCTATCAATGTCCAGCAAGCTGAAGCTTGGGCAATGTTGGAGGCTATGCAAATGACAACAATGAATGGTTGGTCTAATGTAATATTTGAAACTGATAACCTTAGTAACAGTTCTGTTCTTCAGCAACAAAACACTCTCTCTCACTGGCAAAGGATGCCACTTCTTAGAAAATGTATCAACATGTGTAATATTAATCCTATTTGGTCTTGTGTGTTTGTACATAGAGCTTGTAATAAAGCTGCAGATGCCTTAGCTAAAGCAGCTAGAAAACAAAATTTATGTGGGGAATGGTGGTCTCAACCACCAAACTTGTTAATTCCTTACATAAGTAAAGATGTAAGAAACCTGTTTATGTAATATTTGTGTGCTCTTTGTTCAAAAAAAAAAAACAAAAAAAAAAACACTGTTTCGGCCATGTCTGTCTATAACATAAATGGGCCCTGTGTATAGCTGGGGTCTACAGGATAACTGAACTGAACCAAGCTTTTACAGGAAGGCTGTTTTGAGGCATACTCAAATTTTGAGCCGAACCTATGTTTTTGCCTAGGTTTGGCTGGTAACTCAAGGTTCAGCTGATAACTTTTCAGACGAACTTAGGAAAATGTATGCCTCATTTTTAAAGGCAGAGATATTAGGATCAACAATTGATCCATCCATTTTTAAAGGATTTTCCCAAGTTAAATATCCATGTGTGGGCTACTGAAGACAACACCAAACAATTTAACAACAATGTACTAGGCAATGGTGTTAGGATCAACAAATGATTCATCCATTTTTCAAGATTTTTCCTGAATTAACTAATGTGACACGCTAAAACTAAACCAAAGTAGTTTGGTAACTAACTGGCTCTGGATCAGTAGGAAGCAGTTTGAATAGGTCTGCGCTCGGTGTCTGAATTTGAGTTGGAGTCTCAATCTGAGTCTTAGTGATTGGAGTCTTGATAACCAAAGTTGTTGCAAAAAAATGGGGTTATTGATGCTTTTGCTGATGGAGTTGTTGTTGTGGTTACTAGCTTTGTTCTTGTTGATGTTGTTTCAATCATTTCCATTCAAACACAGTTGAAGGTGTTATTCTTGTAAGAATAAAAAATATAATTGTTGATGGGTGAAAACGATTTGCTGGTTTATTAGGAAAGTGAATAGACGACCTTGCGGGCGGGAACTCCTCGACCGAGCAAATTGCTTAAACCTTTTTCAAATAGATGCACTGCACATGAGTGTTTTGAGTTTGAGATATCAATCTGTAAGACTCCGGCCTAAACCAATACAATGGCCGTTCCAGAGTCAATTCAGTCACAAAGAGGGATGAGGGTCGATCTGTAGGAGGGAAGCTAAGAAGTGTATGTGAGATCAATGATTATCGAGGATTGTGTATGTGTTTGGATATTTCTGCAAGTGAACTGTTGAGTTCGAGTAAGTTCTGATTGATTGATTGAATTCTGCTCTATTGAGAGTTCTTGTTCAGATGAGAATTCTTGGTTGTTCAATCGTGGATCCAGAGACTTATTTATATTGCAAGAATAATAGACACATTGGTTCCAGTAAGCGTGACGGTTGCTGGAATGAAAGAGTGGGAAAGTGGGAAATCGTGGTTAAACCAGTTCCATGTCGTGCGGATACTTGGTTGATTGTCCATTCACTACTTTGCTAACTCCCTCAACTGCTTACACGACTTAATCACATTTCTCATCGTGGGTGTACACACGTGCCGTAGGCCTCCATACCAAAACCCTAGTGAATATCCACCCATGTGACGTGATTGATGTCTCACGAATGTGGAGTCTGCAAGGCAGACGTGTATTTAATTAGTCAATTATTGACTTGACTAGACAATGAGTCTTAGCCTTGATGAGTCGAGCATAATGAACGGATGTGGTATGCTCTGAGACTCATGGAAAGACATTGAGTCTTGATGAATTGTGATATATTATTTTATCGGTCGAGGTAATAATAATATTATGATGACTTGGATTGTCCGATGAGATTGCTCGATCAAGGACTTATTTTGATATGTCGAGTATTCGACAGGAAATCAAAGATATTGTTGAATTATACAGAATGCTCATTTCTGATCTAATATATCATGAATGATCGAATGACAAAGTAGAAATCAGAAATATTGGATGGTCGTACGTTCGAACCATGTTGCTCAGTCAAGCAAGAATGTTGGTAGCAGACCAAACATTAGAATATTGATTGTTGGATCAATAGAATTCTCGAATGTTGATAGTTGAATCAATCATGAGAAATATTGATCGGTCGAGCAATTAATGGTTGAGTCAATGAGTTTTGAACCCAGTTGATTGTGTATTTTTCTAAAGTAATCCATTTAGTGTTTATAGATGAGCAAAATAAATATTGCTAGTTTAAGCCAACATTGCTCGTTCGAGTAAATATTGCTCGATTCAGGAATTATTGGTAGCGGGACCAAATAAAATATTAATTAAAATATTGGTAGCTGGACTGAATATTATATAATTAATTAGGATGTCGATTTCTGGATCGACATAAAATTATTAGTGTTTAAACTTGGTCAGAATTATGATTTGCAGAGCATTTGGTTTGAAACCCTAATTTTGATCGATTGTTGATCAATTGATGATTTACTGAAAATCAACCAATGAGTGAGAGAGGAATCGGCTACATGGGATGATGGCCGTCCATGTAGCCCCTAGGTGATCGAATGAGCATGCACCAAATTCCTTTGTAGACCAGTTGGTGAAAGGATGATTAAATGATCGTTTAATCATTATTAAAATAGTTCTCCTCTGAGCATTAGGTGGTAAAACCTAATATGGAGAGAGGGACCGACCAAGGGGTATGAGACTGTCCCTTGGTGGTCGTGGGACCAACTGATAGTTGATTGATCAAATTCCAAGTTGTTTGGCAAGAGTTTGAGCCAATATGAATTATGGAAGATTAATTAGGTCAAAATCATAATAGAGTGTGAGACTGTCTTCTGTAAGCCAAGGGGCCGACCTTGGTCGGTCAAGGTGGCATGCCCGTGTGACCATTTTTCCCGTGTGACCATTTTGCTCGTGACTCAATTCTTAGAATTTTGATATTTTTCTGATGCGCGTTCGAGCAATACTTTGGATTTTCATACGAGTTTGATCTTGACTGAAACTCTCGATTTTGCTTGAATGAGCAAGTAGTACTTTGCCCGTGCGACCAATATTTTAAGAATATTAAAATAATGATATTTTAATATTTTCCGTGAGAAGCCCGGATGGTCGTGTGACCATTTGACTTTTTGTCTTTTGATAGTTTGAGCAATATTTGAAAAATATGGAAAAATCAAGTTTTTGCTCAAACGAGGGAGTTTCATGAGATGAGAGAAGAAGTAATAATAATAAAATAAGGAATTAGGGAGGTGTGGGACCGGACACGGACAAGGCATGGTCGGCCAGCCCATGTGCCCGGTCCCGTGCTCTTCCCTATTTTATATTATTATTTTCATCATGTGAGGAAATATGGAGAAACTAAGAGTTTTGCTCAAACGAGGAAGTTTGCTCAAACAAGGAGTTTTCATGAGACAATGAGAATAATAAAATTGGTAAAAATAAAATAAAAGGAAAAGCGGGATCGGCCACGACGGCATGACCGGCCGGCCGGTGGGCCCGGTCCCGTGCTATCTATTTTATTTTATATTTTTTTCCTTCCCTATTTTGCATAGGTTTCCTCGTTCATCCATATTTTTGAATGCTCGTTTATGCATTTGGGTGCTCACTTATGCGTATTTGGGTGCTCGTTCGTGCATTATTGTTAAGTACACTCGCACCATTTTCTCGGGGCTTACTCAGTGCTGGCTCAAATGCCCAAAAAGTGAATATCTATTACTAA
Source organism: Papaver atlanticum (assembly GCA_023531105.1). NCBI lineage: Eukaryota > Viridiplantae > Streptophyta > Magnoliopsida > Ranunculales > Papaveraceae > Papaver > Papaver atlanticum. The sequence goes on from JAJJMB010012161.1 coordinate 10,843,106, forward strand.
TCCATGGAATTCAGTTGAGAATAAGCCATGAAATGGAGTAATGAGATAAAATGGATTATTTTCTAGGAATTCAATTATGAATGTGCGCTAGAATTAATCTATGAATTGCTCTATACTAGCATGCAATATGTCTAGGAGCGTTTATCCGAGAATCGAGGTATGAGATGGTAGAGACATCATACTCGTTCTGAATATTAGTTTTTTATAGTCAAGGAAGAACATTGTGACATCCTGAAGACGTTAACGCTCTATACTAGCATGCAATATGTCTAGGAGCCGTCCAATCATTGAGATTCTATACATGTGCATTCTATATAATCAGGGAACATTGCGACATCCTGAAGACATTAACGCTCTATACTAGCATGCAATATCCGTACAATCATTTTCGATTCTATATAAAAGTGTTGATGAATTATGCGAAGTGTCGAGAGCTCAGTTGAGAAGCTCTACGAATTACATATTCACGCCTGCTCTGAGAGGATGTACGCTCGGTCAGAGATTATGACATGAGCTTTCACGTCTGAATCCTAAAATATGAATTTAACATACGAGTCTGAAATATGCAAAACTATGATTTTACGATTTTAGTCTTTGTCGAAAATCCACAATCAACAACAACCCTTTGATAAAGTTAACAGGATAACAAACAAGATTTAGCTAGTTGTGAAAGTATAAGTCCTATTCCTATGCACCCTGTCAAAAAAAAAAAAAATTGACATGCCATGTTGCATGGCAAATGAGTTTCCCCACTATGGTAGATATGGCAAATTTGATTAAAAACATATATTTAATTGTGTTAGGTGGGACCCTAATGAATAAAAAAATATATTTGTGTTTGTGTGGTGGGGTATTTATAAAAAAAATAATATTATAATATATTCAGTGAGACCCTTTAGATATAAAAATATATTAGAAAAGTGAAAAAGTATGAGAGAACGAGAGATTATATATATAATTACTTGGAGATAAAGAGACTATCGCTGGAGATGGAAAGACCATCGAGCGATAGAGTCTCTATCGACAGATAGAAACTCCATTGTGTATGCCTATGTGCCATTTCCGGCATATAAGCAGATATGTTTGGCACTTTGGCATACCCATAGTGGGTGCTAAAGTGTCAAATAATAGTTTTCGACATGTGCATATGAATAGACCTAAAAAGTAAACAAAATCAGAAGAATAAACACTAGATCTAGAAATGCAAACAATGAAAACAAAGCTAAACTCAAACAAAACTTAACCTGGAAACTAATAGTGAAAGATAAACTTGAGGAGAAAGTATTATGGAAGAGCAGATCTGAGCAGAGAGGTGACTTCAAGATTTTAAGTTTCCTTATATATAATTTAGCAAAGAGGAAAGGAAGGGAGAGAGGAAAAAGGAAAAATTTGTGCGACCTATTCAGGCCGCCCAAACTCTCTCTTCTTTGGCCTACTTTAATATTTGGGCGAGGAGAGGTTATGCTGTAATACCTACCAAAGATAATGCAGAAATTGTAAAGTTAAAACGAAGAACTCCTAGTAAGTAAGGAGTGTTGCATTCCCATTTTTTCCAATCTCCTCTATGAATAGGATCGAGATTGAATTTTATTGATGACCAACGGTGGGGCCAGCCTGCTAGCCAAGTATGCTCGGTAGAGGGGACCCTCGAGATTGAATTTTTTTGTTGACCAACAGTGGGGCTAGTCCCGTTGGACGGGTATGTTCGGGAGAGAGGACCCAGTTATATCATATCAAAAAAGAAAAAAAAAGCAAGCAAACAATAGTTTAGTGAGTTCAATGCTAACCGAACTCGAACATAAATCGAACTTGCACATGTTTCTCTATTCTCATCTTTTCTCTTTGGTTATACATCTTTTATGCTATCCTCCCAGGGTCTATCTTGGATAATGAATAAGATGAAACTCGATGGTCTTTACAACTGGTATAAAATGAACAAAGGGGTTTTCTCTATTTCTCACATAATGTTCACGGATGATAGTTTGCTTATTAGGGCTCTGAATGCAAAAACTTTGAAAACTCTTCAAGATTTTATTGCTCTCTACTCAAAATGGTCTGGGCAAAGGTAAATTATGCAAAATCATTTTTTTCTTCCAACAAGTCTGTTGATATGATGAGAATGACTCAAATCGGTATGGATTTAGGTGTTTCTTTCATGGACGCTGTTGATAAATATCTGAGTCATTTTGTTTTAAAGAATGCTCATAAAGGGCTCTTATAATTTTTCGATGGAAAAAGTGAACTCCAAATTAGTTGGGTGGAAACGACATATAATATTTCTCATGCTGATAAATTTCATTTCTCATTACTTGGGGCCTAAACTTGATATTTCACAAGCTTTTGACATAGTTAGCTGGAATTTTGTTCTCGGGGTTTTCCGTAGATATGGTTTCTCTGAGAATTGGTGTGCTTAGATTTTATTTATTCTTCAATATGCACGTATTTCAGTTCTTCTTAATGGCAGTCTGGAGGGTTTTTTCAAGATAAAAAGAGGTTTGCGTCAAGGAGGCCCTTTATATCCTTTGATTTTTGTCTTGATTGAGGATGTTCTTAGTAGAAATATTTCCAAGATTTTTTGTGAAAAAAAGATGACTCCAATGCTTTCGAAAAAAGGTATTTCGCCAACTCATCTTTTTTTTGCTGATAATATTATGATCTTTTGCAAGGGTAATATGAAGAGTCTTCAAAATCTTCTTAATTTGCTGGGAATGTATCAACGTTCTTCGGGGCAAACTGTTTGTAGTCAAAAAAGAAAAATTTATCATGGGGGTGGTTCTCTCAATAGAAGACAGACTATTGTTGATTTAACGGGTATGAGTATTTTAACTTTTCCGGATCGTTATTTGGGGGTTCAAATTATGCCCTGACGCCGTGAAGTATCATCACATTGATAATGTGGTTGAGAAGATCAAGAATCAACTTGTTGTTTGGAAGGATAAAATGTTATCTTTTCAAGACCGTGTAGTTCTTGTTAATTCGGTGATTGCTAGTTTTTTATTTCATAACATGGCTGTTTACAAATGGCCACATAAATTTATTCAGCAATGTGAGTGTGCAATTAGAATTTTTCTTTGGTCCGGTGACTCAGAGGTAAGTCGAGCTTTTGTTGTTGCTTATGATAAAGTTTGATGTCCAGTCAAAGAAGGAGATGTTGGCTTAACTCAAATGGATGTTTTGGACAAGGCGTTATTAATGAAGCTTTGGTGGAATGTGTGCAACTCTAAAAAGAAATGGGCGCGTTTTCTATGGGCCAAGTACACCAAAGGAATGGCAGTTTAAAAGATTATGGTGTAAAATCTTCTATTATTCCAGGCATTAGGATTGTCCATAGAGATGTGGAGTGTAATACTAAATTTCTCTTAGGTGATGGTCGGTCTACTTCATTATTCTATGACAATTGGTGTGGGACTGAATGTATTGCTGATACTCTTGGTGATTACATCCTGGACCGTACGGCTATGGTAAGTGATTTATTAACTAATGGAAATTTGACTATACCTGATGTTCATCTGGGCACGTTACTCTTGGCTGGAGTGGACGTTCAAAACTTACCAAGAGTCAGGGATGGGAGGATTATCACGTTTGGGTTTCATACTTGCATGGGTTCTTCTCAGTCAAGTCAGCAAAGGACTTAATTCGTAAGAAATATGCTCAAATGGAAGGTGCTCAGCTCATTTGGCATAATTCGGTACATCCTTGTTTGGATGCTCAGAATTGGAAGATATTGCGTGGGGCATGCGCAACAACGGACAAGATTAGGTTCAAAATTAATCTAGCAAGTAAGTGTCCTCTCTGCAATGTTTCGGAAGAGTCTCTAGATTATTTGCTTTGGATTTTCTCTTTTTCAGTTCAAATTTGGTCTTGGATTTCAGATATTTTTCATATTCAGCCCCATTTGAACCTCATAAACTCTTACAAGGAAGCAAAGGGCAGGAGTCGCATTATAAAGGATTTGTGGTTAGTATCTAACCTTGTTATTCGTTACGAATTGTGGAATGCAAGGAACAAGTGTGTGTTTGAAAACAAAACAACAAACTTGTTGTTTTTGAAGCAGCGAGTTTTCCATTTGGTGTATGAGTCTTCAACACAGATTAAAAGTTTCATGCATAATACTGTTTCAGATCTTAGTATCTTGGCTTTTTCCATGTTAAACATAGGAAGGTTAAATTGGTGGAGCCGATTGAATGTTTTTGGACTCCTCAAAACAGTGATAAAATACAACTTTGTTGTGAAGGTGTGGCTAGGGGGAATCCAGGTAGAGGAGGAGCATGTGGTAGTTGTCAAATATGTTGATTGTAATGTGTTAGGAGCCATGAGTATTAGGCTCGGTGTTACTAACAATTACTTAGCAGAATTAATGGGTATAATTGTTGGCCTTGAGTGGGCGTCCAAATGGGGTGTGGTCAATATTCTTATTCGTTTTGATTCTATTGGGGAGATAAGTGCTTTGACATCATCTAATGTGCCTTGGTTTCTTAAGCAGAGATGGCAGGAGATTTGTGATAGTTATGGGACCATTCGGTTTCAACACACTTATAGGGAAGCCAATTTTGTTGCGGATGTTATGTAAAAAAGGGGTTGCTTGTTAGATAATGGGGAAGGCATGAATTATGAGGAGAGACCTTATTTTCTAGGGTCAATTGAATATCCCAATGTGGCTTATTATAGATTTAAATAGTTTGTAAGTTTTTGGGGTCTAAGGACCTCTTTTCTTGTAAACTATTTGCACATTTTGTTATTTATTAATACAATTTTGGACTTACCAAAAAAAAATCCGGTAAATTCCATCTGATCCAATTTTGTTTAGAACTCATCCCTCTCTAATTCATGTCAACCTCTTTGCTTCCGAAGAAAATGTTGAAACAAATCTCTTTTTTTTAAAACATTAGAAATTTATAGAGGAACCATAGCAAAAATACGAGGAAAATGACTTTAAATATTGGAGCTGGTTTAATATTAGTAGGGAGAAAAGCGGTATTGGCGCCTTAGGTATTTGAAAAAATTGGATAAAGCTCTTGTTTCTAAGCTAACTTGGAGAATATTGACTGAAAAAGATTCTTTATGGAGCTACAATATGTTTGCAAAATATATTAAAGATAGTGATCTTTTGTCAGTTGGTAAACCCTAAAAGTCATCGAGCACCCAACCTGCCACGCTCTTTATAAGAAACCTTTTGAATTATGAGTGCGTATGACAGATTGGTTGTAATATAGAGTCAAATTTGGAAAGTTCCTTGGATTGCTGCAATATTTCATGCCTAAAATAAATATAAATAGATCAATCAACATCACTAAGGTTAATGACCTTATAATTCCAGGTACTAACGACTTGAACAATCATCTTATTCACCTAATACTATGGCCTTCTAGTGCTGCTGAGATTATGAAGTTGCATATCCCTATATATCCCTCATATGATAAGCTAATTTGGTCCATTACCCCAAGTGGAGAATTTACCTCATAATCTTTTCAAAAAATTATCTCTAGGGGGCACAAAAAATCTTTTACGTTTGTAATCTCTGATTTTCCTTGGAAGAAATTCAGGGGTATGAGGTAGTTGGCGCCTAAGGTGCTAAGTTACATACGGAGAAACTCTTCACAATAGTGTTGCAAGAAGGTATAAAAGTAAAGATATTGATGGTGTCATCATGGACTGAACTTTGTTCCAGGATAATATTGTTAGGTGCATTACTTGCACTAGTTTGGTATTCTAATTCATTGCATTCATGTTAGTTTTATACCATTATGCTTTGATTCGTTTGTTCTTAAATTTATTAGGAGTTCTGAAGTCAATCCAACCAAAGAGGAAGACAAGATTTTATTATTCTGGCATGAAATGAGATGTACGAGTTGATAAAAAAGTTTGGAGACAACGTTCAGAGTCACTTACGGCTAAGAAGTTCCAAGAACCTAGACGCAGATAAGTTAAATACTTGACACCAAAATCTAGAGTTACTTACGTCTAGGATATCATTCGCCAACCTTGACGTAAATGTAAATAAATATATGTGAAGATTTGAAAATTCTAATACTATAGAGAAGGAAGATACAAAACCTACACATGATGAAAGAGGTCAAACGAATGTCTGGTATGGCAAAAATGATGAAAGAGAGAGAAAAAAAATCCATAAACACTTCTAGCCATGAAATTTTCTAACACGACCAGCTGTAAGTGACCCTGAAAATCACCCAAAAACCTATATTTATTTATGTCTTAGATCGTGGGAGTAATTCATATCCGCAGGTAAAGTGTTTGGAACGAATTTGGACTTCTAAATAAAGGAAAACTCAACAATAGAAGGATTCTAAGAACTATATAAGGAGACCACCAAGATATTAAAAAGATATTTTTAAACTCATCTAACACCTTATCGTTCTCTTCTACATCAAAACTTAGGGTTTACCCCTTTAGGGGCCCATCCATCCATCCTTCTTCTTCTTCTTCATTTTTTATTTTTATTTTGTATATTTTCCATGGCTTTTGAGAAAGTCATGAGTATGTAACTTTTTCTTATTTGTTGGGATGTAGTTGGAAGTATTAGACATGTAAACAATATGGTTGGTTTGTTTTAATGTTAACAGTTAGAACATTGCTTGGTCGAACTTGCAAGCGTTGCAATCTCAAGCTTGTTGTCAAGTTTAGTTGCCAAAACTATAAGTCTTGATTTCTAGTCTACTTATAGTTAAGTCTCGGACTAGGATAGAAAATGTAGTTGAGCTCTAGACTCCACGGCGTTCATCATGGAAAGACGAAAAACTACTCAAGGAACTGGTGGATCTTCATCGAAAAAAAGGTATGTGGAGACTTGAACTTATCTATCACTCAAAAGTATATCTACTCTATCTCCTATCTTGAGACAAAATTCGTATTGCTATATAGACTTCGATTATACATATTTGTTATTTCAAGCCAAGTTTATCTCGCTTATCTATTTATCGAAATATGTGTTGGTAAGCTTTCGCTTTGGCCAAGTTCATCTTTACAAGTGACAAAAGTCATGTTGATTATTTCAATATCTTGAAAATTGCTTTGATGAAAAATATTGTATGAATAACCTCTATTTAACATCCTCTAAGAATGTTTCAATGATTGAAATAAAGAGTTTAGAACATGTAACCATCTTTGGATATAAGCATATAATGTGTTCGCGCATTAGTGTACAAGTCCAAAAACGGGAACAAAATGTATGCATACTTGTGTGTGTACTAAATGGTTGATGGAGACTGGGTAAGTATGCGTACCCGTACGCATACTGGCGGAAGTTCACGTACGTGAATTGATGCTGAGTTTGGAAATCAAAACCAACTCAATCCGGTTACCTAAGTATGCGTACCCGTACACATACTGGCAGAAAATTCACGTCCATGAATTTCTGCTGAGTTTGGAAACCAAAACAAACTCAAATCCGGTTACTTAAGTACGCATACCCGTACACATACTTAAGTGTGTTACTTTCTAAAATTGGTTTGTTCATGAACTAAAACATTTATATATTAAAGAAACCAATTTGCAAACCATGGCTATAATGTTCATGAATCGATTAGAGTGAATCAAAACCAATTTTGTTTCGATTGTGTCTTGTGTACTTCTATAAGATCTAAGAAATTGAACAACTCTCGAACTAGTTCATTTGAGTCATTTGGACTAGTTATGGTGAAGATGAATAAGGTTGATATGAAAGTGCTCATATGGCTAACCATTGGTTAACTACTGTTGAACCAACTAGGTGTACACGTTTAGGTACCGTTACTCAAACCAAAATGATGTATGTTTCATTTGTGTATAACAAGCTAAGTTCGATCTAACGGTTGAAAGATATTATCTTGAATCTAATCAGGTTTTCATCTAACGGTGAATATTGAATGCTTTGTTACCAGGATAACTTAGATTGCAAACCCTTATTTGGAGACTATATAAAGGAGAACTCTAGCAACTGGTAAACCTAATCTCCACACCTCCTGTGTGATACTAGTTGTATAAGCTAGAGTCGATTCTCCTATAACCTTAGGTTTCTACCGAGACCCTATAGGTTAACGAATTAAAGACTTCATTGGGATTGTGAAGCCAGACCCAACTAGCGTGATCTGATCTTGATGTTTCTACCGTGATTGAGTGCAATCGTAAGATTGTCTTGAGATTAATTTCTCCGATAGGAAAGATAGAAAAGTAGTCACAAACATCTTCGTCTCATCATTTGTGATTCCGCAATATCTTGTTTTGCTAGTCGATTAAGATTATTGTGAGGTAATTGATAATTCTAGGTTGTTCTTCGGGAATATAAGTCCGGGTTATCGATTGGTTCCTGTTCACCTTGATTTATCAAAAGACGGAACGAAACTCGTAGGTATTTCTGTGGGAGACAGATTTATCTATTCCTATAGACTTTTCTATGTGAGACAGATTTGTTTATTAAAGTCTTCGACTTTAGGTCGTAGCAACTCTTGGTTGTGGGTGAGATCAGCTAAGGGAATCAAGTGCGTAGTATCTTGCTGGGATCAGAGACGTAAGGAGCGCAACTGTACCTTGGATCAGTGTGAGATTGATTGGGGGTTCAACTACAGTCCAGACCGAAGTTAGTTTGTAGTAGGTTAGTGTCTGTAGCGTCTTAATACAGTGTGTGTTCAATCTGGACTAGGTCCCGGGGTTTTTCTGTATTTGCGGTTTCCTCGTTAACAAAACTTCTGGTGTCTGTGTTATTTCTTTTTCGCATTATATTTTGTTATATAATTGAAATATCACAGGTTGTGCGTTGTATCGATCAATTGGTAAATCCAACCTTTGGTTGTTGATTGAAATTGATTGATCCTTGAACATTGGTCTTTGGTACCGTTCAAGGTATTTCTATTGTATTCAATCAGGCTCGCAGATTTCTATTTGTTTGAGTAAGGATTGAATCGAGAAATTGAGATATAACTCTTTGATATACTTTTTATTAAGATTGAGTCTGACTGTCTAGTTGATTCTCTTAAAAGTATATTGGAGTTAGTCCATACAGATTGTTAAGCGAAATATTGGGTGAGGTTGTTGTACCCCCACTTTTTCATTAACGATATGTTCTATCGTGTATGTTTTACTGTTAATATTGTCATGTATGACTGAGTGCATGTTTATTTAAGTTGCAGATTGAGTGATCATGTGTTCATATCTAAAGCTAGACTAGGGTTTGAGATCCGGAATTTTCGAAGAACTCTAATCACAAGTATAAAAATATAGTTGTTAATGATAGGATAGTGCCATGCGATTATGTGTAGAAGCTTTACGTATGTTAAATTTTCGTGGATCTTGCGCCGGATTGCTTAGAATAACGTCAAATCAGAAAGACCATTTCTTTCATTGGGTTAAACTTGAGTAGCTATCGCATCGATTTACTTATTGGAAAGGATTCAAAGAGTATATCTTGCACCCTTGATGATATATGGAGTTTTATCGGAATGAGCATGCGATAAAATGTTCTAGGGTTATTAGTATGATAAGGATTGAACATTAACTCGAATCAATTGGTGAGCTCGTATGGTGATGAAATACGAAACCTCTAACCAATACTTTCTTCCCTTGATCACAATCTTTATTGGATTTATTTTATTATAAAGGACCGTAAAATTACACCTCCAGTGCCAAGTTGTGTAGGCGAAACTTCCGATGCGCCACTAGTAACGTAGTGACCGGGTCGTAAAGCTTCACTTTTCACCAGATAAAGATCGTCAGTTTGCCTTTGCAAGCATGAAACTTAGTTTCCATACCATTCCAATTTTTCCAATTTATGCAAAGGGTGCAAAGCCATAACGGCTAATGGTGATGCATTTTGCATGCATCGCTGACTTTTGAGTCATGTCTAGACATAGGGCATCCCTTGGACTTGCACATAGGTCATCACCAGCCTATTTTTGTGTTTTTGTTTCTCCTCGACAGTGAGATGGATGAATGCATTGATCTTGTTCGTTCCAAGGGTGCATTAGTCAAGATCATGTGATTTTTGCATGCATCGTTCCTGTGATGCAAGTGCGTACGTAAGCTCCCTTAACTTGCATACAGTTATCTTTCTTTCATGGCCTTACCCAATCCGCAATTGGTGCATGCCTACATCGCATAGCTTGATAGGCAATATCATCCAAGGAACAGACTGCAACTACCTCATCAAGTGTGGCAACAATCATTTATTTCCTCGCATTTCCTGGCATATATGATGTGAGTTACCAAAATGTCGCAACCAGTTCATAATTAAATGATATGAGCGACTAAGCATACCACAAATAGTGAAAATCATTACGGCTGCCTACTTACCATGTTATGTATCTCGAAAATAGATCAAGCACATACTGTTGTTCATCAACATCGGTACTAGCAACTAAATGCAACATGTGTTGCAAGGCCAAAGCCAAGCAAAATCTAGTCTGAATAGGCCAATGAGTCTTTCGCAAATGATGCAGAAGTGTGTTCATCATTGAAATTTATTTGTAATGCAGCATAACGATGGATTCTTGGTTTAACAACGTAACAACAATGATGCCTACGCATCATATATGCTTCACCTCCAAGCTTTATATCTTAAGGGTGCATACTTCCTTAATGCACCTTCAACCAACACCTCTTCCGTATATAAGTCTTATGACATTTCTACAAATTGAAAAAAGGGAGAGGATGGTCATGCACCAAGTCTACCATCTTCTAAGACGATAAAATATGGAAGTTGCACCATAGTGGTCTCAGACAATCCGCAACTTGTGAATTGCACCATAATGGTGCAATTTCGCTCGCGGCCAGCAAACCACTATCGTGATACATCATGATGATGCAATTTCAGTTTTGGGTCAACATGTCATGCGTGACACAAGTTTGAGATGAAGCTTCATCTCATTCAATGATGCATTTTTGCGCATGCATCATGCGAAAAGTGCGGGAGTTAGATTTATTTTATCAATGCAATTTATTTTAATTCGTTAAAGCTCCCCTTTTTGGTTAGATAAGAAGTTGAAAACAAATAACAACTACACAACTCCTCGTGGGAACTATCCTTACTACCGCTATTAATTACTTGTTAATATTAAGGAGAAATATCTGAATTAATTTGTGCACAAACGACATGCATCACATATTGAATAAACTGACTACCTTATGCTCAACTGCAGCTTCGGTCATACCATACTATTTATGTCTCCTTAAGCATGGGAGTGGATCCTAACTTTAACATGTCAATTCAAGATTGTGTGAAAAATTGGATCATTACTGATGATGATGTCCATGCTTTTTTTCCTTAGAAGCTGTATAATCTGAGCCACTTCAAAAACAATAAATAAACAGGGTTTTTTTTATGGTAAAAGAAGCAATGTTGATATGATCCTGCTTGAAGCCTCCTCCTTATTCAACTATTATTTTTATCCATATTTATCTCTAATTGATAATCTGCTTACCCCCAATGTTCCTCGGATTCACCAACCCGAATCTTGGTCCCATACTGCTGAATTAAAATCATTGCGGTGGAACTTTTATTTTCTGCAGTTTTTGTTTTCTGAGATCATTTGGGACAATTACTGGGGAGAGTTAAAGAAGCTTAACTAGTATGACGCATTGGAGACTAAAGCTATGGGTATTGTTCTCGCTACTCAAATTGGTAAAGACAAAAAAATTATAAACTCTATCATTAAAAAGTGATAGTAAAGTGGTCATAAGCATTTTAAACTTTTAGTTGAAGCCCATTTCTTGGCGTATCAGAAGAATTGCTTCAGATAATAAAACTCTATCCAAGTCGTTTACTTCAATTTGTTTTAATTTTGTCTTGCGAGATGCTAATGATACAGCTCATATCTCTCCAAGTTCAATATTTCGAACAATATCCACCTTTGGTGCCCCCTTCCAACACTTCCTATTTGTATTACGGACAAGCTCGTTATCTGACTTGTGTTGTCTTATTTGTCTTTCTTTTTTTCTTCTTGTTCTAAAGAAAAATGAATACTTAACTCCAACTTCTCTTAGAAATTACTGCAGGTATGCTGGGAAAATTGGTGTAATTTAGTGGAAGTGTATATTTCCTTTTATCCCGTGGTTCATCTGGATTGGGAGGAATGAGTGGGTGTTCAACAAGAAGGTATTTCAACCTAATAGAGTTCTTGCAAGATCTCTTCGCAGTGCCAAAAAAAAATATTATGCCCTTTTGGTAGACTGTAGAGAGCGAAAATAAGAACTATTGAAATTGAGGTTCCTTAGATTTCCCTACTAATGGCTATTGTAAACTTTGTGATGGCAAAAAGGCTGGCATTTGGAAACCATATATACAAGAACGATAATAATGTTGCTGAAGTGTGGGCAGTTATAGAAGTTCTGATGGTTGCAAAGGAATTGAATATTAAAAAGTTGAATTGAAGACGGACTCTACTTACGCAGTTCAGCTATGTAAGAAAGAAGTTCATATTCCGTGGGTTATGAGATATTTGTTACAGATATTAAAGAGTTGATGAGTAAGTTTGAATACATTGAAGAATTGATAGTTTATGCAAGACAGAGGTGCACATAAATCAAATTTTGTTGCAGATTACTTGGCAAAGGCGAGTGAAGCAAAAGATTTTGAGGGCGTGTGCCATTATATAAAAATAAAATAAAAAATCAATATCGATAGAAACCTTGTGGATGGAATCAAAGCAGCTAGAGGTGCTCCTCCTATTAATCATTTGCTTTTTGCAGATGATTGTCTTATCTTTACTCATGCTAATTTAACAAGTGTGGTTAACCTCCTTCAGATCATTGAAGACTTTAGCTCACAATTTGGTCAGGTCATTAACTTTGACAAATCATCCATCTTATTCAGTAATAACTTGGATCCTTCTTTTTGTGACTCTCTTAGTCACATTATTGGAGTAAAGAATATGGATACTAAGGAGAAGTATCCTGGCTGGTAAGTCTAAAGTTCAATCCTTTGAAGATATTAAGATTGCTTTTGAAGGAAGACTTGCAAATTGGCAGGGTGAGAATATGTGTAAAGCAAGCAGAGGTACAATGGTGAAAGCTGTGCTGAATGCAATGCCCATGTATCAAACGAACACTTTCAAGATACCTAAAAGTGTAATCAAAAAGCTAGACACTTTACAAAAGAATATTTTTTTTGGGTTACAAGTCTAACAGCGGAAACAATCCAATCTCTTGGAATAACTTATGCATTCCAAAAAAAGTGGGTGGCCTAGACTTTAGAGACTTAGAGATGTTGAATCATGCACTGCTCACCAAAATGTCTTGGAGAATCTGCATGCAATCTGATCTTCTGTGTGTTAAACTTCTCAACGCCAAGTACTTCAAGAATGAAGATTTTCTTCACATTCAGAAAGATAAGGGTAACTCTTCTTGGATCTGGAAAGGAGTTAAAGTTGGTCTTAAATATCTTCAACAAAATGTTTGTATGGAAGTCAAAAATGGCAAAAAGACTCGTATTTGGTTGGATTTATGGATTATCAACTTGGAATATAAGCCTGCACCTTCATGCCCTAGTCATATAAACTATATGTATGTATCTGAGCTTATCATTCCTAATACTTCTACTTGGAACATCAGTCTACTTCAAACCCTTTTCGCAGCTGAAGTGGTAGAAAGAATAACCAGAATGCAGCTAAACAAAGATGAGGAAGATCAAGTCAGATGGAAACCAACAAGAGATGGCTTGTTCACGATTAAGAGTGCATATAATAAACGTGTTGAGAACAAATTTCATCATCAAGAATCTCTTAATACTGTACACAAGGTGGTGTGGAAATCTCTATGAAAAATTAAAATTCCACATAGAGTGAAACTTTTCATTTGGAAATGTCTCAAAGAGGTTGTTCAAACCAAAGATAGGACTTCTCGGTTCTATGGTAATATTGATATACGCTGCAGTTTCTGCAATAACTCTGAAAAAACTCTTTTTCACTTGTTGTTACAGTGTAGTCATGCTAGAATTGATTGGATATGTTTTAATATTAATGTGGATCAGGTGGCAAGCAACAGTGGCAGTATAAAAGAGTAGATTATATCTTGGTTTGACTCCCAGAATACAAATGGTACAGATGAGCATAGTAACTGGAAGATGACTTTAATGGTCGGTTGTTGGATCATATGGAAGGAAAGATGTGAATGTGTATTTCAGGACAAATCTCTAAACCCCTTATCCACTGTTTCTAGAATAAGACTTCACTTGCATAATTTCTTTCTTGCTGCACAGAACCACTCAGCAGTTCAACCTCAAACCATTGTTGAGGAGCAGCAACCTCTCAAATAGGAGCAGCAACCTCTCAAATACCAAAAGAAAACAAGAGATCACTGAAAAAAATGGAACAAATTAAAATGTTAAAACGTTAGATTAATCCGTTAAATAGGAGTCCAGTTTTGGGGCAATGGTGGAGATTGAAATGTCATGTGCACACTCTCATTAAAGAGAGAATCTCAACCATCATTACCTACCTCCTTAACTTAAATCTATGGTGGATCAGATTAAAACATCATATGCACACATTAAAAAAGTGTGCACAAAATTAGACTCGTCAAATGGAGTAGCGAACCTCGATTCCATCGGGTTATTAATATTACCCTCATTGGATACTCTCAAACGGAGGTGATAATTTTGAAAGGAAAGAAATAATTTCCTTCCAAAATTAGAAAATCTCCGAGTATAACTGAATATGGTTTTAAAACAAAAAAATTGGAGTCTGGACCTTTAGATCATACAGTATTCATGAGAGACCCAGGATCAGAAACAGTGGAGGTTTTGATTATTTTTTTCACTGCCATTATTATGAATTAACTGAACCACACCTAGTAGGCACCACTACTCCATTTAATAATTAATTCCATTAAAACCCAAAACCTCTCTGGTATCAACCACTATTTATATAGGAGTGTGTAAAGATATTCATAATTTCACACGTCAAAATTAATGTGATTCTTAGAATAGCAAGAAAAAGAAACAGTAAAACTGAGAAAATTGACCCTTCATGTTCATATATTGGAAATTTGGTAGTGGGGTTTGTTTCATATTTTTGTCAACTTTCTTGCTTGCATCTGCTGTTTAGTAATTATAGAAGGCGGTCCATATATCTGTCTTATTATACTTATGCTAGGGTTGCAATCAGACAGTCATAGAATTATCAGTTGTTGTAGTCATGGAGATTTTGATGAAAAGATTGGTGATAATAACAATGGTTGTTACTGTTTCATTGCTGATGATACGTTGTGATGCAAAAAGACACACTGTTGGAGGGACAGAATATAATGGTTGGGCACCGAATAAAATGAACTATACTTCAGATTGGGCTAGCCATGAACAATTCTATGTTGGTGATTGGCTCTGTAAGTAGTCTTCACGAAACCCTAACCAGATTCCTCTCTATTTCTTTGTATGCAATTTCTTTCGTACTCACATTTTACATTTTTATTTTTCATTATGTTGATTTCTTTAGATTGGAGATATGATGATCCGAGGCCAAACAGGCAGTTGTTTAGCGTGTTTGAAGTGAACAAAACAGATTATGAATCATGTTCAACAGATCATACTCTTTATAATATATCTAGAGGAGGAGGACGTGATGTGTACCAACTTAATTATTCCAGAACCTATTACTTCATTAGTGGCGGAGGTTTTTGTTGGCAAGGTATGAAGCTCACAGTTTTTGTCCAAGAACTACCACCAGCGCCGGCAGAAGCACCATCCAATGGATCCCCTTTTTCGGCAAGTTTTCCTGGCATATTGGCGATTGCTGGAGCAGCAGCACTGGTATTATTGAAGCTTGGTGTTCATCCAGATTGTTAATTTTGGATAATTTCAAAACATGCATTCTTGTTATGTTGTGGTGCTATGTTATCCATGGATTATTAGAATACAAACTTATACAATTAGTTTATCTTTTGATTCGTTTCTGTTTTTTTTTTTTTTTCTTTCTGAAAATTACATTGGATTAGAAACGAAGAGAGAATTTACAGAAATCCAAAATCAGTGAAGGGGAGTAAGTCAATTAATGGAAAAATGCAAAAGTTAAAAAGTTAATGAGGATCCCAACAGTAATTGCAAAGACTTTTTACCCAGGAGAAAACTAAAGCTTTGGTACCAATAGCAATATCTTCCTCCTTCCTACTGAAAAAATGTGATCTAACAAGCTTGATTTGGTTTCGATTTTCTTATGAAGATTACTGAATTAGCATTGCATTGGAATCAGTGATACAGGATGTGAATGTGGGAATTATGCTTCTGTGAATTCTATGAACATATCGCACTCCAGCCTTGGTCTAGTTTTAAAATGCCGTTTTAACAAATTTGAGGATTTATTTAGTTACATTCTATGGCAGAATTGTGTATTTTACAGTGTAGTAAAATATGCAGCATCACTTTCACAAAATTGAAGGAACAATGTCAAAATTGTACTGTATAAACAAATTTTAAGGAGTGGGCTGGCAATCACTCGCAGGCGGAAGAATGCAAATTCATTCTGGATTTCCAGACAGTCTTAGCTGAAGAAACTCCGCCTGTTTCTCAAATTTAATGAACTAACCTTTTCATTTGAATTGCTGGATACAATTACCATTCCACATTTCCACCTGTAACTACTATAACTTTTTGGAACTAGTATTTTTCACTGATTGGACTAAAACTTGCATCTAGTTCTACTTCCACACATAGACGCCTGTGGACTGGAGGCTGGGTATGCCTCATTGGCTTTCCCTCAATTACATCTTCCCGAACCTTCGATTAAAAGGTTTAGTATTTGATCAGTTGAGCTGGCAAACCCTATTGGTCCCAATCTTCACTCGTGTATTCTCAACCGCCTGCCTACTCACGAAATTTTCATTCTATTTCGTGTTTAAATAGCAGTGAAGCCAACTTTCTCTCAATTTTATCCCGCCATTTCTCCACTCTTTCAGATTTCAAATTCGAAGTTTGAATTTCAACCTTTTCCTCGTAACGCAAAAATGGTGAAACCCTAGAAACTTTTCTTCTGTGTTTATTCTTCATTTTCACTGAAAGAATCGGAAATCACAGAACAGGATTCTCTTCTGCTGGTAATTTTTTGCGATTTATCTTAGTTTGTTTGAACTAATTTCTTAGAAATGAAATTTTTCGGACTGAAATTCCATTGTTCAAGCTTGAAATTCCATTATATAATTCATTTTATTTTATTTTAATTTCGTATCATTTTGGATCAAGCTTGAAGATCTGGAATCGGTGAAGTAATTCCATTGTTCTTTTACAATATCTACGATATTATCATCGGAATTTTATTTCATCAGATCTGCTTAGGTTTTAACTCTTTTTCGTTTTTTTTGAATTCCAAATATAAATCTATGAAGAATTGCTTTATCGATTCTCAGATATGCGATTTTTTAACTATTTTGATTCTCAGATATACAAAGAAGAAATTTCTAGCTCAAGCTTGTCTTGTTTAAATTCTCGAAATATAACTCAAGCAATCGATGTCAAAAGAGAGTTTGAACTACTGTATTTTGGTCTCAGGATAGGTTGGCGAACCATCTCGCAAACTATAGATATCTGAGTTTCAGAAATACAGGAGGGTTGGCGAACTAGTTCGCAAACCGCAAGTTCAGAACGGCACAGTTCACGAACCATAGAGTTCTGAATTTTTAAAACGGTACAGTCCGTAAAGCTAGTTCGCGGACCATAGAGTTCTGAATTTTCAGAACATGACAGTTCGCGAACCGATTCACAAACCCTCCCAGTACTGAATTTTTCAGATGCTCATAAACTGTTTTTATAAATATGTTTGGCATTGCTACAACTCTCGTACACACTTTTAAGACAATTTTATTCATTAAATCAATTTGTGTTTGTGATTTTTTTTCTAGTCTTGAGTGTTTTTTAACACCATTATAACTTGAATGTTCACGACCTTTTGGTCCATATGTGAACTTATGGTGCACGTTTCTTATTGATTTATACGTGCATTTTTTTCTTTGTCAAGGATATCTTTTCATACGCTTTTGGTAGTTATTCTTGGTGTAAACCCTTGTGGAAAAGATTGATTCTTCCTTCTAAGAGCAAATCAAATCTTGTTGACACAAGTTTGTATCTTAGCTAAGATGATCGCATACTTGATCTTTATGATTACACATTGTGTGTTGTTTGATTACCACGAGTTAGTTCTAGGTTGTTAACATGATCTCATGAGAAACTTTTAATGATTGATTCTTAGCCCATATCTCTTTGTGGGATTTCTAAAATCAAATACTAAAAATCCTTCTCTTTTAGATAAAGGTTGCTTTTGTTGTTCTTTCGGGAATAACATCAAATGGGGGAGAGTTCTTTTGAACTCGTTCTTAATTGTCATATCTTTGTGGGGAGTACGGCTATGGAATTATAGGTATGTGTTCTCTAGTCTCGAATACTCTCTTTTTTTAATTCATCTTGATCCCGATTTTCTCCTTTGCCAATTTTGTTGACAAAAAAGGGGAGGATTATTAAGTAGTACTTACTACATTACATATGGCTTCTCGGAGCATTATGTAAGGGAGAGTGAATTATTATCTACAAGTTATACCTAATTTGCAAAAGAAATAAGTATTGACTAAGAGGGAGAACATATTACCATAGTATTGCTTCAAATTGCGGTACAATTGAACTTTGAGGAAAGTATTGATGTAATTTTGATAGTGGTAAGATTGAGTTCGTAAGACTTGTGAAAGCAATTGAATTTTGATTTATTTAAACTAAAAGTAGAGAAAATTTTAATCCAAATTTGTTTTTTTTTAGAGTGAAAATAACCAAGACACTAGATTCCACTATTACACATGAATAAATGATGATAAAGATTCCAAAACTCTAATTATTTTTAAAATTTCTTTTTCTTAATTCACAAATTATCAAGCATATTCTCAAACATTAATTGTATCCCTTAAGCATAGATTATCTAATCAAAGCATAACCTATCTAATTGAATCACAACTAATTAGGAAAAATTATGCAAACAATTAAAATTCTACAAAGTAGTGATTGAGTGAATTATAAAATACAAATTAGAGAAAAATAGAATGGTTACCAATTATTCATGCATAAATAGCTTCCTCCGTGCCTTGATTACGTGAGAATTAGCTCATCATTATCATGGAAACATGCTCAAAATTCATCTTTATTAATGCTCAAAAATGGTTCACAAATGATGAAATGGGAGAAAAATGAATAAAATCGGGTTCTGTAACACTTATATTTGTTACAAAATCAATTGTTACAGAAAACGATAAAGGAATACCGTCACTGGCACTGTTGAAGAACGACGGTCTTTAAGGGTCTTATGTTCTTCGTACCTTCTTCACCAGCAGAAAAATTGTTTTTCCTGCAACTTCGATTTTTCGATTCTGTGCTGCTCCCAACTGCTCCCAATTCTCTCCACTCCTTTCCTATACATCCCAGAAGCTATTTATAACCCAGAAGCTCCCCCAAATCTCGCCAATTACTCCTAACAATCTTCACAGTAAAGAAATATTATTCTCTGGAATAATTTCTTATTTTCTTTCTCTGCGTGACATGAAATGTTCTGTTTATCTCTTTACGCTTCAAATATCCCTCAGTCAATGCAGAATAACATTCCAGGATAATATATCTTCAAATCAATGAGTGTCTTCCAAAATATTTCAAAAATATATTCCGAGAATAATACACCCTCTGTTTGATGAGATTCTGTGATTTAATTGAAATGAATGCACTTACCACCTCTGTTGTGATCTAACAGGTTGGTACATATCCGAAACAAGATGAAAATCTGACTGAATCTTCCTCAAAATACCAAAAATCAAAAACGCAGGAACTGGAAATTTAAATCCAGAATTCCCGCCAAAATTTTTCCTTTTCAAACGATGAAGGTGAAGTGCCCTGAATCCAAAAAGCAGGTGCCTTTAACAGCTCGGCTGCCTTGGGGGCGCCCTTATCCATTTTCAGGGTGCCTTTAGTAATTTTGGTGGGTGCCTTTAACACTTTTTCTGGGGTGCTTTCAACATTTTTTCGGGGTTCCTCCGGTGTATTTCTGGGGTGCTTCCGGTGCATTTCTGGGATGCCTTTAGTACTCTATCATGGGGTGTAAAGCACCACTTTACGAGCCAATTTCGTCGCAAGAGCTTATTTCTCTAAAAATACCTACAAAGACATAAAACACCATAATAAGTATAAAAATGGGTACTAATAATATATACAATAGAGATGAAAATAGACACATAAATGCGTCTATCAAATATCAATATTATGTTTCTATATAGCATCCAATGAGTAGAGTGATCTTGAGAATTCTCATAAGTTGTTATCGCTACAAATCTTCAACAAGTACAAAATAAACACATGCATAATTGGAGACGTTTAACATTCAAGAAATCAAGAAGCATAAAGGAATAAGAACATATGTAAAATGTTTTTGTCACTAAAATTGACAAAATGGGAGATTGTTAGAGCAATGCTCGGTTGAACCCACTAGCATTGGTATGTCAAGTTAGTTGCCAAATTTAGATGACAAAACACATTCTTGATTTAGTCACTGAAGTCAATTTCGGACTAGACTAGGTTCAAAAAGTAGAGTATAGAATCAAAGATATCCTTGAAGAATTATGGAGATTCAAAACTACATGAAGACATCTTGGAGAACTTTATTAAATGTTAGTAACAAACTCTTGATTCTCTTATTTACTCTACCTCTCTATCTATCGAAACAAGTGCTCACTCTATGGAACAACTCATATGACGAAAAATATATATTTATATATACACTCGAGGATATTTGAGCCCATAACTTTTGTGAGAATGACCTTTATCACTAGAAAGGTCCTCATGTTGTAGTGAACGAGAATACGAATACAACGATCCAAGAATCACTCAATTCCAAGTTAGAACGAAGAAGTTATGAGTGATTTATTAAAGCAACACGTATTAGTGTGGCTAAAGTCAGGGATAACAACGGGGCGGGTATGGGGCAGGGACCTTGAATCCCATCCCATCCCCGTTCGAAAAAATAAACCCCATCACTAACCTGTTATTTTATTTTTTTTATTTTTTTTGGGTGGGTGGGTGGGGGTGGGGGGGGGGGGGGGGGGGGTGGGGTTGGGGGGTGGTTATGGGAAATATCCGTAGGGGACGAGTTTCCCATGGGTTATCCATAACATTATAGAAGATATGTAATGTTATAGAGTATACTTGTAATGGGTTATCCATCCCCGTATCACTAAATTCAGGATTACTTGTAACCATCATGCTCCTCATTTGAGCGGGTAAAACCTTACCCAATAGGGGAGGGTCCCATGGGGATGGGTTTGGGCGGGGAAAATTGCAATCCCTACCTAAAGTTGATTTCATGAATAGGAAATTGTACACGGACTTTTGGCAACAATTCGCGAACCGAAACCGTGAATGCGTGACTTAAAGCCTATTTTGGTCAAGTGTTTGGGTATTTCCTTTCCTAGAAAAGGTAACTTTGTTTCCAAGCAACCTAACCTTGATCATTCACTATAAATAAGGGTTTCATGTAACCACACAATCTATCCCTTGAAAAAATTGTGCGTGTGTTGCATAAGATTGTTTTCCATATCTTTTTTCTTCACGAACAAGAGTGACATTTCAAAAGACTTTACTTGGGGATCGTAAAGCACATGAAAGCTATCTTCTTTGACAGTTACGAAACCTGTTCCTAGGTGTTTTTCATAAAACCCTAGTTTTGATAGATCAAGATATATCTCTATATTTTTCTAGGTGATCTTATGAGAAGAATGGCTTGAATAGCATAGATGTATGTATAGGAACTGTTGAGCTGAGGAAAGCCTGAAAGAATGGCCGGAAATATCCTGTAAACAACATAAACTCGTCTGGGATCTGGTTCTGGCGAGTTAACTCAGTACCGTCGATGATCCGAGTCAGGTGAGTTGATCCAGTTCACCGAATAAGACCCAGTAAGACCGAATAAGACAGGCTAACTCGGCTGACTTCTCATCCCTGGATCCATTGACTGACGAAAGACCGTTAGTTTGACAGTTAACGGTAACGACTCTGTGATGGAATATTCCATCAACGGAGAATAATATTCAGTCAACCGGCAGTGACTTTCTGGGAGCTTATTGGCCGGATTTCGGTGGCACCAGTGAAAAATGTTTCGATTTGTGAGCCGTTTGGAAATGTTTCAATTGTGCTTGTTTGAACATCTCTTTGCTTTACAATTTCGCTTTACAAATTTACACTCTATGCCATTTTGGCAGAATTAAATTGTGAGTACAAAATTAGTTTTGCATCAATTTTTCCAGTCGGCCGTCCTATCGTGGTGGCGGTCATCTAATAATATCATTAGTTGCTTGTGGTCCATAATCCTCTATTATGGACAAGGATTATTTTTTTATTCTCTAGATTCAAAGGACTATCTCGGTGGTCCAATCCAATGACTGCTTTATGTGCCTTGATTAATAGGAAGTCTATTCAAAGACGACAGACACGTGAGTCAGAATTAGTGACCCCCACCCCACCCATTTTGTACTGTGCAGTTTTCAAGTGTGCAGAACATTCAACATGCTACAAGTACTGACTACAATTCCGAGATGTCCACTATAAAGTGAGCATATCTTGTTCGTACCTTCATAATTAGAAACTAATGAATATGGGTGTTGTAGAAATCACAATATTAGTACTACTTCCTCTTCCAATTGGCGTTCTTGTGTTGTATCTCATTCTTATTCTCATCAAATTCCTTCACAGAGTATGGTGGAATCCAATTCGAATTACCAAACACTTATCTTCACAAGGAATCAAAGGTCCTCCTTACAAATTCCTCCATGGAAACACCAAAGAGATCCATACATCAACGAAAAAAAGCATGACCAAACCCATGAAAGACTTGTCGCATCAGATTTTCCCTTATGTTCAGCCTTTTCAAGACACTTGCACCAAAATTTACGGTAGGCAATTACATGTACGACTAGATACACTACTTAACTAATTCTAAATTCATTATGCATATTTTGTTTTTCAGGAAAGAATTTTCTTTGTTGGATTGGACCACAACCTACGTTGTTTACAGCTGAGATCGAATTCATCAAAGAGGTATTGAACAATAAAGATGGAGTGTACCTTAAACGGGAATCTGAAGGATATGTGAAGAAACTACTGGGAGACGGGCTTCTTATAACAATTGAAGGAGAGAAATGGATAAAGCAACGTAAATTAGCTAACCAAGCTTTTCATGCTGAGAGCTTAAAGGTATGCACATAGTTTTGTCTGTCATATTTTGTTAGTCACAGTAGTAAGATGAATTTTGACCGGTGAAAATCATTTTTTGCAATTAAAGGGAATGGTTCCGGCTATGATAGAATCTGTTGAGGTGATGGTGCAGAAATGGAAAGATTACGAAGGGAAAGAAATTGAAGTGTTCGGGGAATTCAAAATTATGACATTCGAGGTGATAGCTAGGACTGCTTTCGGGAGTAGTTTTGCCGAGGGAAAGCACATTTTTGAGATGTTGCTCAAGTTGTGTTCCCTTGTGGCCGCCAATTCCTTGAAAATAAGGATTCCGGGTATCAGGTACGAAAATGTTTTTCATTGTTGTATTTCAGTCCGGCCTATATATCCAACCTATTCATATACTATCATAGTATTGTGTAACTTATTTTTGGCCGTTATAGCAAAATATTTCCAACAGATGAAGACATTGAATCAGATAGACTCGAAAGAGAAATCAGAAAATCGATTATTGAGCTAATAAAGAAAAGAGAAGAAAAGGTGAAAATGGGAGAATTGGACGGAGGGTATGGGAATGACTATCTTGGAATGCTAGTGAAAGCAACTCACGAGTCTGACGAGAACAAGAGAATTTCCTATCAAGATGTCATTGATAGTTGCAAAACATTCCTCCTTGCTGGTCATGAAACAACTACTGGTGCACTTACATGGACATGTTTACTTCTCGCCATCCATACAGAATGGCAAGATAAAGCAAGAAAGGAGGTGTTTGAGTTATTCGGGGACAATAAGCCTAATCAATATGACAATTCCCTTGGAAAACTGAAGATAGTAAGTTCTGCAACATAATTTGTTTATACTTGTATATAATGTTTTCTAGGATGCACTGATTTCGTTTGCCAAACCCGAATCCAAGTGATTTCCTTAGCTAAGCTTTGTTTGTTCTCATTGTTGTAGATGAATATGATCATTAACGAAACTCTAAGGCTTTACCCGCCAACTGTTTCACATACAAGAAGAGTTGCAAAACAAGTACACTTGGGAAACAAGTTGATGCTTCCAGCAAATATGCATGTAAGTGTTTCCACCCTAGCATTGCAACATAATCCAGATATATGGGGAGAAGATGCTGGTCTTTTCAAGCCGGACAGATTCTCCGAGGGTATAGCAAAAGCAACAAACAACAACAATGCGGCATTTCTACCATTTGGTTTGGGACCACGTTTTTGCGTTGGGTCAGACTTTGCTCTTACTGAAATTAAAATTGCTCTTGCCATGATTCTTCAACAATATCATTTTACGCTTTCCCCTGCTTACATTCATTCTCCGGTGCAACGGATGACCGTGCGTCCCCAACATGGACTTCAGATATTATTACATACTTTATAGATGAGTATCGTTGTTGTAGATTTGTAATAGTATCCTATAAAAGGACAATAATAGGTGCAATACTATGCATCCTTTTGTATGGTTTCGAAAAAATATAATGTATGCACCTTTGATCACTGACTGCAGCTACTTCAAGACTAGCAGTCAATTTGTCAAGTAGCCTTTGTTAGCTGCCATCAACTTGGTGCTTCAGAGATGAAATTTCAGTGTCAAATCTGTATCAATGTTGATCACTCTGCAATGGAGAGTTTCAAATTTCGTAATTGTGCATCTTGCAAGGAACCACCAAAAACTCTTTGGCTATGGTTGCTCTTAATTATATGTTTGAGAATAATCCTTGGTCTGATGATGCTGAAGCAAACAGTCACATTACTTGTAATGCATCTAATCAGCAACAATTCACTTCATATGGTGGTTCAGATATAATCTCTACAACCGACGGTGAAGCCATGTAAATCACTCACACTGGTTCTCTCCCAGATTTGTCCCATTGGGAGTTTTCCACAAAGTTTCGTACTTCACCTGGTTCCGTAAATATGAAAAATAAGATGAATTGGCTTAGAATGTTACTCTTGAATCTAAATCCTAAACCAGATGTCAAATTACAATGTCACAGCATGCATATATGGTTCAAAATTGATCAGGCTGTTCACTCCTGGTCCAAGACTTCCTAGCTTTTACAGTCAAAAAGGTGTCATCATCCCCCTTTGACTGGCCATGATTCATCCACTTATTTTTCCTCCAAAGCCAAGTGCTACCACAAAAGTTATACTCCAAAGTCCAAAGCCAACAAGGAATTCTAATTTGGGTAAAAGGTAAAGGTTTGTATTCGTTCTTTTATTTTCTTTGACAAGTGAAGAGAAGAAATAAGTATGGGTATAATCAAAGTAGAATTCCTTCTTGTTCCAGTTTGTGTATTTCTGTTGTATATCCTCTTAATTCTCATCAAATTCATTCACAAAGTATGGTGGAATCCAATCTACATAACAAAATTCTTAGCTTCACAGGGAATCAATGGCCCTCAGTACAAATTACTTCATGGAAATGCCAAAGAAATCCTCAAGATGGCGAATGAATCCAAAAGCAAACCCATGGAAGAATTATCTCATCAGATCTTTCCTTATCTTCAACCTTTCCGATACGCATGTATCAAAACTTATGGTGAGTGCGTTTGTACTGTACTACTGTGTATCCTTTTGAAATTGACTACTAGCTGACAAATTTATACTAATTAACATCATATTTATCTGTGCAGGTAAGATTCATCTTTCCTGGATTGGTCCAAGACCTCAATTATTTATATCCGAAGTAGAATTGATCAAGGAGATAATGAATGACAAAGATGGAGTATACCTCAAAACCAAGTCTGAAGGGTACTTCAAGAAGTTGCTAGGAGATGGACTTGTGTCAGCCCAAGGGAATAAATGGATCAAACAGCGTAAACTAGCTAACCATGCTTTTCATGCCGAAAGCTTAAAGGTACGATGAACGCACGCGACTTAGTTTGTCTTTCATTTTTGTGCATTTTTTTAGCCTGACACTAGTTTAAGAATGTGCAAAACTGTATGTATTTGAAGGGAATGGTTCCATCTATGATTGCTGCTGTTGAGACTATGGTAGAGATATGGAAAATGTATGAAGGGAAAGAGATAGAAGTCTTTGAGGAATTTAGGATTTTAACATCGGAGGTCATTTCAAGAACTGCGTTCGGGAGTAGTTATGCTGAAGGGAAAAACATTTTCGAAATGATGATGAAATTGGGTTCGATTGTGTCTGCAAGTTTTCTGAAGATAAGGCTTCCTGGTATAAGGTAAGGACCAATGTGCATACACGTTCTTGTTTTTTCGCAAACATTCAAACTTTAGACTGAGAATGCTGAGGTGAGCCTAAGCTTTGCCACAGTTTATTATTGTTGGTATGCTGAAAAATACTTTTCCTAATTTCTTTGTAGAAAACTTATGCCAAATCAAGACGATATTGTATCAGACAGACTTGAACAAGAAATAAGAAAATCCATTTTAGGATTGGTACAGAAAAGAGAAGAAGCAAAGAGAAATGGAGGATACGGGAGCGACTATCTTGGAATTTTAGTGAAAGCAACGCATGAAGCTGATGAAAAGAAGCGGATTTCAGTAGATGATATGATTGATGAATGCAAAACTATCTACCTTGCTGGTCATGAAACAACTACTACTTTACTTACATGGACTTGTCTACTTCTAGCTATAAATACAGAATGGCAAGACAAAGCAAGAAGAGAGGTGTTCGACTTACTCGGAGAAAACAATCCAGCCCCTGATGACAATTCTATAGGGAAACTAAAGATTGTAAGTGTTGTTCATTTCTGTTGGCTTTTGTTTTCTACTGACTTTATAAGACCCATTTAAGAAACTATTGTCTGATGATTCTCTTCAAATGGTGCAGCTGAGTATGATCATTAACGAAACACTAAGGCTATACCCACCAGTTGTTGCAGTTGTAAGAAGAGTTGCAAGAGAGGTTAAAGTAGGAGATAGAATCGTTCTTCCCGCAAACATAGAACTAAGCATTTCAACCATAGCTGTTCAGCATGATCCAGAGATATGGGGAGAAGATGTTCATCTTTTCAAACCAGAGAGATTTGCGGAAGGTATAGCAAAAGCCACAAACAACAACACCGCGGCATTTCTTCCTTTCGGTTTAGGACCTCGAGTTTGTGTAGGTTCAAATTTTGCCATCACTGAAGCCAAGATTGCTCTTGTCATGATTCTCCAGCGTTACCATTTTACACTTTCACCTGCTTATGTTCATTCCCCAACGCAACGTATCACTACTCGTCCCCAACATGGACTTCAAATCATGCTGCACGCGCTATAAAAGGGAAATCAATTGAAAAATCTGCAATATTTTTTTTTTGTTTAATCGGTTAATATGCAAAATCGTGCTGCAGGACTGCATCAGATGCGCATTAGAATTATAGAAACAATAAACATACAAAACCGTCCAATTTTATGTAATTTTTGGTTTCTTCTAAGTTGACAAACATAGTGTTTTCTGGCATAAATTTTCCCAGGCCTCTCCGCAGTTGGAGGGTTAAGATTAATCTTTGCCTACTAATTCTGGCATTATAGCCTGCCTACTAATTCTGGCATTATAGGCTGCCTTAGGAGGTTTACAATTTAAAGATCTAATATAAGAAAGAAAATCTTGGACCAAATTTAACAAAATATTATCCGAGATTTCTTCCATGTGCTGCAGCTTCTGCTGGTGTGCTAGAGTGATTGCTGGCTTGCTGCAATGAACCCAACAGTTGCTCCTTCCTGGTAGCTTCCCGTGGTGCACCTGATCCCTGCACTACCTGTTTTACACCCTTTTCATTAATCTTACAAATAGCTATTGTAGGGCGAGTAAGAGTGAATGATGCACTTAGGTTTTGGTTCTCTTAGTTGCAAAGAATCTCTCTGCGCGATAGTAGGTTTTCGAACTGGATAAGCCTGTGATTAGTAATGCAAGAAGTGGTATGGGATCTGAACACTTTGGAAGCATTTTTGGCAGTGTGCTTTCCAGATGTACCAGCAGACAGTAGCACACATATCTGGGACTGGGAGATCTATTTCTCCATAGAGCTAGTAGTATCATTTTCATACCTAGACTGAAACCACTGATCCATTCCCCTTCCTAACTCAATATTCGCACATCCCATTCCGACCACACAGCCCTACTATAGCTACAACCACACAAAGTAATGGGATAGAGTTTCATCTGCATTACTGCAAATAGGACTTTAGGTTTAATTTCCAAACCGGAAGGAAAAAATGCCTAGTTAGCTGTGTTTTAATCACTTTGGTTCGATTAAACACAGCTAAGTAGGACGAAGGTCCTTTTTGATGAGATGAACAGGGAGCATATAGTACAATAACAAAGATTTGTGAACGCATTGAGAGACAGTTAAAGTATCCAAACTACCATGAAATAAAAAAATAGTTTCTTACAAATATAAGAAGAAGTATATCATATACGTGCAAAAGGAGAAAATTTAAGCTCCGCTGTGCTCAAAATTTCCATATTGTTCCTCGACCCAATACCACCAGCAACATACAACATCCA
Organism: Papaver atlanticum; assembly: GCA_023531105.1. Classification (NCBI taxonomy): domain Eukaryota; kingdom Viridiplantae; phylum Streptophyta; class Magnoliopsida; order Ranunculales; family Papaveraceae; genus Papaver; species Papaver atlanticum. Next base: position 10,871,739 of record JAJJMB010012161.1, read on the forward strand.
CACCCAACGCAAATAAGCATCCAGGACTATTTATCGAATGACCTTGTATCATCTATTTATGGCTAACTCTTACCTCCTAATAATAACACTATCAATTCCTTTATCAGAAACAAGAAAATGAGTTCCTGCACAAAGTGATTCTCCTAAGCTCCAGCTGAAAAACACGAGTCAGATAGTAAAACAGGAAGTTTCCTACGAAGACCTGATTTCTGATTAAGTTAACACCATTGAGGATCCCCAGTTGCAAATGGAAATATATTAACGAATGGCTCCATTGCTTTATATTCTTTTCGTAACTTGTAAAGCTCACCACTTTCCTATAATGAACCATTTGTTAACTAAACTAAGTTTATTCTGATCTTGGATACCTAGCTAGTATATCTACAACAAGCTCATAATGCCAGAACTCAAGTATAAGCTAACACTATCTTGAGGTACTAGGGCTACGTTTGAAGAACCAGCAATTCTTACTTTCATTTGAAACTGCTCCTTTGATAAGTTCTCATCGGAACCCAGAGGATGCTCACTAACCCTGATAAATTTAGAAGGTAAATCCTTTTCTTTAGACATACTAATTCAAAAAATCAAAAACGTACTTAAACCCAGACTTAGAAATGAATAAGATTAATTTTGGTTAACAAACTAATCAATTTCCTCTGACCAATCCCAATGAATAAACCCCAATACAGTATACTCAGATCACCAAATGCAAAAAAAATAAAAAAAATAATCCAAACCCATAAACTAAATCAAGAAAAGATAAGATTTTTCTTTCTAAAAGGGCAATTTGAACAATCTAGCAAGTGTCTGAATCATTTTCGTGGTTACCACACAACCAACAATTTTCAAGACGTTCCAGTATACCATCTAATCATAATCATAAAATGAAATTTTACACAACAACCACAAAGAAACATAAGTATAACCGAATATATTCAACGCCTTCTAAGAACAGATAAATTCACACCAACAAATAGACTAAATTGCAGAAGAATCATATATAATCAGATATCAGCTAATCAAAATCTCAATTTTAATTAACTTGTGTCAGCAGAAAGGATCATCAAATTATATAACAAAGGAAAATTAGAAGTTCAAATAAGACAATAACAAAATAAGGATAGAAAACTAACATGACCCTCTCTATTCCGAAGAAGTTGTCTCATCCTTTCCTTTATTCTCCTCCGCACTACCAGTACTACCATTAACAGCATCAGTTACCAACTCCATAGGACGATGTTCAATAACTTCATCAATTAACCCAAATTCTTTGGCTTCTTCAGGTGACATAAACATATCTCTCTCCATACATTGTTCAATTCTTTCAATTTTCTGCCCCGTATGTTTAGTATACAAAGAATTCAATCTTTTTCTACATTTCAAAATCTCCTCAGCTTGAATAGCAATATCAGTTGCTTGCCCACTTGCACCACCAGAAGGTTGATGAATCATAACTCTTGCATTTGGTAACGCCCTTCTTTTCCCCTTTGCACCTGCTGTTAAAAGAAGTGAACCCATCGATGCAGCTTGACCAATACATAATGTACTGACTGGAGACTTAATGTATTGCATTGTATCATAAATTGCTAAACCAGATGTAACAACACCACCAGGTGAATTTATATACATGTGTATAGGTTTTGATGGATTTTCAGATTCTAAATAGAGAAGTTGTGCAACAACAACTGATGCCGTATCATCTGAAATTGCACCATTTATGCATATGATTCTTTCTTTTAGCAATCGCGAGAAGATATCGTATGCTCTTTCACCTCTTGATGTGTGTTCAATTACCATAGGTATAAGACCATATGATCTTTTCATCGTTGCCATCGATGGGATTGATGCAAGCTTGGTTGTGGTAATCATGGTTAAAGGGGATTTTTTAGTTGCGAATCGGTTCCACATGATGGTTGTGTTCTAGGGTTTGATAGAGAGAAAGAGATCTGCAAATTTTGAGAAATGAGAAATTTTTTTGAGATGAAGTGTAACTGGGAGGTTCTTTATGAGGTTACCCCCGGAGCTAAATAGTACGAGGAGCTACCCCCTAAACACTTTTTTCTTTTTTCTTTTTTTTATGGAAGGAAATTTACATTACATATGATGGGATCTAATCCAAGATTAGCCCTATCTAGGATATTGAATCTTTCATTTGTGCTCATATTCTCCGTAGAGAAGTAACTAATTCTCCTAGACCTTACTTCCTTAGCCAGTATATCTTCAAAATCCACAAACTTCCTAGATTTATACATAAAAGAAACCGAATTACAATTCTTAAGAGAAAATTTGCATCTATTGATGATTGTCTGGGATCTCCAAGGTTGGACTTCTGGATTAGCTTCTCCTTTCATAACCTTCATTAAAGTCTGACAGTCGTTAATCATGCAACAGTTGTTGAGATTTAAATCCTTCACCCACCTAAGAGCCCAAATTCCAGCTTTTGCTTCTGCTTCTAAAGGGCATGAAGCCCAGTTATTGCCTGCTCGACAGTGCTTCCTGTCTCATGTTTTATCCAGAATAGAAATAGCATAACCCATTGTAAAATCATCTTCAAGGAATGATGCATCAAAATGAATAAACCAGTCAAACGAACTTCTATCTTGTATGTAGTTATCATTGTATTTCTTCTTAGTAGGCACAGTTACATATCCAGTATCATTGTCCCTTGGTATGGCTAATTTCTGGTGGGAATTTTTAACTATATCAATTAATTTTTGCACTTCTGGCACAACATTATCAAACTGCACATTATTTCTAAACTTCCATATAGACCAGATAATGAATAAAATCAAATCATGCTTGTCTTTTAAAACTTTATTGTTCAACCAAAATTTAAACCAATGCATAATGTCCTGATTTCCCCTATAATTGTAAATGTTCTTAAGATCAAAAGCATTCCAGACTTTTTTAGTAAACACACAATTGACAAACAAATGCATTTCATCTTCAACAGCATGTGCATTACGGAGCAGGCTGTAAGGATTAGTTTCTTTAACATATTTAGACATATTCCTTCCTAAAGATAAAGCATTTGAAACAATTTTCCAGCAGAACATATTAACTTTAGGCAAAATATTTAGGCCCCAAATTTGGTTCCAAAAATTAGCTTCATTCTTATCTAACTTTAAATTAGTCAGAAAATGACAGATTTAGTAGTTAAATTTCCAGATATAGTAGAGTTCTATCTGATTCTATCCTGCAAGCTAAGATTTATAGCTACAGAGTTAATAGCATTATGAAAAGAGATATCAATATACTTCCTGATTATGTTCATGTCCCATTTTCCTTCTAAACTAATCAAGTCACTAACATTCATTGCATGATGTTATAAGAATTAATCGGCATTAAAGGAGTAGTCTGGTTAGGCGACCAAAGATCAGTCCAAATATTTGTAGTCTTTCCATTGTTAATCTGCCAAATACTATTAGACTTAATAACATCTAGTCTTTTTTTAATGCTAGACCAAATCCAAGAGATTTATGCTTTTTTGTTTTCCTTAGCGGGTTATGGTTCCTAAAATATTTATGTTTTAAAATTCTAGCCTACAGCTGGTCCTGATTATGGATTAACCTCCATGCCAACTTGGTGATTAAAGCAAGATTATGCTTATGGGGAATTCTAATTCCCAAACCAACTTGACGAATATCCTTTGTGATACTAGGCCACGCTTTAGGATAATAACATTTCTATTTATTCTTTTTTTGCCACCAGAAATCCCTTTGGATTTTATCAAGGTTATCAAGAGTTTTTTTTTGGAAGGATGGACATTGCATTTGGTGATTAGGATAAGCACTAAGCACATTATTGATTAAAACAGTGCGACCAGCCTGATTAAACATCTTCCCTATCCAACCTTGAAGAACAGAGTAGTATTTGTTAAGAAGAGGTTCAAAACTGTTAACTTTATTTCTATCGAAGAAAAGAGGAGTTCCTAAATATTTGTCATTTTTTGCAATTTTCCTAACCTTAATGATTTTGGAGATGATTTTACAGTGTTTATTGTGCATTTTAGGAGTGAAGTAAACTTCGGATTTTTGAAAGTTAATGACTTGCCCCGTCATTTCCCCAAAAAGATTTAAGATGTTAACTATGTTTTTCGCTTCATAAATACTAGCCTTAGGCAAAGAAAAAACAATCGTCAGCGAAAAAGAGATGAGAAACAGAGGGAGCAGTTCTAGCAACTTTGATTCTAGAAATCAATTTATCATTTTCAGCTTTTAAAAGGAGTTTTGAAAGCACTTCCATGCAAATAATAAACAAATAAGGGGACAATGGGTCCCTTTGCCTAAGACCTCTAGAAACACTGAATTTGTCACCAGGCACACCATTTAAAAGAACCGAAAAGGAAGTAGTTGTGATGCATTGCATAATAAGCTGGCACCAGTCTTCACAAAAACCAAAGGAGAGAAGCGTTTTATTTAGAAAATCCCATTCAATTCTATCGAAAGCTTAGAAAGATCGATTTTCAAAGCCATATTTCTAGTTTTGTTCTTCGAAATTTTCATAGAATTAAGAATTTCATGCGCAACTATGATATTATCAGTGATTTGACGACCAGGAATAAATGCAGATTGGTTTTGAGAAATAAGTTTCGAAAGCAGAGGTTTCAGCCTATTGGTAAGGATTTTTGAAATAATTTTATAAGTGGTGTTACTAAGACTAATGGGGCGAAAGTCACTAGGATTAAAAGGGTTTTGAACTTTAGGAATCAAAGTTATATAAGTATAATTCATTTCTTTAAGAATGTATTTTTTTCCTGAAAAAGTCTTGCACAAGGTAATAATATCTAACTTAACTAAGTCCCAATTAGCTTTGAAAGACCCAGGCGGGTAACCATCCGGGCCAGGGGCGCCCCATTGGTTCATATTAAAAAGGGTATTTTTAATTTCAGATTCATTAGGGACTCTAATGAGCATATTATTTTCATCCTCATTGATACAAGGTTCAATGAGGCTATTTAGAGTATTAAGGTGTTGTGCTTTACTAGTAGTGCTTATACTTTAAAGTGTTTTATTAACAACTTATGAAGTTGAGAGTTATCATCTATCCAGAGTCCAGTTTCGTCCCTAAGCGTATGTATATGGTTAATTCTTCTTCTATTATTGGCAGTTTGGTGAAAGTAAGAGGTGTTTCGATCGAACTCTTTAATGAACTTATCTTTCGAGAGATCATTCCAGTAATCGCACTCTCTGTTATACCACAATTCTAAGTTATTCTGCGTATCCTTAATTTCAAGAACAGATAGAAGATTAATGGAATGAAGAAATTCCATTTTCTTATTAAGAATTTCAATATTTTGAAAAATATTCCCAAAAAAAGTTTTATTCCAGTTAGAAAGAGTATAAGAGAGGTTTTTAAGGTTTTTTTGAATTTTGTAAGCATAAGAACCCCTAATGTTATAATTCCAATTATCAGAGATAACTTTCTTGAAACCTTCATGACTTAACCACGTTCTAATAATCTTAAAAGGTTTATGCACTTTGAATTTTATAGGTTTACAAGTTAGCAAAATCGGCGTATGGTCAGAACCTACTCTATCCAAATGACTAACAATAGCATCAGGATAAAGAGAAAACCAGCTAGAAGAGGAAAGGACTCTATCTATACGTTCGTTAATGTTCTCCTGACCTTCCCTATTATTCGACCAAGTAAAAGGGATTCCTTGGTATCTAAGGAACATTAAGCCTAAAGACTGTATATTATCATGAATGAATTTATTAACATGAGAGTTATTCTTTCCGCCATGTTTATCATTTACATGTAAAATAAAATTCAGATCACCAATGATGATCCAGGGAGTACTAGGGTTCAGCTTACAGAAATGGTTAATTTTATCCCATTGTAATTTTTTCCCTAGATCATCCAAGGAGCCATGCATACAAACAACATTCCAAATATTATTAAAACAATCATACACTTCAAAAAAACAGATATCAAAAAACTCAGCAATGCAAGTCACTTTGATGTTATTGTGCCATGTAATAAGAAACCCACCAGAAAGGCCAATTCTAGGGACAACTAACCAGTTATGAAACTTTAAGTTCCTTGCTAAGATGTTCATGCTATCTCTAGTTGCTTTCGTTTCAGTTAAGAACATAAATTCAGTATTTTGTTTCTTTAATAGATATTTCAGATGGTTTTTTGTAATGGATTTTCCAATCCCCTGCACATTCCATGAGAGCATTTTCATCTTGAAAGCTAAGGAATTACTGATTCTATAGTAATCTAGGTTAAATAAAAGGAAATCAGATTCATCTAACACAACTTTAACTGAATTTAAGTAGGTATCAAGATTGCAGATGCCAGATTTAAATAGGTTCAAGTAGAAATTGAAGATTTTAAGGCAGTAAGTATAGGTATTAAGTAAAACAAGATTAAAAAAACTTGGAATTTTAAAATAATAGACTGAGATATAATATTTTGGATTTTTGAGAGAAGAGGGAACCTGGTTAGGAGGGTGAACTTGGGTTCCAGCTTCCACAGCATTTGCAGCAGCAGGCCAACTATTCCTTTGGTCATTGTCAGGCTTTTTAACATCCACCATCATTTCTTCACTTGAGGATGATTCACCTTTTTCTAGAACCCTTTTGGAGTTATCATTCACAACCTCTTTAGCCATCATATATAGAGCTCTATCAATCTCTTTGATATATCCATCCATTTCCATTGCATCAGAAATAATATCTCCTTTTCTCCTTCTCTTATTGGTTTTGACATCCCTTCTACTAATCTCTGAGGAGTATGATCCATCTACAGAAGTCTCAGCAATAGAGTCTTCAACTAAGATATGCTTACTCAACTCTTCAGAATCTTCCTTCCCATTATCATTCTTATCTTCCAGTTCTGATATGTGACCATTTCCTGTGTTATTCTCACCAGTAGCCTCACTTCCTCCCTCCAAAGCTTCATGAACTGGTTCTTGATTAACATGATCATCATTTCCTTCTTGAATTCCAATGTTATGCTGTATATCTTGAACTAGTTCTTCCACTTGTTCCTCAAAAGGATCCACTCCTTGCAAATTAAGAACAGGCACAGCAATCCAAGCCACATTTGCTATCATCCCACAGTAGTTTTCATTGTGATTAAACACATAACAGTTCCTACAAGTTGCAGAAGGAAACCCCGGATAGAAACTTGCAATTTTAATTCTTTCCCCATCTTCCAGAGTTATGTGAACTTTTCTGACTAAAACAAAGTTGACATCCACTTTAACTTTTGCTTTTACAACTCCAGTTGGATCTCTATTATAAATGGTAATTGGTTGGCCAGCTTGAGATGCAATAAGGTGTGGAATATTGTCTCTGTCTAAATCTGCTCTGAGCCTATATTCAACAAAAAACACTTCAAACTAAAAGATAGCTCTCTAAACATTCATATGGAACTTCCAAGGAAATAGAACTAACAAATGTCCACCAACTGCATGCGGCCTTTCTCTTAAAACCCTTTGAAAATTTTCTCTTGAGTGGATTCTAAATATGAAAACATTCCTTCTATTAGTAGAGATAATCACAACTTCTCTTTCAGCTCCCCATCTCTGCCTAATTGCAAAGCTAACAACATTTCTGGTAACTTCACTTTCTTTACAAACATATCCAATTAGTGCAAAAGACTCAACAAATCTTCCTTTTCCTTGTAGACTAACATGTTTGTTTGTTATTTTAGAGACATTGCAGTTTCTTTGAAGGTTAGTGGTAAGAGTATCAACATTTGAAGAAGAGCTAGCCATTGGAATGATAGTGAAACTGTGAGATTGAAATTTGATGAAAACAATTTCTTTGAACTTTATCAGAACTTTTTTGGATGAAATTGAGTAAGGATATTTTAATAGCAGAACTCTCTTTTGTTGAGAAATTTTTGTGTGAAGGCAGCTAATGTGGTTCAATTGAATAAGAAGAGAATTCATCACTAGAATGGTATTAGAATTTCGCCAAGGGTTTAGCATGCTATTGACTTGGAATTGAAGTAATAAACTGTAAAGAAAAACATGGGGAGAAAGCTGAATTTCTAATATTGTGAGATAAAAGATAGATATGATTACTAAGAAGAGTGCAAGAGTGGATTACTTGCATGGGCGAATGGGGAATTCGAGGAGACTGATAGAGAATAAGCTGAATCCAAATTGTTTTGATAACTGGTGAAGATCCTCTTTCCACTGACAATGATTTAGAGATAACGAATAGCAAGGAAGTTTCCGCCACTGCTTCTACTGCTTCCATAAGAAAACCCTAGTCCTCCCAATCAGGTTTGGGAAATGAGAGAAGGGATGAAATCTGTATTGTAGAAATCAAAGACAGATATTAAATTAGTTCAGAGTAATCATAACATATCAGAAATTTGGGAAAGATTACGAAAATTCGATGCCTATGAACTAGGGTTTATAGCTTTAGACAATAAAACAATTGATTCAGACAATAAGAGAAAACAAAATTAAACCATGACTACCCCATAAACACTAACAAGGTGTTTGGAGATTTTTTATTTAGTTTTTTAGTTTTTTTTTAAGATCCGAAAAGTTGAAAATCATTCCCAAAAAATCAAAATAAAAAATAAAAAATAAATCTTTAATTTCTATAAATTATTCTGAAATGATGTTTCCGAATTAAGTCGAAAAATAACTTTATAAATCCAAGCGAGTTGTAAACATATAAGTTATTATTTATCTGATTATATTGTTTAAGTAGAAAAATTGAAATAGCTATGGCTGAATGTTTCAATCTTCAAAAGATCAATTAAGATCAGTTTTCAGATATCTATCATGAGGAATCACAAAGTCTGAGATGAAGAGAACTTTGCGATTACTATCAATCTTGCCTAAAAGAGATTAGGAAAACCTCGATAACAAAAAAGAAAGATCAGGATACACGAAATATCAAGGTAAAAGATAGTCGAACCTGGCTTCACGAATCCCCAAAGGGAAGTCTTTTAATCGTAGACCTAATTATGTTTCTCGGATGAAACCTAGGTCTATAGAGGACGACTCTAGAATTAACTACTGGACACAAAGTGTCAAGGATTGATTTTCCCAGTTGAAAGAGCATCTCTATTTATAGATTTTCAAGACTGATGGTTTCTTAGAACTCAAGCTAAGATGACTTGGGAATCAAACAAACACTTTAGGTCTTGAAAATACAATAGAAGAATATACACTAGGAACCGGTTCTGGAACCGTGTATAATGATTGTTCGGTTTGGCAATTATCCCAAAGAATAAAAGCAATTTGATGTTAATTTAAACACCTAAGAGTTTAATCATGATGCACACACATAAGTGTCTGAGTGATCAATGAAGTCTTAGAAGTGTTTGAGAGAGTTTTAGCAATGCTAAATATATTTAAAAAATAAGTCTTTGAGCACTTGTTAAAATCTTAAACTGGGACGGTTGGTACAACGGTTCGTGAACCTGGTTCGCCAACCCTACAAGACTACATAACTCAGTTGACCATGGTTCGTGAACCGGGTTCGTCAACTGCTAGCCTTTAATACCAACTTTCAAATTTCAGTTCACAATGGTTCGTGAACTGTCCCCATCTGAACTTGCGGTTTGCAAACTGGTTCGCCAACCCTCTTGTATTTCCAAAACTCATATATCTATGGTTTTCAATTGGTTCGCCAACCTACCCTGAGTAGAAATATCAGATAGTTCAATGTTTCTCTCTTATAATGTTTGAAACATTCCCGCGTGATGAAATCATTTGCGTGGGTAATTTTTAATTGATCCACAAATTAATTCACACAATAAATTGTTTAGAACTAATATTATTAAGGATCATTGAACATGTTTGCTTAGAATCATATTTCAAGATTTTTAACAAGACAAGCTTGACTCGAAACTTTTTCGTAAAATTGTTTATACTTAGCTGTAGAAATATCATAATTTTGTATGCCTCTGACCCTGCATAAGTATGAAATTCATATTTTATATTCCACAAGAGAATCGAAACAAAACTCTTGTTATAGGTATCTCCTGCTGATCATGTTACCTCTTCAAAGCATAAATATATAACAACAATATTAAAGCCTCACCCGGCTGAGCTTTCAATATCCTATATATTTTATTATTTACACTGTCTGACTCAGTATTTTCTTCTGTATTCAGAACTCACTTTGTTGAGCCTTTAAAAATCTAATGGTGCTTGTTGCAACACTTCCCAGATGTTTCATAACCATACAAAATATACATTCAGAATGAGGATGGTACTCCTACCATCATGTACCTCGCTCTCGAATGAACATAATGCTCCTAGATAGTGTTATATTCATCGATTGAATTCCTAGAAAATATTTCACATTCATCATAATATATCATTACTTCAATTTGTGGCTTTTCTCAACAGAATTCCATGAATTAATAATGAATATTCAACTTCCGTGCATGTGGGCCACCACCGGTTAGCCCAGTAAGAATGCGTGGCTATACTTAATAATAATGATCTAAAGAGCATATCAATATATGGTCTAAAGACCATATAATCCAAAATGGAAACGTATAATCGAATAATAAATTTTTTTGTTTTTTTTCTTAAAACGTGTGGGCCCACACGAACTGGACCGCCGGTTTTGGTCGGGCCCCCTTTTCCCTTTTATTTTATTTTATATTATATTTAAATTTAAATATTATTTATTATTTCCTTTATCAAGGACTTCTTCTTTAATTCAAACTCTTTTGCTTTTCAATATCTTATTAAACCTTGCTCCACAAACCATATGGTTTACAAAGCAAATGGTCCAGCTACCATGAGGTCTTTGCGCCACATAATATACTAAAATATTATTATTTTAATGTTTCTAAATATTGTTCTTTAAAGCAAAATCTTACTTAATATTTAAACCAAAATTAGGTCTTTCAGTCAAGATCAAACTCTTTTGAAAATACCAAAGTAATGCTAGAAGGATCAACAGAAATGCAAAACACTCAACAATGGTCTCGCTACAACCATGATGGTTCACACACCATTATGGCCAGTCCGTGATAAGTGCTTAGTTCTTACATATTTACTATACTCTCTATTTTGTACATATTTGATAAGTTTGGTTATTTTTGCAATTTTTAGGAAATAAAACTCGATGGACTAAAATGCATAATTTCGCTGGAGGAAATGAAGTGATTTAATGGGCTAGGCCCAAAAGGAAACATGGAGAATTATTGGGCCAATTATTTGGATATGGGAATGTGGTAAGCATGCCATAGCGTGTGTAGAAGTATGCCACAACGTGTGTAAAAGTGTTGAGGCTATTTGCAAGATATTAATTATAATAAAAGAGTATTTGAAGATATTTGGTTTGACGAAGAAAATAAACAAAATAAAGAAGGAAATAAAGATTATGGAAAAATATTATTCTTTATGGTTGGAATTAATAAAGAATAATATATTTCCCAATAAAGAAAATTTTGATTGCATGTGGTTTATATTATTAGATGTGTGGCACATTTTGATTGGAGGATTTTTTTATTATTTGACACGTGGCATACTATCATTGGATGATGATGTGGTAGTGGAAATGTGAAATAACGTGGTTACCAAGTACACCATAATCTTTTCGATATCAACCTATAAGTCTGATACCTTGCGTGATCTAATATAGACAGAGACTGTCAAGAAGATAGCAAACCACAAGGTATACACTTGGTATATTGTACAAGTCCGAAAACGAACCTTTAACTATAGGGATCAACCCAAGCGTTTGGATTAACGTACAAGTGTAATACAAGTGTAATTACTTTAATTGTAACTTAAATAATCATATTACGGAAATTAAAGTAAAAGCAAACAACAAGATTTTGTTAACGAGGAAACCGCAAATGCAGAAAAACCCTGGACCTAGTTCAGTTTTGAATACTCTCAGAATTAAGCTGTTATACAAAGAACACTACCAACCCCGTATAGTTGAGACCAAGTAAACTACCCCTAGTTACCTAGTTCTCTAGTATTCATGCGCCTACAACATAATATGGCCAACGACGTGAATCCTAAGACATAGTATGCTATCTTAAGTTGCTTTAGTCGCGGTGAAAACTTCAAGCACTCAACTCCTTTTGATCGTATTCCAAATAGTAAAGGACTAACCTGTTTGGTAACCACTCTTATTATTCAAGAAGTTAATCACAGATATTCTAATTCAGTTCATAATGGCTATTCCATTTAATCTAATAACAAGTTAATCAGGTAAGATTTACCAAGATCTAGATTAACAAGTTAATCAAATCTAGGTATAAAAACTATCAGATTCGGATATTGAAGAATACCACCAAATGATAGTTTGACGATCTAATACGACTAGCAATAACAAGTTTATCAAAGATAAACCAGATCTAGTCAGATCCCAGCCGATCAAGTTTGTGCACGAAGCAAATCACAAAGATACGAAACCAATAAGAAATCTTCTTGTCTACAAATCTTCAATCTCCTTCTATACCTGTACAACCAAACTTGATCCAACTTATGATCAATCATGCACGAAACGGAGTCTGTTAATAATTGAGTCAACGTCATATTTAAAGACAGATCTGAACTACCGCTAATCCGTTGGTATAGTTTGAGTGACCTTATGTCAGAAGAGAAGGTTCTCAAGAATAATCAAACTAGGTGCAATTAAGAGTTAACAACCGTTAGTCAATCAAATTAATAATCGAAAACTAAAATAACAATGTAATTCTAGTTTCCCATCAACGTATTAGTAGACGCTTCTTGATCCCAAAGAAGTCTTTAAACTAGCGAACGTAAGAGATTCGCCTAATTAGGTACTCTCCTCTCCAAGATAATATTACGAATGATACGTACTATTAGTCGGCTACAACAATGACTACGAAGATGGAATGCCTGCCCAAGGATAAGTTTGTAGGAAGAACAAACTTCACTATTTATATACCAAGGTAGTTTGGACACCAAGGAATTTCTATAACCGAAAATATTCTCAAGATATGCAATAAAGCACCTAAATTCGGTTTTGTCTAATTCCAACCAATATCCAACTATATAACCGAAATCTCTCATGGATACAACTCAATATTATCTAGCATACAAGATACTTAACTAATATATCATCCAAAGATATGTTTTGCTTGCTTGAAAAACAAAACATTTACATTCGAAATTTTAACAAAAAAATTCGTGAGCATTTCAGTTTGGGATCTCACCTTGAGTATCAAGGAATATCTTTATACAATAAAATATAAGGTTTATGCACATGTTCAAATTAGTCATTATGTCGACATCTTGAAATTTCTTATTTATCAAACCTAATATCCGAAATCATACAAACCCTAAAATGTACGTGACTAGAGAAATCGGTTTTGCGTATAGGGATCGGTTCTAACATGACTCTTAATGTAGGTACGGATCGGTTCTACCTTGATTCTCATATAGGTTACGATCGATACTACCTTGACTCCCAACATAGGTAAGGATCGGTACCACCTTGACTCCCAACATAGGTAGGGGTCGGTTCCACCATGATTCCCAAACATAAATAGGGATCGGTCCTTCTTTAAATCTTCAATGAAAACCGAACCACCAATCCTATTGATTTATTTCAACTACGAAACAAGTTCGTAAGTCTACTTCCTTAATCTCATGTAATCAAATATACTTTTCTAGGAATGAACTCAATCCTAAGTTCATTACACAATCTAGTAACAAGTTACAAAGATTATGTTTATGCCGCAATTACGAAGTTCAAAAGATAAGCATTATACTTCGTAAATCAATATACCCGAGTTGTAAAACAACTTGTATATTCTTCCTTGATACTTTAATAATAATAATATGATCAAGTCTCTAATACTAGAGTTTCATGTATATAACTTCGCATGTTATGTTTTCAATCTAAACTACTTGAAAGTAACGATATAGAAATGGAAACAAGTCAAGTCTTGTATTACCAACCTCAAGTAGAAGGATGATGTCTTCGCCGATGTCTATACTTCTTCAGAATCTTAAGGTCTTCATAGTAATACTTGTTTGTCTTAACATTTATATACTTCCTAGTCTAACCTAACGAAGCTGACTCTATTAGTTCTAATCAAGCGACTCTTGAGTTTTGATATTAAAATATGACAACCAACCTTGACATACCAACGATTGGCGGGTTCAACCGAGCAATGCTCTAAGAAAATGAAAAAGGAAAGTGGTTTTCTTTGAAAACTATATAAATAGTGGTGGAAGCAGATGGGAAAAGGGGGGAGTCGGGAACCAAGAATAATTTAAGTTTAGGATTTTATTCTTTGTTTATTCTTTTTAGTTTTTGTTCTTTGTAATAACGGAGAGCTAACCCTCTACACTGGTGTTGAAAATAAAGTCGATTTTATTTTGTAAGGAACTATGGTAATCTCTAATAAATTATTGTTTTGAGTTTAAACGTTTTATTAATTTCTCTTTGTATTAAGCTTCGTTCTTTAACCGTTTTGGATAGTCTTCAGCTATTGATATTTTATAAGCGAAGGAGATTATTCCATTTTGGTACAACAAAAGTTGTTATTTTAACTGCAATATTTTCCGAGACACGAGATTGGGTTCAAAATTGTCTTGAGTTACATTATGAATATTTTTAGAGATTGCTTGAATGTTTTACATAATTAATGGGTGAAACCTGAAAACCCTAGTTTTCTTTTATTATCTGCTTTGTTTATTTTTATAATTACTTAGTACTTGTTAATGTATCTTTTAGCTTAGATTTGATTGAAATTATCAATAGCAATTAGTTAGACTCTGAGACCCGTACTTGCATACTATCTCATCGACAGTTGTGCTTTTGTAGTCTACATATTTTCATTCCATCACTCTGCCATCACCGATCCCTACATGTCCCTTGACCTGCTCTATCTTTAAACTAGGCCGACACCATCCTAAACTAGGCCGGCAACAGCTTTAGGCTGGCACCAGCTTTCCCTAGCTCCAGCCAGCCCCTACACGTTCGGTCCCTCTATCACCTTGTTCGATCTTCTTCACCACCATGTCTATCAGACTTATCCCTCCCTCTCCCAGTCGTACCTCTCACTTTCCCTATCAGAACTCTTACTCTCCTAGTTGGACCTCTACCTCCTTCTTTCTCGGTCGGTCTCTCTACCACCGATCTTGGTCAGCCCTCATCTACCATTTGTCTGGTCCCTCATATACCACCTTGGTTGTTCCTTCTACCACTCTTTGATCTTCCTTCTACCATATAATTAGATTTTACTACTAAGTGCTCTGAGAAGTGTCATTTTAATTAGGTCTAACAGCATATTTTACATTCGCCTTGTTACCAATATTTTTCATCGATAAATTAATAGTTCTGACTAGAAATATTGCTTCATCTAGCATATTAATCCAACTAGCAATATCTAACAATATTGTTCCATCGAGCATATTGCTCTAACTGGCAATATCTAGCGCTCTATCTAGCCATATTGCTCTGAATAGCAATATTTAACAATATTGCTCCAGCTAGTAATATTTAATTTCTCTAACTAGCAATATTACTATTACTAGCAACTGCTTTGATTAG
The DNA here is from genome assembly GCA_023531105.1 of Papaver atlanticum. Lineage (NCBI taxonomy): Eukaryota > Viridiplantae > Streptophyta > Magnoliopsida > Ranunculales > Papaveraceae > Papaver > Papaver atlanticum. The sequence goes on from JAJJMB010012161.1 coordinate 10,887,224, forward strand.
CAATATTGCTCTGGCTAGCAATATTTCATTGGTATGGCTACCATCATTAACATTATAATTTCTCTATTTTACAATTTTTGTTATCATTAGCATTTTTGTCCTCATAGGATTTCCTGTCAAATGCTTGACATATCATCATAATGGTTTATGCTTGATCCAACAATCTCATCAGACCTATGTCTATCGATCCAAATCGTCTAAGTATTATTGTTGCCTCAGCTAACACTATGATATGCCACAACCATGATATACAAAGTATCATTGTTATGTAAAGAAGCATTGCTTGTCTCAGCAAACACCTTATGCTTCATTCACCAACATGACGAGTCTCTGTAAAGCATGCCAGTCTTATCATCGAGAAACATGAATGTTCTTAGACTAGCATCCTGATCAACGTTTACCAAATAAACACACGTCTGCGAAACAGACTTAACCGTGCTCGAGATACCAATAACGATACATGGGGGATATTCATTAAGGTTTTGGTCATGCAATACATAACACATGCGATGCAGCACTGCACCCATGACGAAAAATTGAGTAAGTCGTGCTGGCAGTTGAAGGAGTAAATGGGTAGTAGTCTGACAACCACCAAGTATTCCTACCGAAACGGAAATGGTTTACCCTGATTTTCACTTCACTACTCTTTCACTTCTTTGCAACTGCCACCACTTACATGAGATCAATGTGTTAACAACCTCTGCTACAAATAGGTTTTCAACCTATCTACAAAGAGATATCACCATTCATACGACAACCAAATCCAAAAAAAAAATACATAAAAGCTTTTTCTCGGTCTAACAAATAGAATTCATCTCAAAGCAGTTCAACGCATCCGCACTTTAATCCATTGATCTCAACACCTTCTTAGCTTCCCTCTTTACATATTGATGGATTATCATAGGCACAACAAATTAATAAGATATTTCCTACTAATTAAGTAGTAATATAGTAGTAGTGAGGATCGTTCCCACAGATAGTTGTGTAATTGATAGGTTATTTAGATTAACAAACTAAAATAAAGTGTTAGAGCAATGTTCGGTTGAACCCACAAGTTTTGTTATCTCAAGCTTGTTGTGAATGTTAGTTGATCAAAAGTATTTCTTGATTTCTAGTCTCCTAAGTCAAGTCTCGGAATAGGTTAGAATTTAGTAGTTGAGTATCAAACATCACCCTCGAAGACTGAAGATCGACGAAGACATTTGAAGAAATTCTGTATCAGGTATGTGAGGACTGAACCATTCTATTTACTCACTATCTTATTATTTTATCTACTGAGACTATGTCATATGACTTCTTGTCAGAGCATAGCTCTGTTGAACTCACCAAACGTTGGTATGTCAAGTTTGATTGTCATATATTAGTATCAAAACTCATCTAGAGTCGCTTGATCAAATACTAGAGTCAACTTCGTTTAGATTAGACTAGAAAGTCTAGGAATGTTGAGACTTATAAGTATTACTCTGAAGACATGAAGAATAAGAAAAAATAACAAACTACAACGACGACATCATCCTTCCACTTGAGGTTAGTAATATTGAATTGAACTTGTTTCATTCCTAACGTATCTTTCAAGTTGTGATATATTGAAAACATACCTGTGAAGTTGTATATACTGTAAATATTGTATATAATACTCTAGTGATGAGACATGATCATAATAGTATGGTCATAGTATTAAGGATTTAGACTACGAAGTATAACGCTTATCTTTTGAACTTCGTAGATATGACATCGACATAATCTTGTATATAGTTTTATGATTATATGAATGGGTGTATGGTGAAGATTTCATCCTAGGAAACAATGTTTTACATTTGTTTAAAGGAAGTACATTCATGAACTTTGTTAGAGCATAGCTCGGTTGAACCCACCAAGCGTTGGTATGTCAAGTTTGGTTGTCATATTTTAGTGAATCAAAACTCGATTAAAGAGTCGTTTGATTATATAGTAGAGACAACTTCGTATAGGTTAGGCTAGAAAGATTAGGATTATGAGACATACAAGTATTACTCGAAGACTTGAAGAATGTAAAGAAGTAACAAGCTACATCGACAACATCATCCTTCCTCTTGAGGTTAGTAATATTGTGACTTGAACTGTTTCATTCCTAACGTATCTTTCAAGTCGTGCTATATTGAAAACATAACTGCGAAGCTGTGAATGATTATACTCTAGTAGACATAGTGTTAAGGAATTAGAATACGAAGTATAACGCTTATCTTTTGAACTTCGTATATAAGACACCGACATATTCGTATGAATGCTATTGTGATTATGTGTATGGGTAAAGGTGAAGATTTCATCCTAGGAAACAATGTTTACATTCGTTTAAAGGAAGTACATTCATGAATTTGTTTTATGAATCGAAGGGGAAATCGCTAGGCTTATTGGTATTGTTATTCATTGCATATCTTTGGATTACCAATATGTGTGAGTTAGTAGAACCGATCATAACTTGTTATGTATCTTGGTCTAACTAATCACAGTGCCTGACTTATGAGTTGGTATGACTTTTATTAGTGTAACCGATCCTAAGTAATCACCTAGGATGGTATGATCGATATTTGTAATTGGTGTAACCGATCCTAGTAATTGGTGTGACCGATCACAAAAGAGTTGTGTAATCGATCCTTGTAATTGGCGCAACCGGTCCTAGTAATTGGTGTAAACGATCCTAGTGACTAGTGTAACCGATCACAAGTAATACCATGAGAATATGGTAACCGGTCCTGGTAATTGACGTAACCGATCCTAATAACTGATGTAACCGGTCCCAGTAACCATATTAAGGTAGAACTGATCCTTGTGTTTGGTAGAACTGTAAACCCATGATTAGTGTTTGATATTTGATCAATCACATAGTTCTTGGAAGTCAGATGAACCAATTCTAAACTTGTTTGCAAGTGTGGTATAATCGGTTCCAAGATTGCAAATATGAAAGAGGATTTACAAAGAAATATGATGTCGACATACTTTGAACATGTTCAGTAACTCTTATCTTTTATTGTTCAAAGATATTCCTTAATAACTCAAGGAGATCCCGGGCCGAAATAAGTTGAGAATCTTTTAATTAAGGTTGTTAATTTTATATGCTTTTAATTACCAGCAATTAAAATACATATCTCTGGAAAATAAAAATTGGTAATGTGTATTTACTAATTGGAGATTTTCTAGTGAGATTTCGGTTAAATTTGGACAGAGCATTTCAAGGAATTATGAAAACCGATTTTGGAAATATATTGCATATCTTAAGAATATTTCGGTTTTGGAAATTCCTTGGTGTCCAAACTTCCTTGGTCTATAAATACCCAAGTTTGCATTTCGAGCAAACTATCCTAAGAGCCAGCAAAACCACCTTGTTGTGTTGTTACTGGTGGAGCCGTCTATTCGGAGAGGAAAGTACCCTAATTAGGAGAAATCTCTTACGACCGCTCGTTTAAAAAGACTTCTGTGGGATCAAGAAGCTCTACGAGTACCGTTGGTGGGAAACTAGATAATTGCAGTATTATTAGTTTTCGATTTGATTTGATAGACTAACTGTTATTGAACTTTGATTGCACCTAGTTTGTTTATTCTTGAGAATCTTCTCTTATGATATAAGATTCACTCAAACTAGATCGAAGTGTCGACGGGATATTTAAAACTGTTTGTAGATCTAAAGACGTCTTGTGATAATCTATTGTTAATAGACTCCATTCTGTACGTGATTGATCACAAGAGATTCAAGTTGTGGTGTGCAGGTGTTTATTGAAGATTAAATAAGATTTGAAGAAAAAGAAGATTTCTTATTGGTTTCATAATCTTTGGTACGCACAAAACTTGATCGGCTGGGATCCAACTATAATCGGTTTATCTTTGATAGATTTGATTGATTAGTTGCGTAGATCGGCATCACTATATAGTATCTTGGTAGATCCTATATTTGATTGCAAAATCTAAACTCTGCTACTTTGGTAGTTGTTGGATAGATAGATCTAAACCCGACAAAGGAGTTTATTGGATTAAACAGAAGAGCCTTTGTCTAACTCATATCACTGAGATTGAATAGAGTTGTTTCCGAACAGATTTGTTGTTCCTTTACTGTTTGGAATACGAACCAAAGGAATTGTTCCAGTGCGTGCACTTATTGAATGTCGGAAGCGCAGGGATACTGAAGAAACTAGGTGAACTATAGGTTTAGTTGCTTGGTCTCAACTATACGAAGTTGGTTTAGATTTTGTATAGCGGCTTAATTCTGAGAGTATTTAATTCTGGACTAGGTCCCGGGGTTTTTCTGCATTTGCGGTTTCCTCGTTAACAAAATCTTGTTGTGTCATTTACTTTTGTTTTCCACAATTATAATTGTTGTTATTATAATTTAAAGTAAATTACACAAATGTTAACTCCGTATTACTTGATAGTGATCCTATAGTGTTTGGTTAAGTCCGAACCTATTATCAAGTAATCACACTTTGATTGTTGTATTGTATCGATCTCGTATCCATAGACGATCACACAAAGTGTGTATACCGATTCGTTGTATTGTCTCGACTCAGTCCATAGAAAATCACTTTCGGTAAGAGGACTTATAAGTGGAAAAGTTTAAGATTGTGGTATATTTGGGTACCCTCGTCTTTTCAAACTTGTTTCATGAATCGAAAGGAAATCAATAGGTTTATTGGTCCGACTATTCATTGCATATTCTTTGATGACCAATATGTGTGAGTTGGTAGAACCGATCTTAACTCAGGTTATGTATCTTGGGACAACCGATCACAATACCTAGACTTATGATTTGGTATGACCGGTCCTTGTAATTAGTGTAACCGATCCTAAGTAATCACCATGAGATGGTATGATCGATCATTGTAATTGGTGTGACAGATCCTAGTAATTGGTGTGATCGATCATAAGTATGTGTAACCGATCCTTGTAATTGGTGTGACCGATCCTAGTGACTGGTGTGACGATCACAATTAGATACCATGTTTAGGTAGAACAGATCCTAGTGATTGGTATAACCAATCTGAACCCATGTATGTGACTTGGTAGGACCGATCACAACTAACCATGTGTATATATTTTTTATGTCAATTGTTTCCGGTTAAGAAAAACTGTGTCAATTTATTTGGCTTATGGTTTGGTATCTTCTTTATTGTTGGGTATCAAATGTTTTTGCTTAACACAATTCGGTGCGATTGCGGTGTTGTACTGTATATATTTGTTTCAATTGCTTCCGGTTAAGAAAATAATTGTGCAAGTCAATTTATTTTGTTTTGTATCTATTGTTTGTGGTTTAACAAAAATACGGGATCACTTGTTTAGTCCAATTGATTCCGGATAAGAGAAACTAAGTTAATTCTGATCTTAGTAGACTATAAATTGAAGGATTCAGTTATTCAAGTCTAATCGAATGCCTTGATAAGAAGAACTAGTTAACTAACCTAGTGTTTGTCTTGTCTAAAAGGAAAGGTCGAAGTTATTGTCTAAATAATTAGAGCCTGATGAAAAAAATAAAGTTAATTCTGATCTTTATTTTGATTTTATCGAAACAAGTGATTGTGCATAAGCAATCGGTTCAACAAGGGATTTAAGTATCTTAGTCGATTTGTTGAACTATTAGGGAAAATTGCTTCGGGCAATTGTTTTCCTGATAACATATTAAAACAAAATTACTTGTAGATTCGGTTTTGATATTGGTTTTCTAAAATGGTATGTGAAACCTTCGTGCTTAACTCTTATAGGTTATACAAGTCTTTTAGATTTGTAAGATCCTTTCGGTTTGACCTTTATTTGCTCGAAACTTTGTCATTTTGTGACAAAAAGGGGGAGAAATATATGGAGTAAAAAAGTGATTTTTGATCACTAGGAAAGTACAATTGTGCTTATAGGTCATGAGCTCAGTTTCATGTGCTTTCTCACCCTTCATAAGATTGAGCACAAAGGTGAGCATGCAAATTCCAACACAACTAAATTGTGTTGAGCTGAGCCTTGTCTTGTTTGTCAGAAGTGACTAAGACAGAATCATCATTCTTGACCTCTAGATTGATTTGTTTTCTCTTGTTCCATCTCTTGTTTTTCTTCTTTGACTTGTGATGAAGAGTGTCATTATCACAACGTTCACTAGTACAAGAGATTTCAGACATTATGTCTCTCTTTAGACTTTCAAGAAAACTCTTTTAATTATTGTCACCAATAATTAACAGCTGAGAGTCATTCTTGTGACTAACTTTTGGTCCCTTCTTGGCTATGGAGGACTTCGGGACCCATTTAGAGTTGGGTTTCGCAGGAGCAGCTTTCACCTTCATACCATTAGGACGATTGTCCTTTTGAATATTTTGCGAAACAACTTTTCTCCAATTTGGAACATCAGATCTTGTCTTAGCATTTACAAATTCATCTTTCTTTCTATATTCGGGTCTTTTATAAGATGACCTTGTCGAGCGATAGGCAAAATTTGAACTATCATTATAATAATTCTTTTGCCTAAACTTTGGACAATATCGATCCGAGTTCCTTTGGGGAGCAATCTTAGCCAATTCGTTTGATACAAAAGAAAGTATATTTTCTATTTTACGAATCTTGCATCCCCATTCCACATGCCCTTTATTACCACAATAACAACAATGCTTAGTAACATACGAAGTATAAGTTTTAATGTTACCTTTTTGTGGATCTTCTTGCATGGATCTTCTTGTATTAGCTCGACGAGTTTTCTTCTTCTTCTTCTTCTTGTTTTTATCTTTGTTCAACGTTGTTGCTTTCTTGACATTAGCAGAAGTGCTCTCTTTGATGGTTGCTCTTGACGAGTCTGGTTGAATACAATTCTTAGGAATGACAGGTTTTTCTTCTTTACAAGAAATATGAGCATTAGTGGAATCCTCTCGTTGAGAAGAATTTGTAGCTTTAACAAATTTTACCTCTTTGCTAATATTTGAAGCATCTATTCCCTTATAGCCTAATCCTCGTGTATCACGATGATTTCCACTTGATTCTAACATTGAGGTTATATTGTTTGAGCTATCAATGCGCTTTTTCAAGCGCAAACTTTCTTCTTCTAGCTTCTTGAATTTATCAAGAGCTCCTGTTAGATTGGCCTCAAGGTGTTTTTGTCGAGAGAGATATACACCTTCTTTCTCTTCAAAACTTACTTTTTGAGAGTTAATCCTGTCTTCAGATTCAGCAAGTTTCTTTTCCAACAAATAAACTTTTTCAAGAGCAGCATTACGATCTTTCTCTAAAAGTTCTGCTCGAGAAAGACTAGCACTTACTTTATCCTCAAGATTCTGTATATGTTGAGAATTATTTTCAACCTTTGAGGAAGCAAGATCAATAACAAGTTGATCATTTTTGGCTTGCAGACATCTTTTATTGTCTAGAAGCTTTCCTTCTCTTTCTAATGCTTGAATTTGTTCGGTTGAACATGAAAGAAATTTTTCGTATAATTCTTTTGACTGAGATGTTTCTATATTCAAAGAAATAATGTTTTTCACGTCATCAAGAGTTAATTCTTAACTCTTGGTATCTTGTATTACGTTAACAGAATCAGTCATTAGATTCAATTCTTATAGGTTGGATCGCACCAAACACAGATTGTTAGATCTTTTCGTGTTTGCCTGCTCTGATACCAATTGAAAAGACGAGGGTACCCAAATACACCACAATCTTTAATTTATCCACCTATAAGTCCTCTTACCGAAAGTGATTGTCTATGGACAAAGTCGAGACAATACGACAAATCGGTATTCACACTTTGTGTGATCGTCTTGGATACGAGATCGATACAATACAATAATCAAAGTATGATTACTTGATAATAGGTTCGGACTTAACCAAACTCTATAGGATCACTATCAAGTAATACAGAGTTCACGTTTGTGTAATTTACTTTAAATTATAATAACAACAATTATAATTGCGGAAAGGAAAAGTAAATGACACGGTAAAGGAATTTGTAACAAGTTTAATTACTTGGCAGAATTTCAATTGTATTCTTTGGTTACGGCTATCTTGGATATTGCTTTTTGAGATCTTCAAAGTATTCTTCTTAACAATCAGGTTCACGGACTTATTGTCTTATACATACAGATTGGGAAAAGGTAGAGATTTAAAGTCTATATCCATATTGTCAAGGATAATTAAGTTGGTCTACTTGATATTGTATTAGGTTTTTTCTGTACAGGTTCCCCGAACGAAAAAGTTGGTGATGTACTTGGTACCCCCTCTTTTGTAAAAAGTAAATACTAAATGGGGGGATTAGATTGATTGATTAAAGCTATAAGAAGAAAGGGATGATTAGGTAATCCTTCGCCATTACCAAATATTAACTCAATTAATATACCTATTTACCTTTCGTTGGAATCATATATCATTAACCGTAGAATAGCAGGTACCCTTAGCTATCCCTAAAACTCCTTGTATCACTGGATAATAGGTACGCTTAGTCATCGGATTTTATCCAACTGAACCACCTTGAGGTAGGGTTTGTCATCTCAGCAGTTAAAATAATTATGCTCGGTTCACTTATTGATGTTATCTTCACACGCGATTGCTCCACAAAATCTCTCTGCAAGGTCTCAATTTTACTCGTGTAGTATATGCTTTACAATTACGCATCACTCAACTCTATACTAGCATTATATTAATCAATATATTAATTTGGATGTGCACTCAAACAATATGGAAATTAATCATAAACATTAGATATGATGAAGACAAACAATAAGATGATTAAAACTCCAAATAAACTTGTATAACAAACAAAGCTTCTTGTTTAGAATATTGAATTCATCCATAATCAACAAAAGATTAGCTACTCATGATACAAAGAAATAAGATGAAGAAGGTATCTCATGGTTTCACCTTAAATGGGTAAACCCTAGAATATATATATGTAAAACCTAGCCTCTCTATCTTTCGGTGATGAAACCCTTATCAAAATTTGTCCAAAATGTCTTTAAAAGTCTCCTTAAATATCCCCAACAACCCTAGGGTTTGGATTCCTCAGGAACCAAGTTTTCCATTTTTGGAAAGTATCTTCATCACTTTTTGAAGTGGGAGATCGGTCCTGCTAGAGATCCAAAGGTAAGGGATTTGTCCTACTATAGATCCCCAATAGATTCCCAAACTGTTTTACCCATAACTTTTGCATAGGAACTCGGAATGACCTCATTCTTTTTGTGTCCTTTTCATCTTTCATTCGCTATAATATATAGTTAAATAGTACTAAATTTGGTGTAGTTCCACCTTGTCCTTAGTCCACGCTCACTTTTATTTCCATTTTAACACTCTTTTCGCCCCTTTTGGATGATTCTACCAACTAAGACGAACAAAGGAAAACAAGAGTAATACAAGGTAATATGAAATAAAAATAGCAAATAAAAGCATGGATTTGATAACAAAAGTATAGCATGGATTTGATAACAAAAGTATAGTAAAAAGCAAATAAACATCCATTTCTTGGTTTAGGCCAGAGTCTTAAAGATTGGTCTCTCGAACTCAAAGCACTCATGTGCAGTGCATCTGTTTAAGGGTTTAGACTCACCTAGCATCCGCCTACTCCACCATTTTAAACTTTAACCAAATAAACGTTTTTTTATCCACAAACAATAGTATACTAAAGTCAGTCTCGGACTAAGATTAGAGCATGGTAGTTGAGTATCATAAATCAAAAATCTACCTTGAAAAATTGAAGACTGAAGACGGTGTCAACGGAAACTTCATCAACAAAGGTATGTGAAAACTGTAGTATTATGATGAGCATTGCAAATAAGAATGCAAGTTATAAGAAGTAGTCAAGTTGTTTTTTAAGTTCATAAACTATTTCACCAATTCACAAACTTGAACTTGTAAATATAAAGACATGATTGTTAATTTCTTAATTAACTCGCGTACACGAATTGAACTTGTCAGTTAGCGAACTATTTAATTTTGAGAAAGTATTGACGCTATTTATTTCAGTGTACACGAAGTGATTGCTCAGTTTGCGAACTAGTTGATTTCTTATACACTTTTTATTTTCAAGCACACTAACTGTTTTGTACAGTTCGTGAACTTGTCAATATAAAAATTCCAAAGGCTACAAGATGAGTTTTTAGTTCACAAACTGAAAAGAGAGGGTACCAAGTACACTACCAAATTTTTCGTTAGGTCACCTGTATGGACAAAACCTAATACAATTGCAAGTAGACCAACTTAATAATCCTTGAACAATATGTACATATAATTTATATCTCTACCTCTTCACAATCAGAAAGTCAAGACAACAAAGTCCGTGAACCTGACTGTGTTGAAGAGTACTTGGACAATCCTAAAAATCAATATCCAAGATCAATCTACTCATATCCAAATAATCGACTCTGAATCCTTCCAAATATGAAACTTGTTATATATCTTTCAAGATACGAATTCTATAAGAACGAATCTCGTAATTGAGCACAATTAAGATGAACTTATCTATTAGAATTGACTACGTACTTTATACAGATAAAATAATATAATGCAGAAAAGAAAAAACACAAGACACCAGAAGTTTTATTAACGATAAAAATTGCAACTGCAAAAAAACCCGAGACCTTGTCCATATTTAAACACTGAACTGTATTAAACCGCTACACAAACTAGCCTACTATCAAACTTCAGAATGTAGTTGAGACCGAATTCACCCTCCAAGAAATTCAACTGCGGTCGTGCTCCTTACGTCTCTTGAACCTCACTGGATCTACACAATTGATTCTCTTAGCTGACGTCCTTTACAACCTAAAAGTTGCTTCAACATAAGTCAAGACTTTTGATACCAATCTTCCTCTAAACATATAAGCCTATTTGATTTCCCTTTAAATAAATAGATCAAGGCTTAGAAACTTGTTTGCAATAGACAAAGCTAGCAAACCTCATAAATCTGGAACACTTACACTCAAGTAGCTGAGAAGTCTGGATTATTAACCACCTCTCAGAAACAATCTTAAACCGATCAATTAAGAAGATTTTTAGATATCTATCTTGAGGAATCATAAAGTCTGAGACGAAGAGAACTTTGCGATTTCTATCTATCTCGATCCTGAAAGAGATTACTAAAACCTCGATAATATAAAGAACACGATCAGGATACTCGAACTGTCAAGGTAAATATAGTCGGACCTGGCTTCACGAATCCCTAAGTGAAGTCTTTGAGTCGTAAACCTAATTATGTTTCTCAGAGGAAACCTAGGTTCATAGAGGATGACTCTAGCAAAAAACTAGGACACAGAAGTGTCAGAGATTGAATTTCCAGGTTACTTGAGTCTCTTTATTTATACATTTTTCAATACTAGGGTTTCTTAGAATTCAAGCTAAGATAACTTGAGATTCAAGCAAACACTTTCTCAGTTTAGATGAAATTCTTGTTAGGAGTTCATGTAATCATGTGAGAAGTTTTTTTTTTTTGAAATCACATAAAAGAATACACATTATGGTCCAGAGTACTGGTACCATGTAAAATGATTATTCATGGAAAATATGCCTTTAGAACTAATAAGCAAAGTGTTAGAACATAACTCGGTTGAACTCACCAAGCGTTGGTATGTCAAGTTTGGTTGTCATATTTTAGTGACTCAAAACTCATCTAAAGTCGCTTGATTGTATACTAGAGTCAACTTCGTTTAGATTAGACTAGAAAGTCTAGGAATGTTGAGATATACAAGTATTACTCCGAAGACCTGAAGAAAGCAAAGAAGAAGCGAACTACAACGACAAAATCATCCTTCCTATTGAGGTTAGTAATATTGACTTGAACTGCTTTCATTCCTAACATTTCTTTCAAGTCGTGCTATATTGAAAACATAACTGCGAAGCTGTATATACTGTATATATTGTATGATACTCTAGTGATGTGACATGGTCATATTTGTATGATCATAGTATTAGGGAATTAGACTACGAAGTATAACGCTTATCTTTTGAACTTCGTAGATATGACATCAACATAATCTTGTATATACTGTTATGATTATGTGAATGGGTTATGGTGAAGATTTCATCCTAGGAAACAATGTCTTACATTTGTTTAAAGGAAGTACATTCATGAACTTGTTTTATGAATCGAAAGGGAAATCGCTAGGCTTATTGGTACGTCTATTCATTGCAAATCTTTGGATTACCAATATGTGTGAGATGGTAGAACCGATCGTGACTTTGTTATGTATCTTGGCATAAATAATCACAATGCCTGACTTATGATTTGGTATGACTAGTTTTTATTAATTAGTGTAACCGATCCTAAGTAATCATTATGAGATGGTATGATCGATATTTGTAATTGGTGTGACCGATCCTAGTAATTGGTGTGACCGATCACAAGCAATACCATGATTATATGGTAACCGGTCCTGGTAATTGATGTAACCGGTCCTGGTAATTGATGTAACCGATCCTGGTAACTGACATATAACCGGTCCTGGTAACTTGTGTGACCAGTCACAGGTGAACCAATTCTAAACTTGTTTGGAAGTGTGGAATAACCGATTCCAAGAATGTAAATCCATGTAAATATGAATAAGGATTTACAGTGAAAAGATGTCAACATACTTTGAACACGTTCAGTAACTCTTATCATTTATTGTTCAAAGAAATTCCTTAGTACTCAAGGAGATCTTGTCCCGAAATAAATGTAGAATCTTTTAATTAAGGTTTTTGGTTTTATATGCTTTAATTACCAGAAATTAAATGCATATCTCTAGAGAATAAAAATTAGTAATGTGCATTTACTAGTTGGAGATTTTCTATTGAGAGATTTCGGAAATTTTGGACAAACATTTATTGGAATTAGGAAAACAGAATTTTGTTATTCATTGCATATCTTGAGAATATTTTCGGTTTTCGAAATTCCTTGGTGTCCAAACATCCTTGGTCTATAAATACCTAAGTTTGCATTTCTAGCAAACTATCCTAAGAGCCAGGCAAAATTCATCTTTTTGTTGTTTCTGGTGGAGCCGTCTATCCGGAGAGGAAAGTACCCTAATTAGGCGAAATCTCTTACGACCGCTCGTTTAAATACTTCTGTGGGATTGGGAAGCTCTACTAGTACCATTGGTGGGAAACTAGATAATTGAAGTGTTATTAGTTTTCAATTAATTTGATTGATTAACGGTTGTTGAAACTTTGATTGCACCTAGTTTGTTTATTCTTGAGAATCTTCTCTTCTGATATAAGATTCACTCAAACTAGATCGAAGTATCGACGGGATCTTTAGAACTATTTGTAGATCTAAACACATCTTGTGATAATCCATTGTTAACAGAATCCGTTCTGTGTGTGATTGATCATAAGAGATTCAAGTGGTGTTGTGCAGGTGTTTATTAAAGATTAAAGAATATTTGAAGACAAATAAGATTTCTTATTTGGTCCTCATATCTTTGGGTGTGCACAAACCTTGATCGGCTGGGATCCAACTAGAATCTGATTTATTCGATTGATTAGTTGCGTGAGATCGGCATCACTTTATAGTTTCTTGTTGGAATCTATATCGATTGATTGCGAATCTAAACTTGACTACTTTGGTAGTTATTGGATAGATTGATCTAACCAGGCAAAGGAGTTTATTAAATTAAACGGAAGAGCCTTTGCGTATGACTTGAGATATCTTTATCTTGAAAGAATCGAAAGAGTTGTTACCAAACAGATTTGTTGTTCCTTTACTGTTTGGAATATGATCCAAAGGAATTGTTCCAGTGCGTGCACTCATTGAAGTCGAAAGCACAGGGATACTGAGGAAACTAAGTGAACTAGGGGTAGTTGCTTGGTCTCAACTATACGAAGTTGGTGTAGATTTTGTATAGCGGCTTAATTCTGGGAGTATTCAATTCTGGACTAGGTCCCGGGGTTTTTCTGCATTTGCAGTTTTCCTCGTTAACAAAATCTTGCTGTGTGATTTACTTTTATTTACCTATATAATTTAAAGTAAATTACACAAACGTTAACTCCGTATACACTTGATAGTGATCCTATAGAGTTTTGTTAAGTCCAAACCTATTATCAAGTATCACACTTTGGTAGTCGTATTGTCTCGATCTCGTATCCATAGACAATCACACAAACTGTGAACACCGATTTGTTACATTGTCTCTACTTTGTCCATATACGATCACTTTCAGTAAGAGGACTCATAGGTGGATAAATAAAAGATTTAGGTGTATTTGGGTACCCTCGTATTTTCACAAAGTCTTGTTCATTCAGCACTTAAGACTTGAGTCATGAAATACAAATATAGTGTGATTTAGTGTTCAAGATGTCTTAGAGGTGTATATTAGAGTCATAATGATGTCAAATGCATTTTAGAAAATAGGATGCATCTACTTTAGTTCTTACTGGGTAAGTTTGCGAAAGGGTACACATACCTATGGACCAGCTCATGAATTTATATGGCCAAGATACGCGTAACGGGTATGCGTACCCTAAGTAAATTCACGAATTCAGGCCCTTGAGGTATGCGTACCTTACCCCTTTACACAAACTCATAGCTAAGGGATATCTGCACTGGGTATGCGTACCTACCCCTATTTTGGAATTCAGAAGATAATGGTATGCGTACTGGGTACGTGTACCTTCTTGTGTCCATAATTTCATTAGTCTTGAAAAGTCTCTTTAATCGATTTGAAACTTTCCAAACTGCCTTAGATGATGAACATTATTGCTTTGGAAATTTTCAAATAATTAACTTGAATCGAAAATAGTTCATGAATAATAAATTGTTCTTAACTAAGTTTTTCAAGTATATGAACAACTATTGCTTGAATCATATTTCGAGATGTTTAATAAGACAAGCTTGACACGAAATTTCTTCTTTGCAATATCTACTAGAACTCATACGACATAGTCTCATATAGATATAATGGTAATACTTGTGAGTAAATATAATGGTTTAGTCTTTACATACCTTTTTATTGATGAATTTCTCCAAATGTCTTTGTTTGATCTTCAGTCTTTAATCGTTGAGGGTTATTCAGTGATGTATGATACTCAACTACCATACTCTAATCCTAGTCCAAGACTTGACTTTAGTAAACTAGGAATCAAGCTATAGTTTTGTGATTCTAACATTGACAACAAATATCAAAACTTGCGAGTTCGGACAAGCAGTACTCTAACACGAACTGATTTGGTCTTATGCATGACAAATTAAGCCTGTCTGTTTCAGAACTACTTAACCGTGGCTCTCTGGAAAAGCATATGGTGCACTCGGGTTGCATATATCTTATTTTTAATTCAAAGCAAACTTCTCCCATGCTTTCATGCACAATCTATATAGAGAATCTTCGCTTACTTGGCAGTTATATACAAGGAAATTGTTCAAGAACTTAGCTTTGTTTATAAGCTACCAAGGTTGTTCATCATTACAAATAAAGGACTTCCTGCACACTAAAAACTCAATCTTGGCACTTATATTTCCTAGTTGCAGACTAGAGTCGTTCTATAAAAACCTAGGTTTCATCTAAGAAATATAATTAGGTTACAGCTTGAAAGACTTCACTAAGGGAATCGTGAAGCCAAACAAACTATCTTTTACATGATAGTTTTTGTTATCCATATCTTGTTCTTATTGATCTTCTAAGTTCTCGAAACTTTAGATCAGGCACTTGATTGATAAAAATCATAAAGTTCTATTCGTCTCGGACTTTATGATTCCACAAGATAGGTATCTAAATCACTTCTGATTTAATTTGTTTAGATTATTCTTGTGAGGTAGAATTGATTAGGCATCTCTATAACTTTTGAATAGAATAAGTACAACATAATCTTTGAGTTTGCTTGGTATCTTATTTTCTTGAAGATACCTCTTAGCATGTAGGTTTTCGTACCTTAATTGAATATCTTTTGAAGGAAATCAAATAGTCTTTCCAATAGAGGCAGAATAGTCATAAAAGTCTTCACTTAGGTTTGAAGCAACTCATACGCCATGAAAGGACGTCAGCTAGGGGAATCATGTTGCATAGGGTCTTGCGAGATCCAAGAGACGTAAAGGAGCGTAAATGAAGTTGGATTACTTATAGGGTCGATTCGGTCTCAACAACATTCTAGTCCGAAATATGATAGTAGGTTAGTGTCTGTAGCGTCTTAATAAAGTGTGGTGCTCAAGTTCTGGACTAAGCCCCAGTGTTTTTATGCTTTGCAGTTTTCCTTGTTAACAAAATTTAACATGTCTTTGTTTTCTTTTCCGCATTATATTTTTTATCTTTATAATAGAAATTTCACAAGTAGTATGCTAAAATAACCTAGATAGATTTTAATCCTAAAAGACTGTATAAAACCTACAATATTTATTCTTGAGACTTCGTATCTTGAAAGAAAAATATTACAAGACTTGTTCTTGTTGAAATTCAGTTCATGTTATAGTTCAAGTACATACTAGGTTATTACTTGGATATTGATTTATGAGATCATCCAAGTTAAAATTGTCTCTATAATTAGGTATCGGATCTTTACTGATGATCTATGCTACTAAATGTGACAAGTTTGTCCATACAGGTTTTCGAATTAAAATTTGGTGGTGTACTTGGTATTCCCTCCTTTTCACTCTTGATTCTCACAAGATAGTACACACTTGATTTCCCTAGTTGATGTTCTTACAGCCCTAGGAGTTTTTCCATGGTCCATTGCGAAGACTACCGTTACCCTGCCTCCAACAGGATGTCTGGTGATTTCTTTTCGATACTAGATCAAGGATAAACATTAACTCCCTAAATTTAGATGAATTTAAATCCAAAATATTCTCATCACAATATATAGAGAAACCTGATCTTCTATCTATACAAGAATCAACTAGAACTTAATCTAAGATGAATTCTTATGCAAAACTCAAAAGCATGATTTCGAAAGATAAGAATATAACTCAATAGTGTTTGTAGTTTTCTATCAGAAGAGAATGACCTTAGAATAAACAAGAATTATAAACAACACAATTACAGATATAGGTTTTGGAACTATCTTTCTTTCAAAATAGGTGAACATGTGCTTCACGAATCCCAAGTGAAGTCTTTGAAAGTCAAACCTTAGATCTCGAAGATCCTTTAGTTTTTGGAGGATAACTTTGCAACAAGATACACATGAGTATAAGGATTGGGTTTTACGTGTCACTAGTGTCTCCTATTTATAACAATCAATCAAGGATGGGTTGTAGAGATATGTAAGCAATGAATTTTTTACAACACAAGTTATTTTCAATTAATAAATCAAAGTCGTTTTCTAAAATAAATAAATTGGGAAGGACTGGGCTTGCAATGACCTTATCTTTATGGTTTGAAGTTTGTAGATAATTGTCTTCCCAAAAAATTCTTACGAGAAGAATTACTACTAAAGATAACTTCAAACTTTCAAGAAAAAAATTTAGACTTTCTAAACAAATGAATTAGCTAATGAATATCAATTCGTAAGAGTGTAGAAAGTTCTCCTTGAAATACATCGAAGAGCGAATGAGGCTGAAGATACACACGTTATGGGTTTGGATCGTTAAGCTTTCAGGTCCATGAACTCACAGTTAAGTATTTGGATCGAAAGAGATAAAATATAATTTATTAGGCTTGTAGGTTCGCAACCTCAAATAGGTAGGTTCACGAACTCAAACACAAATTAAGTTACAGGAGAAATCAAAAATTGTTAGGTTCACGAACTCAAGCGCAAATAAGTCTCAGGAGCATTATTTCTTTATTAGGTTTGTAAACTCACCGTATTAGGTTCGCGAACTCAAATATTCTGTAAGTCTCATGAGAAGTTCACGAACTCACTATATAGGTTCGCGAACTCAAATACATTAAAATCTCATGAGAAGTTTTTATTCTTAGGTTTTCAAGCTTACCGTAATAGGTTCACTAACTCAAAAGACAAAAAAAAATTCAGAGAATTTCTCCAGAATAAGTTTGTGAACTCTCCGTAATAGGTTCACGAACTCAGAGAACTTATTTTCCTTAAGCTTTGAGTTCAATAAGCTTTAGGTTCACAAACTCATTTCTTAGGTTTTTAAACTCAAATGAATGAAAATCTTTAGTGGTAAACTACCAAAACAAAATCTTATAAACTCAAGAATGATTTCACAAGTCTTGAAATTTTCAATAACGTTTGTGATTTTCTCTCAAGCTTAGTTTTCAGTTCTAGACAAGAAAGTGCTTGAAAGTCGAAACATCGCTAGTGCTTAGCAAAAACCTAATCCATGTTATGATCTTCTTTGAATTATGATCAACTATTAAAGTCCTCGACTTTTCAACGATTGATAGATAGATAGATGGAAACAAGTTCAATAGGAAAAGACTAGTCTTTATTACTTACCTCGATGGAGCTTCCTCAAATTAGTGTTTTCATTTGATCTTCAATTTTTCATATGCCTTAAGTAACTTGGAAAATACTAAGACTCCACTACCTAATTTGTTCCAAATTGAAGCTGACTTTAGTAGACCAATATTAAGAGATAGTTTTGACACCTAAAATATGACAACATACTTGACATACCAAAGTATGTAGGTTCAACCGAGCATTCGCTCTAACAGTAGGTACTGCTATTAGTTTTTCATTTTCTTCATCAATGATAATCTTTGGAATCAGTTCCGTAAGCTCCTGATAATTCCTAGTTGTGTATAATCTAGTAGTGATACTTGGGTTTATATTGTCTTAGTAATTTAGAAACTAAGTCATGATTTTGATTCGGTTTATGACTAATCGGTTCGGTTTCCCTGTCTGGAACGGTTTATGTACATCCCTAGTTATATCCATGAGTCTTAAATATACCAAGAATGGATGAAAATTTCCGTACATCTACCCCGATCATAAAAGAAACTTTAGGTAGGGTATCTTTAATCTTCGTTATTACTTGTCATTTACTATAAAACATACTTCTTACTTTCCCTACATTTTTGGATGTTAACTATAAAAGAAGCTAAAACTTATAGTAATATTGTAAAATAAAGTTAATGTTTCTCTAAACTATATTGGACGGTAGATCCAATATGAGGGGAGAGTGGGCTATCCATTATTAGATAGTTTCGTTAATGGACGGTAGATCCAATATGAGGGGAGAGTGGACTATCCATTCTTAAATAGCTCCGCTAATGTTCTCGTAAAAAACTAAAATCTAAATCTTAGACTAGTGCTATCACATACTCGAATATACCACAGGAACAGACTCATGAATTTCGTTTAGAAAGGGTTGGAAGTTCATTGATTAGCTAGGTTGTTAAAGGTCGCGATATATATTTTTTTTTTTCTGAAATGAGGCATAATTAGTGGATAACTCGTGGCTAGTATCGACTAACTCAATTACTGATTGACTCAATCCTAACACATATTTGAACTATTAAGCTTGATTAGTTTTAATCAACTGAAACAAATTTGTATGGGATGAACATTCTGGCTAAAATTAGCATCGACAGTTGCTAAAAAAAAAAAGTGAAAAAGTAAGCCTAATGGAGGGACGGGCTGGAGCCTGAGTTATCCTCTTCGTAAGGCCATCCCATGTGCATACATCTTTGAATCGTCAGATTTGCTAATATACGTAGATGTGGAATCTAACGGTTTGGAAGTCATGATCATTGTGTTGTTGGGTTATTACGCGCTGATAACATGACCCCTTTGTATCCTACTCGCAAGAAACAAACAAAAAAAATCTCTGCAAATATTCGCCGTACACACCCAAACATAAACCAGTTGAACTGCGATCAAGTGATCTAGTCATGACCCCGTCCTCTCTAATCAATAATATTACCGTTGGTGTCCAATAAACGCGTTTCTTCACAAGTTGTTTGAAACCAGCCATTCGCCTGATCTTTTTCCTACTTCCTCTTTTTCACACTGCAACTATACGCCGTTTCAGTTTCTATTTCTTCCCATAGTCTTTCTACTTCCCTAAATTTTTTTCTCAGATCAAGTTATATAGCTAGCTTGAATCACTTAATAGAAAGAACCGACTGTTTAAGAATTCTGTTTAAATGTTAGATTTCAAGCTTCTTACAGACTATTAAACAAACCTAGGGCTTCATTCTTCACTTAAGCTCTTCATCATCAAATTTTTCCAGAGGTATTATTACAGATATGGGGAAATTTTTGAGCCAGGTGATTCACATTGCTTTCGATTATCTCGGTGGATCACCACAAAATCAAACTGATGGAAATAAACTTGAGATGCGCGATAACGAATTTGAGAAGCGTGAGAAAGAGTTGGAAGCCAGTCTAGATGAACTGAAATTACAAGTTAAAGCATCAAAATGTAAGATAGAGGAACTGACTCAGAAATCGGAGGACAAGGAGGAAGAATTGGAAAGTCTGGAAGATCTTAATCAGACTCTTATTGTCAAAGAACGCAGAAGTAATGACGAATTGCAGGAAGCCCGTAAAGAATTGGTTAATCAACTGAAAGCAACTGGTAATACCATCGATTTTCAGTTAGAATTCCTTGTTTACCAGATATTGTAGGGTAATACGATTTAGGCTGTTAATTTTTGGTGTGTATAAAGTGTGATTTGAATTGTCATAAACAGACGAGAAACCTGCTTCGTATTACGGTATTCAACATCAGCTACATCAGAGGTCTTTTCCCTGAACATTATTTCAATGATAAATCAGTTCCTGCTCTAGGTAAACTAAAGCTTCTTGTCAGATCTACTTCGAACTCTCAAAATTTCTTCGCGGATAAATTTTTAATTATTTTATTTCTAGAGTTAGTCTATTAAAGGTATGTGATGAATTTAGTTACTGTAATTTGTAACAGAAATGAAGATCAAGAAACTCATGCCTATAGATGTTGAATCTAGAAGACTTATTGATTGGATGGAAAAACGTATAACGATCTCACTTAGAACACACACAGAGACTTGTACAAATACCTTAGCAAGATTACCTAAAGTACGATTGTTTTCTTGTGGTTTTTCAGGTGTTTATGATGCATTGCAGAAGAAATACCTTAGAACACTTCTGTTCTGCATATCTGAAGCTATTGAAGGACCTATGATAGAAGAATATGCGTGTATGTTACACCCATTCGTTTGGAAATTGCTAAGTTTTTGTATCTCACTTCTTCTTTCATTGATAAGGAGTTGGATTTTATTTTATTTTATTTGAAAATTGCTAAGTTTTTGAGTATTCAAAGTAGCTTTGAATTCTGTATGGAGATTGATAAATGAAATTTATACTCATACATGAATGGATTGTGTTGTGCAGATGAAGATGAGAAGAGAACTTGGATCCATATGTACAGATGAAGCATTGGCAGAAAGCCGACATCTTTCAATTTCAAATCATTAACTCTTTTTATTTCCCCAGAAATCATGGATAAACTTGTAAATCAAAATATTCTGTCAAGAACTGGAAAGGATTCTTACTCCATCAGCAAGCTGAAGGTTGATTTTCTTTATTTGCCTCCAAATTCTATTTGTCATTGTCATTCATATTATCACTATCCAAAGCTAATGTCACCACAAACCAAACTACCTCAGAAGCACAATCTGGCAATTGTCGTGAAGGAAGAGATGGGTTATTCTCTGTCAACTCTCATTTATAATTGGGATGCTGTAATTGGTATGAGCTAGCCTTGTTAGCTCAATCTTTGAAGCTCGCTGCTTTGTGGGTTTTCATTTTTTATTATAATTTGCCCTTTTCGTAAAAAAAAAAAAAAAAAGAGGTGGATGTACAAGTAAACCAAGTTAATGAGAAAGTTCAGCGACGGAACAATGAAGACTACTTGTACATGAAGGTGAGTTGGGCTTTCTATGTAAATCAAAGGTGCCTCATCATAATAACTTAGTAGTCCATCAAATTAGATCAGGCATAGTTTAAAACCCAAGATTTCTCCCTTAGTCCTTCTACTGTGTTGTCTAATTTTATTTTATTTCGAATGCAGGCTCTTTATCAGGTGCTCCCACTGAATTATGTTACAATATCTAAACTTCAAACTAAGTTGGAAGGAGAGGCAAATCAGGCAACTGTGCGTAAACTGCTCGATAAGATGGCTTGTGATGGATATGTGGAACTCAAGAGCAGACCAAGACTAGGTAATATAATCAACTTCTTGAACCAGGATTACTCAGTTTTCTTGATTAAGTGTGTAACTGCAAAATAAAGTACTGAGAACGCAAGTTCTACTAGTATAGTAATCATATGTATTTTTCCTTAGGTAAACGTGTCATTTGATCTGAATTGACTGACAAGAAGCTAGTTGAGGTCAAGAATGCTTTGGAGACCAAGTTATCGATGATAAGAAGTCATATTATGATTTTGCTTTGTTCTTACTTCCATGGTGATTCAAACATTTCAGAGCATATTTTCTTGAAATAAACAGGCAATGGAGATAAGTGAACCTCAAAACATGCCAACCTGTGGTGGTCTCCACTCTGTTGGTTCTGATCTTACAAGAACTCGGGAAAGATCTGTTGATACTCATCAGAATGGATCGTCTAGAATTCAGGAGCAACTTGGAAACAACACATCCATCTGCAGAAATGAGGTTTAACCCCTTCTCTGCTTGTTTCATGTTTGATTATATATTACAGCTCTTCTAGTACAAACACCTTTGTAACTATATATGTCCTGTGTTTTGATATGCAGACAGCAGTGTCAAGGGAGAGTGGTATACCAGGGAACGATAAGCGTAATGGTGTGGATGGGAGAGGATTGATTAACTGTGGCGAGGGTAATGATACCCTATGTAGTCGTCCCAGTCAGAAAAAGCGCTCCAGGAAAACTAGAACGGTACATATTCGATCCTAACTTAATACTATAATCTTCATTGTTCAGTTTATTACTTTCCAACTTGAATTCCCTGGTTTTAACTTGTTAAAGTCTTTACTAGAAAATTGCATTAACCATAAATTACAATCATATTAACCCTGATTCCTTGTCTGTTTCATTTCTATACTTATACTTATTCAGTTGTAATGGTGGTTGCAGGTGAAAGAGCCTATCCTTCAAAAATGAAGCGTCAGAAATCTCAAGGTGGCGTGTTAGTGATAGATTATTGAAATAGTATGTCTGCCTGCTTACTAGACGAATAGAAATGACCTAATAACTTAGTTATATACAGTACAAATATAAATCATACGCACTGCTAGTGCTTCTTACTGTTTCAGAACTTCTGTTGTTAATGTATTACTACATTACATATCTCTACGTATTTGCCTGTTTCAAGTAAATGAACACTTGACCACTTGGTAAGTGAAGATGTAAATATGATTGAAACCCTGGGGTTGGTTTGAGCTTACAATTTTTTATTTTTTTTATTTTTGAAGGTTTGAGCTTACAATTTATTTATTTCTTTTAGTTATCTCTAGCATTCAGATTTTAGCGGAATGATCTAAACTAGGCTTGGGTGGAGGCCTCGTTTATACCGTGAGTCAGAAACTCATTTAGAGTGTGTTTGTTTTTTGCTGACTCGGTCCCCGAATCAGATGCAGACCGTTTGTTTTTTATCTGACTTGCAATCTGACTTAGACCTAACCCCTTACTCGGACCCATTTGAGTTAGGGAATAAAATGCCCCTGACTCATGGGACCAAGCCACTGACTCACATATTTTTGAATCAGATTAGTCAGAGCTGACTTAAAAAACAAACATATTGAGTCAGGTGATATCAGTCAAATCTAGATGAGTTAGATTCAGACGACTCAGATGAGTTAGGAAAAAACAAACACACTCTACTCTCTAGTAGTTGTCAGTGACATCTCGGCAGACAAGCCTGTTGTCCAATTGGAACAGTGACTCAGTGACCCTCCAACAAGGGAAGTGTAAAAGACCAAAGCTGTAAAATCCTCTCATGTGAGAACTTTCATGCCCTTAACCAGTCTGTTAACCTCTTTCATAGGACTTTACACAAAACCTCTGTGCTTTCTGTTAACCTCTTTTATAGGACCTTACGCAAAACCTCTGTGCTTTCTGAAGTCCAACTGTTTATTTGGAAGTGCAACTTTTTTTTTTTTGATCGGTTATTTGGAAGTGCACTGGAAACATCTTACCTACCAAAGAGCAACTCTCTCTTACCTACCAAATGGGGTGTTTTTCTTTGCCTAAAAATCACAGACAAAATAGATGGAATCCAAAGGGACTTTTGGCGGGGAAAACAAAAAAACAAGGGTTACTATCCCATCAGTTGGGGCTTCATGTGTGAACCAGTTGAAGTAGGTGGTCTAGGCTTTAAGGAAGCAAATAAAATGAATAAGGCAATGATTGCTAAACTAGCTTGGAGAATAGCAACTCAGCAGCACACTCTTTTAGGCTATGTTCTTAAGAACAAATATTTTAAAAACTCAACTATTTTCCATGCCAAAAAACATTACAATGCTTCGTGGATTTGGGGATGCATTATGCAGGGGATTTCTCTAATCCACAAATTCAGTTGCTGGGAGGTAGGCGACGGTAAGTCTATCAACATTTGGACTGATATTTGGATACGAGGTGGTGCAATCCAAGCTACAGCTGGGACTTTCAGGGCCTCCACAGCAGAAGAAGCAGAGGCTCTGAGCATGCTGGAAACAGCAAACTGGGCAAAAAGAATGGACTTAAAGAACTTCTGGGTGGAAGTAGATTGCCAGAGGCTAATCTTTTATGCTCAGGACAAGCAGAGCAACATCTTTTGGAGAAATCAAGCCATAGTCTCTGAAGCAGTGAAGATTTTGAAGACTTGTGAAAAAAATTTGGGTTTTATGTTTAAGAACAGGAAAGGCAATGAAGTGGCGGACATTTTGGCAAAAGAAGCGCGTAAACAAGGAATTCATAAACAACAATGGTTGTTTGATGCCACATTTTATAAATTCTGCTTTATTATCGGATGTATGTTTTTCTAATTCAATTACTAGTTCTAGCTTACAAAATGGGGTTAACATTATGTTGTTGGTAGACACCAATATCTCAAATCCGTTAGATGAGATAAGGGAAACCAACATTTTGGAAAATCCAGTGTTACGAATTCCTCATGCAGTATGTGTGATAGTAGCATGGAAACAACTGTTTGGGCTTCTACTCCTTCGGTTATGTTGTGCTCCAAGATTCTGGTTCGAACAAGACTGGATGCAGTTATTACCATTTCAATAAACACTAATGATCTCCCTATCAAAGTATAACCGGCTTCTGTTCCATTGTGATGTTTCATTCATGACATGGCAGGTGAGCACAATGGTTGCAAGACCATCAAATGCATAACGAAGATTGAAGAAAGTCTAGCTATATGGGAAACTATCAATTGGGCAAAAAGCTAGGACAATAACAGTCTCCATCTCCACCATCACATTGAACATAAAATTGCCATTAAATTACTCATGAAAAGGAAAATGTAAGTCAGCCGGGGATAGATTTTCAGAAAAAGAAGTCTCTTAAAAAAAAAGGTCAGCTGATGGCTTGATGTTCCTTGGATTAAAGGGTGAAGTTCTCTCGTTATAAATAAGAAACACTCCATAAAATAATAATTTACAATAACATTGAGACCCTGAGGTCCCTACCCCTAAACTTTCAATGTCTAACATTCTACGTGCAATTAACAGATTATGTGCAGCATCGTATTTTCACAGATTATGGCTTACAATCACAACTATAAAATTAGGAATAATGTGCAACAACAATCTGTCTGATGAGCTTTGTCGTCAACTTGAGCGAAAAGAACTCCGGTTTGCCATAGGAAAAGAAATTCCCAGCTCTTTACATAGTTCCTCATCAGGTTCTAAGCTTCCGGGAATTGCACCAAATACTTTTCTTGCTGCTTCAATCCCAGATGCCGTATAGTGCATGTAAGCAGATGCATCCTCCATGCTCGTTTTCATGTCTGGAATCTTAAACGACATCGACATAAACTTCGTTGACGATCGCGACAATTTTCTAGTAGAGGCAATATGCTCAAGGTCGACCACTTTTAGAAACCGCTCAGTAGCAGATTCCCACGAAAGCTCGTGCCTTTGATCTTCACTTAAAGGCACGGGCACTTCCGCCATGGCTTTTTGAATTTCTTTAACAAACCCATCTCCATCGTTAAAAGTTCGACAGTTTGGGAATTGCATAAAAAATTCATTTGAGGGATGGTTGGAACAGATTACAATTTTACCCATAGCCAACGCTTCAGCAGTCGTCGTGCAAACCACATCACTTGTGCTTGGATTTAGGAACAACTTGTATCTGAGGAAATAAAAACTAGCTATTAATATATGTGTGTGTGTGAGAGAGAGAGAGAGGGAGGGAGGAAGGGATGAAGGGGAGGAGCTTTGGAGCTTACTCGTGGAATAGGGGGTCCGCATGGTCACGCCCTGGATAGACTTCAACAGGCAGTTCCAATTTCTTAGCCTTTTCTTGGACTTTCTCAGAGTCTATTCCACTTCCGTATAAATCAACTGTGAGTCCAGTTAGTTGCTTCTGGTGCTTAGAGAGGAGTTGAAGGAGCTCTTTGTAACCTTTGCTCCAGACCATCTTCCCTATGAAGTATGCACCTTTGCTGAATGCTTGATTTTCTTGTAGCTGCTGCTGTTCTTGCTTCTTCTTTCCTATCTCAAGGAACTTGGGATTGACACCATGGACATTACAGATGATGGATTTTGGAAGATCCTGTGTTGCAGCTGACAATCTTATAACCTGCAGTATGGTGAAAAAAAGTGACTGACCATGTCAAAAACAGCTAAGTTACACAATTGCATTTATCAGAGTTTTAGTTCTTGTCTAATATCGAGATGAATCCAAAGGAGGTAATAACCTTAGCAATAACAAAGACACCTTAAGTGTGTTTTCGCTTAAGTGTTTATATCCTATTATAGCCGCTGTTTTTTTGCCAAAAGAAAGAAGAACTCCCCATTGCAGAGGATGTCCATGAATAACTTGTAAAGGGATCAAAGACATAATCAGAAGATCTAGGAGCTATCCATCAAATAGTTTCCGTATTTGCAGTAAAGTGATTGTTAGCAAAGAACTACCCACCACGGAGAACGTTCATGAATAACTTGTACAAGGAATTTAAGACTTAACCACAAATACCTTTTAATTTTATAAAAGTGAAGCATACTACAGAAATTTAAACACTTTTAAACTAAAAGTCATATCTTGAAGGCAGTGAACTGAAGTTATAAATTACTATTTTTCGACATGAATTCCTGTTATTTAGGGTGGGCTAAACTACAATAACTCATATATTTTTAAAATTACTTACAAATGTTACTATATTAAGAAAATTTGGGAGTGCCTGCTCGAAGGATATTAAATGTTTAGCAACAACTAGCAAAATTAAAGATTATGATCTTTCATGATCAACCAATGAGACATAAATGTAACCTGTAAGTGAACTTTAAATGCAGTGAAAGGAGAAGCTGGCACATTGATAGCAAAGAAGTTGTAGCAAAATCTACCTTGTGGCAATATATTTGAATAACCCAACTATTTAGGTATTTCAAGAGAAAAGCTTGAAATCTTCCGTTCTTTTCTCTCTTCACATATTCCAGATAATTGGTATGAACGATCCCTATAACTAGCCGGAACTTGGATTTCCATCTCCGTCCATGATGATACCATGTAAGATGCTCAGGCTCCTCAAGGACAGCAATATCCGCCTGTTCGTCAGGGATGATTTCAGTGATATCACCAATAGGCCAAATGCTCCCTTTTTCTTTATCAAACTGAAAACAACAAAAGCAACGTCACAACTTTGACAGCAAACATACTATGATAAAGATAGACTCAGGAACCTAAAGTTGGAACCAGTACTCTGTTTCGGCACTTACTGAGACAATTCAAACTCCGGATATTCAACTTACATCACAAAATTATACGAAGTTACGAACAAAGTGGTAAAAAGCTTTTTCTATATCAAACTGAAAACAGCAAAAAGTTATATCGCGACTTTAAGAGTAAACATACTACGATAAAGATAGACTTGGGAACCTAAATTTGGAACCCGTACTTCTGTCCCGACACTGACGAAGACAATTCAAACACAGGATATTAAACTTACGTCACAAAATTATACGAAGTTACGAACAAAGCGGTACAAAGCTTTTTCTATATCAAACTGAAAACAGCAAAAAGTGATATAGCTACTCTAACAGTAAACATACTGCGATAAGATAGACTCGGGAACCTAAAGTTGGCAACTATACATCTGTCCAACACTAACAATTCAAACTCCGGATATTCAACTTAAGTCACAAAATTATACGAGCCAAGTAACACAGAGCTTACACAAAGCGGGATACCATTCGGGAATGTATCTTTCACAATCAAAATCCTGAAATAGCAAGATATTAAGTAGTAATATTTACCTTTCCAGGATAAAAAGTTATGTTAAATCCTGATAAGAAGCCAGTCCTCTCCTCAAGCCACCGACGAACATAACCCTCTTGCTCAGAAGGGGTTTGAAAAGTGATTTGATTAGGATAAACTAATACTTGATCTTTCAAGGATAACCATGGAATCACTAAAGTAACCTTTCTCTCCCCATCCCTTCCAAGATATCCAGCACGAAATAGAGGATTAACAGCAGTTCCAGTCATCCATGGCAGACTGGCTGTAGTGAATATTGCGATTTGCCGTTTTTTGTCCATTCGGCATATGTAACTTCAATTTCAACAACAACAATAACAAATTTAAACAACCAACATATATATTGCGATAATCAGAATTTCATGTATTAACTGCATTAGAGGAAATCAAAATCACAAATAAATACAAAATCCACATTAACGTTGCATCTATCATATCGAAATTGAGAATTCACTGCAAAATTCTCGGTTGGTTTTAATAGAAACCCTAAATCATTAAGAAAAAATCGACAGAATAGAGAGAAAAGAGAGAATACCTAGTTATAATCGAAGTTGCGATATATTGATCAAACCGATAAGAGCTTGCAGCTCCGGGATTGAAAAAACTGTAGAGATGGGGAAAATGAAGAATATGCCAATTTACAGGTCTTCAATGGAGAGGCGTGATTGGAACAATTTGGTTGGGTCTGGGACAAGATGGGAATAAATGTTTTTATATTAGAGAGAAAAGATCTGGAATCTTTAATTAGTTTAGAAATTAAAATGTAATTATATTCATCTTTCTCCAAAAGTCTAGCTCCAGCCAATAAAAAATGAAAACATGACAGCAAGGAAACAAGAGAGAAAGCGAAAGAATATCCATAGACTACAGGGTCCCAACAAATGGGATATTTTTGCCAAAAGGAATATGGCAATGGACTTACCAAACAATCCAACTCACTTGACAAACCAGTATATTTGCTAGTTTGTGAATCGTCGCGGAGTCTCTACCGAGCGGCAAACAGCATGCCGAGTCTGATTGCAACAAAAAAAAAAAGCATCAGCGTACTTCAAACGGTGAATATCATTGGTGTTGTAATGTTCTTTTCATCGAAACATCATGTCCATTGAATATTTAGTTACGCTTCCATGTGTTCAAAATCTTACTCCCTATGTTTCTGGAAAAGAATACTATCAGTTTTTTAATTTGACGAACTGTTTTTATTCTCCTCTCTCCTCTAACGGCTATTTTTCTTCAGCCATCTTTTAATTTTTTTCATGAAACTGTAATGGCCATGGAGTAGACATTCCTACTTGTGTCAAATCCTTAGCTACAAGGGGTAAAGGAATGGGAATGGTTTGATGGGCTATCAGATGATAAAGATCCTTAAAAAAAATTAAATCAAAACCTGTTTAGTTTTTACAAACTGAAACTCAAAATGAATTTCACTTGCACATCTTTTCTTTTATTTGATTTCCTTTTATTTGACTCCTCTTCTTTTTTTCTTTAACAAAACCTCCGGATTTTTCTTAAAATACCCTCTCTTTTGGTCCTATACCTTTTTTCTAACCTTATTTAAATCGATAAAACGATTTTGGCTGATAGTAGTAACGGATTCTGAGACAAGAAATTGGTTTATCTGCATTCTGCATTAGTTTTAGCTGTAGTAGTACTAGATTTCTCATGAAATATAATACTTTAAGTTTTAAATTTCAAAGGGATGATTAAATTTTGCATAGAGTTCACTATCTAGGGTGAACCAAATTTTCTTGAATCTAACCCAGTCTCAGGGTTGGATTTTAGTCCTCTATTATCACCAGTATCATAGACAATTAGATAGAACATTAGAAAATAGATTGAGATTAATTTTTTGGATATTTTAGAAACGAGATCAACATTCCAATACACAAATCTTAGGTAATAGAAGCATCATACAATCCTTAGTATTGAAATCAAACATAGGACAAGTTTTTAATCATCTTCCTTCATCCTTTCTGCAACATCTTTCTTCTCCATCTCCTTATAATGCCCTTTCCCTCTTTGCCGGAGATATATGGTCTCTCTTCTTAGAATATACCCATAGTCGAATCCAGTAGACATCTCCTTATAATATACAATAGCATCAAGAGACGCCTCTCTCCATCTTCATCTGAATTCTTCTCTTAGCACTAATATGAAGCTTACCCTTCTCTTATTTCTTTAAGTTGCAGTAGGCCAACCATTGTGCCTGATTAGGATGAAGAAAGGCTTCTCTTCCACATCTATTACACAGATAATAGTGAATTCGATGTAGATGATCGTGTCTACAACGTATTACTCTGGTGGTTGAGATTGGAACATTATTGGGTACTTCTTTGTGACTGCAAGCCATTAGAGATTGATCATTCTTCTAAAATCTCAATTTAGGTGCTTCCTCTAAATTTTTCTGATGCAAATCATGTCTTTATCTAGTCTTATTATAGATAATTTCTTGCTTCTCCTTAATGAAGTTAGGTAAATCCATTAAATGAATACTCTCCATCTTCCTCTTGATGTCTCTTAGTTTTCTTATTCTTCTTTTTTTTTAAGGGAAAGAGGTGAACCTCTCAATTTCATTAATATTAGAAGATTGCATACATCAAGATCAAATACATCAAAGATGAAAAACATAATAAAATACAAATATTTTGTATCACAATAAAATTGCAATACATCATACATAAATACATGAATTTCATAAAGGAAATTGATGGTATTTGAATAATGGCTTTTGAATTAAGATTCTGCCATTTTGATTTGAAGAAATTCTCTTCTTCACTGTCTTCTTCATTAAGACAAAATTTCCCCCCAAAAGAGAATAATACGCACAGAACATCATTATCACGATTCCGTTGATGTAGAATCACGTCACAACGGGAGAAATCGTCCTTGTTAACATATATGAAACGATTATTGCAATCGACGGAGACGCCGTTAAGGCTATAATAAACCTCTGATGGGTATAACACCATTACAGAAGTGAATGAAACTGATGAAGAAAAACCCAAGGAAATCTGCAAATCGCTTATAATAGCGATTGTTTTATTTAAAAATATAATCTAACTATTTACTTATTATATCCAAATCTGCCTAGAAAATCTGAATAAATCAGATGATTTCCAAACATATTTGGATTAGGAAAATCAAATATTAAAGATTTGGTTTAAGGAGAAGTTTTAGGAAGAGAGAAAACGGTTTTGCAGAGAGTTTTTAGGAGAGAGAGGATGTACACAAAGCATATCCTTATCTACTCAATAATGTTCCTGAGGTATAATTGCAGCTAGCCTTAATTGCTAATTAGGAAGAGTTTTAATAATCCATAGTGGGTTATTCTTGTGGTAATAGGATTTTACACAAATTTATAAGTTTTGGTGTCCCTGGGTGTTAATACCGATTTTAGTCTCTCAAACATTTCTTAAGCTTCTGAAGATGCAGGTGATAGTTTTGTACTCTGATTTGTCATATGTTCTGATTTACGTAGGGTGCCTCATTTTTAAACCTGTACAAGTTTTCTTCTGAAATTGTGTTTGCATTTATTTAAGATCAATTCTATAAATCCCATAGAACTAGGATAAAGTAGTTTCTCCATCCCCTGATATCAGGTGCCTCTAAATAGAATTAAGTGACTATATTTCAGAACCGTCAAGGAACCACCCATTCACACAAATACAAGCTTTAAACATAAATGCTGCAACATTTTTAGAATCAGGTACTTCGTAACTTCTTAGTATAGGTTCCTAAGAAATTCTATCAACTTTCTACTTGTTTTAATGAAATTTGGAAATGTCTGGATAGATCATTGTGGGCTGAAAATAGTTGTCGATTAGTAAATTTATTTACACAATACGTACCCTTAAGCCCTTAGAGATCTTAGGATTAAATAAGGTAGTTTTAGTCTCTTTAAGAACTTTATCATGATAAGAACTTTATAGGGTAGTCCCTCTTTAAATTGACTACAGTTTTTTCTGAGACACTTCTCTCCATAGACAATTCAAATAAAGATAACTTATACCCAAGATAGTTTTAGTTTCCTCCCATCTTTTGACAATAGGAATAACAGAGTTAAACTTTGTAACAACCCATCAAAATCAATAGGAAAATACCATTATACATAAACATAAACATTAGAAACCAGTACTTTCTACACATAAAAGATAAACAACAAATTTAAACCCACAAAAATAAGACTAAACTTAGTAATTTCAACCATACTTTTAACATTTAACCTTTAGTCTGCTTAAAAAGCTATTTCACCTCTGGCATCAGCTTGCTCAGCCTCCTCAAAGTTGCATTTTCCTTTTTTTCCAGTTATATCTAGCTTCCATTCTCCGAACATAATCATAGTCATAACCCGGAGGCTTTTCACTATATAAAATATAAGCATCAATAAGAATACCTCGCTCAAGGTTATATTGAATCTCTGCCCTTATCCTTGCATCCATCTTTTCCTTCTCTTCTGGTATCATGTTGCAGTAGGAAAGATGCTTAGCTTGTTCTGCATGAAGAAATTGATCAGTGCCACATAGATAACAAAAGTAATACTGTACCCTATGAAGATGATCCTCCCTACATCGCATCACCCTAGAAACAGAAACAAGATCATTCTCAGGCACTTTGGTGTGATTACAAGCCATAGTTTAAAACTGGTAACTTTCTTTTCTCTAAATCTCCAGAATTGAAGTGCTTTTCTCTTAGACTGTAGAGCAATATATAATGGTATTTGGCCTAGTTCCTTTCTAGAATTTTGGAGCATGCGTGTAGACTCTTGCACTTCTTTTTCGTTTAATTATGGTAAACCTCTAGTATTCTTATCTTAAAGATTTACTTTGATTTTTATCTCACCTAAATCGCTTCGATCTCTGATGTAGTCTCTGAAACACGCTAAAAATATTATAAGTTTGTAAAAACATCAAATTTAATCAAATCAGTCGAGCCTTTTTTTTTTTATCTTCTCAATACAAATAGGTTTTAATAGAGTAATAGACCCCTAATAAATTTAGGTGTATTTAGGCTCTTACATTACAAGATTAGTGTGCACTCTTTCTACATCTTTCCTGCTCATTGGAAGTGACAGAATGCCTTCTTATATTGTCTTAGTCTAGTAAAGAAAACCACAACCTATTAGCTAGATGAATATTCTTAAATAATATCAAGCATTAATGAGACATATAGGTTTAAGCCATTTATTTTATCCTCTGTAAAAGGAAAATTCCCATAGGCTATTTAGTAACACCTTAGGCCTATGACATGTACTAATAGGGCTGCTTTTTATGTTTCCCAATCTATGGTCTTTGAGCTATCAGTTCATAGTTCTACTCTCAATCTTTAAAATGTAATAGAGCAAGGTAGCATTGGTAAATTGAGGATACTTAGAAATTTTAATAGCTTATTTAGTGAGGACTGAAAACAATAGGATTACTGATTATATTTAATTTTTTCTACTTAGGAAGGATCATTCTTAAATAGGACAGTGATCAATTTTCTTAAAATAGCTTTCTTATTATTTAGAGAATACTATTCTGTCATGTGAGTACTCCCTTTCTTAGTTTGGCTAAGTCGTATCTCAAAGGAATTCTAAGGAAAAGTTTAAGAGCTAAATATGTATTATCTTTCTAATCTCTTATTCTCAATAAAATAGATTATTTAGGGTCTCTCATCCCAAAAATATTATAGAATATCAATTTCCTTGCATGGTTCCCTTAACTTGCCCTGCTATCTCTCTTTCAAGCCTCCTTGATTTTGTTTTCCTTTTTACATGCATTGTGCTAATAAGATAAAATAGCAATGTCAGTGTCATTCAACCTCGTTTTGTTGGACTCTGTTCCCAGGATAATACACATCCCAACAAATAGTTTAGTCAAAGGCTAGCTGTTATTTTTTCCTTAAGGTATCATTTCTATCAGTTTAAATTTGAATCTTGAAGTTGTCGATTGTTGATTGGCTATGATATAAGAAAATCTTTCTTCTCGAACTCTTCATCATTCACGGGTACTGCAACATAAAAATTTCTTATAAATTTTTCATCTATTAAGTTATCCTCACCATCTCTATATAACCTTTGCTATAAAACTTAGTAACCATACATGCTTCCTTCCTGAAATCTATCCTCTTTCTCAATGGGAGATCACTTAAATCTCTACAAACACCTCAGTGGCCTCTCATTAGCTCAGCGTTTTGCAAACCACAGTAATACTGATCTTCTCCCTACTCCTCATTCTTTCATTAGAGACTATGGCATTAAACCATTTAGTATCTTGGTTAGGGTTTTTTCAACTTCTATTCTGAAGCAATGAGAGGTTAGAGGAGCTTTGAATAACTTCTGGGGGTACATCTAGGTTTTCAAATAAGGTAAGTAGATCCGAACCTCTTCATTATCACCTTTTGAACAGAAGATGATTTCATTTGAATTTCAACAAATGGTCCGTGGTATCCATTTGGTAATGTTCTTACTGCAACAACTGCTTATCAAGGAATGGGTATTTCAACTGACAAAGTTAAATAAATCCCGATATGGGCAACCATCTCAAATACTAAATATGAGCATAGGAAAAGTTATGAAATGTTAGGATTAATTGCCAGTAAGATTGGAAAAGTTTCAAGAGTTTGCAAAGGTAGTGAAACACCTGATTGCCAACCTAGGGTTTTAGTTTGGGTAAACATCGAAAAACCCCTTATAGATCATCTATTAGTCAAAGTGGGAAGATATCCAGTCACTTCTATCTACTTCAACTACTTAAATCTTCCTTCAAAGTTTTTCTCTCACTGCCTACGTTTTGGGAACAAAGTAGGAAATTATGTTGTTCTTAAAGGTAGACCTTTAGAAGATATCTATGATATCTCAGTCGACTCACCCTATCCAAGTGATGACATAAACTGGTTAAATGATGAACTTGTCCAAATTTGGAACCCAAAAGATAATTTCGACTGCCATGGGAAGACAGTACCAGTTGAGACTTATCTTTCTCAGCCAGGTGTACGTGAAACCTTTACGAACATTTTTAGAACCTACGTAGATGAAGAACTATCCTTTCAGGATAATCATCAATCCTATGAAGTTTTAGGACCTTTTGTAATTGAAGAAGATATGCCTCAAGCATCATCTACGGTGCTAGGAAAAAGGACTTTTCCTTTCAACTTGCCAGAGAACTTTATTCCTCTGCAGGAATCAAAGGAAGAATCGTTTCGATCCGCTAGCTCTAAAACGTTCAGAGTAATCGCTGAGTCAAGATCGACTGAATCGATGCTTCAGAATGGTTTTGGTCTTTTACAGGATATTGCTAATTCGGCTCAGCAATTTAGGATAAGTTCCCCTTCTCCTATGAGAAGAAGACTTTCTTTTTCATCCTTTGAAAATGCTAGGGATTCATTCGAATCCCTAATTTCACGTCTGTCCTTATCTCCTAAAAATTCAGTAATCGCTCATTCTCCTAATCAAAAGAAACAAATTTTCATTGCATCCAATTTTCAAACCCCTTTAACTCAGCCAAAATCATCTTTCAAAATATCAGTTTCAGATTTTTTATCTTCTTCTTCGTCGGAAAATCTCTGCTCCATCCCTTCGATGGATGGGGAACTTTTACAAATTGATCAATATGGGTCTAATATTATTTGCAACAAAGCTCAATCAAGCGCCAATCTACCAATTTCATTCTCAGTCCTAACCCCTTTGAAGCAACAGGAGGAGACACAAGTACTTCTCATAAAATTCATACCTTTTTCTTGTTTCTGTTTGCTTAATTTATTTTCAATCATCTAATTTTATTTGCATATCCTGATCATCCTGTTTAATACATATTTTACAACTATAAGTTTTTGCTTAGTGTTTTACACAAGTCTCTGTTTACTTGTTTACCTGCATCCTCAATTAGTTTGACCTACAATTTAAGACCAATAATCTGTTTGTTACTTTGTCTGTCACTTGATCCTTAAAGTTGAAATGAAAATCTTAGCTTGGAATGTGCAAGGATGCAGAAATCCTTTGGCTCAAAATCATTTGGCAAATCTAATTAATACAGAAAAACCTAAAATATTATTTCTTTCAGAAACCAAGAACCAAAGACAATTTGTTAAATCATTAGTATCATCCTTTCCTAATTACCATATAGTAGACCCCATAGGTACAACATGGGGGCTTGTTATAGCTTGGATCAATGGGTTTTAATTTGAAATAGTTCAGTGGAACATCAACATGATTAATATTATTGTTAACTCGGATTTTGACACCAAATAATGGGCTCTAACATGCTTTTATGGTAGTCCTTATCCCTTTAATAGAAACATAGCTTGAGATTTCTTAGAAGAGATAAGTGTACAAATAATTAGGAGAAATATGCCATGAATAGTTCTAGGAGACTTTAACATGATTTTTAATCAATCTGAGAAGTTAGGAGGTCTACCTTTTAATAAATCTAACAGTGATTATTATTACAACATTTTAGAGAGAGCTGGCTTATATGATTTAGGTTTCTCTGGTTCGGAATACACTTGTGATAATCATAGAGAAGGCAATCAAAACATTCAGGAAAGGCTAGATAGAGCAGTAATTAATGATGATTGGCACTCTCAATTTCCTAATGCTTCCCTGAGATACCTTGTAGCCATAGGCTCTGACCATTACCCTATTATGCTTTATACTAATAACATA
Source organism: Papaver atlanticum (assembly GCA_023531105.1). Taxonomy (NCBI): domain Eukaryota; kingdom Viridiplantae; phylum Streptophyta; class Magnoliopsida; order Ranunculales; family Papaveraceae; genus Papaver; species Papaver atlanticum. The sequence continues at coordinate 10,924,077 of JAJJMB010012161.1, forward strand.
ACATCTAAACTTAAATGGGTCTTTAAGTTTTATGACACTTGGTTGAAGGAAAGTTCATGCATTCAAGTAATCAAACAAACATGGAAAGATCATAATGCAGAAGATATCCCCCAAAGTTTAGTCACAAACTTGAACACCCTAGGAACTAACTTATTTGACTGGAAAAGAAATATCTTTGGGCTACCCTCAAAGAAGATTAAAAAACTTCTTAAAAATATTGAAAGACTAAAAGCAAGTAGATATACTGAGCATCAATAGAAAAAAAAAATAGAAAAAAATTAATAGAATTAGAACTCCTATGATACCCAAGAAGCCATAGCAAAGCAACAATCTAGGGATAACATTATTGAGTTAGGGGAAAGGAATACTAAACACTCCCATACAATTACCTTAAAAAGAAGAAAATGAAACAACATAGAGAGTATGCTTAACACTCAAAATGTGGTTACTAGAAATAAAACTGAGATCAGTACAATCGTCACTGATTATTTTCAAACTCTTTTTAAGGAAATATCCTCTTATCAGCATAAAGATGACCAACTGTTTAAAGATATTATACCAGTCCTATCCATTCAAGACAATTCTAGTATATTGATCCCCCTACTAGGGAGGAAATCTTTCTAGTTTTAAAAAACGGGAAACCTAATAAATCTCCAGGACCTGATGGGTTCCCAGTAAGTTTTTTCTTGCACAATTGGGATACAGTAGGTACTCAAGTCACTTTGACTGTCCAAAATTTCTTTTTAAATAAGAAAATGCATCCTGAATTAAATATGACTCGTCTTTTTTTAGTTCATAAGGTGAAACAACCTAAAACCCCCAGCCAATTTAGGCCAATAGGGTTGTGTAATATAGTTTATAAAGTAATAGCAAAGATTATAGCTAATAGAATTAAACCCTTTTTGGAAAAAATAATCTCTCCCTTTCAGTCAGCCTTTCTTTCTTCTAGACAAATTTCTGATAATATTATAGTAGCTCATGAAATCATACATTCCTTTAAAAATAAGAAAGCAAGAACTGGTGACTTAGGTTTAAAAATCGACATGTCTAAGGCTTTTGATAGGGTCAACCGGAAATTTATTCTTTCAGCCTTGACTTCTTTTGGTTTCAGTAAAGATGTTTGTTTGCTTATAGAGCAATGTATTTCAACAACTACTATTTCTGTTCTTTTATATGGCTCTCCTGGTGAGGCTTTTAACCCTTCTAGAGGCTTACGCCAAGGAGATCCTCTCTCCCTATACTTATTCATTATATGTATGGAGATTTTTATAGACTTCTTCTTCATCAAGAGAGTAAGAAAATCTTACATGGAGTCAAGATAACTCCCAAGAGTGAACCAATCTCACATCTTTTCTTTGCAGATGATTTCCTCTTCTTTGTGAAAGTTGATCTTGTAGAATGTAGGAATTTACTTGACATTATAGCAATTTTTAGCAAAGCCTCTGGTCAGCTTATTAACTTTGAAAAGTCTTGGGTTTTCTTTGGTAGAAAAGTGGCACCAAAACATCAGAGAATGATGTCTAATCTCCTGAAAATAAAACATATAAGCCTTAAGGACCTTTATCTAAGAGCTCCCCTATTTATGGATAGATCCAAAATAAAAACCTTTGCACCAATTTTAGAAAGAATAAAATCTAAATCCAAATGATGGAAAGGATTAGTTCTTTCTCAACCCCGCAGATCTGTCTTAAATAGAGCAGTCTTATCTAGTATCCCTACTTACCAAATGGGATGTTTTATCCTACCCAAAAAGATAACCAATAAAATTAACGCAATACAGAGAGATTTTTGGTGGGGAAAAGAAACATGAAGAAAAGGTTTCTACCCTAAGGCATGGCCAAGTCTATGCAAGCCTATTCAAAAAGGGGGACTAGGTTTTAAGGATGCTCGTAAATTCAATCTTGCAATGCATGCTAAACTAGCTTAGAGGTTAGTTAAGGAACCAGATGCTCTTTGGGTCAAAACTATGGGCTCTAGATATTTTAGAACCATACAACCCTCAGAGCTAAAGCTAAAACTAATGGTTCCTGGACTAGGAACTATATAAGTCAAGGATTAGAACTTATCTATAAGTATAGTATCTAGGAAGTTGGAAATGGTCAAGATATTAGTATTTGGAATGACAAATGGATACCTGGATTAACTGAAACCCTAGAAAACTTTCGTACTACACAAAATAATCACATTACCTTAGTTTCAGACCTAATAGATCAGGAAAATAGTTCTGGAATCTTGACATCATAAACTCAGTTTATCTTGATGATATTGCCTCTAAGATTAAGAAAATTTATCACTTTAAAGACAAGAATCACATTCTTAAGAAAGATCAACTAAGATGGACCTTAACTAAATCAGGGGACTACACTGTGAAATCCTTATATGACAAATTGAATGAAACTGGTATTGATATAGTTAGCCTAGATTTGCCTGACTCTTTTTGGATAGCTGTTTGGAAACTAGATATATCTCAAAGAATTAAACTATTTCTATGGAAGTGCCTTCAAAATGCTTTATCTACTAACTCTAAGTTGTGTGGAAAGGTGAAAGATGTTGAACCTCATTGTACCATGTGTGGAATTGAAATCGAAACTACTGAACATCTTTTATTACACTGCCCTTATGCTAAAGAAGTATGGAATTCAGCTCCTAATCCCATCTCTCTTAACATAGATTGTTCAAGTACATTCTTAGAACTTTGTAAGGATTAGATCAATAACCCTAGAAAATATATTTCTTTAAAACTAATGCTTACTAAGATGTGGTTCATTTGGAAGGAAAGATGCAACAGGGTTTTTGTAAACAACTCAACACCAACTAAGACCTTGGCTATAGAAATACAAGGATATGTTGCTTTCTGGTCAAAAAGAAGTACTACACATGACAAAACTAAAAAACAACATAAGAAAACTCCAACTCCAGTTTGGAAGGCACCTCTAAAGGACACTCTTAAAATTAATGTTGATGCTGCTTGGATTTCCGACATTTTACCTTCAAGTTATGCTATAATTCTAAGAGATGATGCAAGCAACTCAGGAGGAGGAAAAGCAGGTCAGTCAGCAACCCCAGACCCACAAAAAGCGGAGGCTTTAGGAGTGCTACAGGCAACTATTTGGGCACAGGAGAAAGGTCTGGAAAACTTTAGCATTGAAGTAGACTGTGAAAGCCTCTTTAATTACATTCAAGGAAAGAAATCTGACATCTCTTGGCGTTCCAAAGCCTACTTAGATGAAGCAGACAAATTAGTTCACTTATGCAACAATTTTTTGGGTTTTTATTTCGTTCCAAGACTAGGAAATATGGTGGCAGACACTTTAGCAAAATTTGTTAGGTCTTTAAATTCAACTGTTTTATGGGAAAACATCCCTCCTTCTTGTATTCAACAACAACCATCAGTAGATAAATCTAACATCAAAAAATCCTCATGTGGATCGATATTAGATGGCTCTACTTCTTTTGAAACGCAGGCTCCCCGGGGGTCTTAGTTTGCTTTAATGAAATGCCTTATTTACAACAAAAAAAAAGTTTTTCAATTTGACCTATCTTTAGGCTAAAATAAAAAAGTTATAGTACTACCTTTTTTCTTGAAACAGAGAGTATTTTGTAAGCCCTGAACGGCTCTGATCTTCTTTTCAGAGAGAGAACTCCTCCAATTCTCATTTATGCTTTCTTGTGTTATTTGGTTAGAGAACACTCTGCAATTATTTCAAGATTCTTTCAGTGATTTACACTTGTTCGTGATGAATCATACATATAGTAAGTAACACCAACACCCCCATATATTTTCTCTTGTTAACACATTTTGTTTACAATCCAGATACATCAGCCTGCTATGAGACTTGGGAGTCAATTCTCAAACAGTTAGCTTTTATCAACATGTGAAGACAGCTCGTTATTTACATTCTACGTATCTAATATGTGAAACAACATGGGTGTACCAAATAGCTTCCTAGCCTAGCTACTTGCATTGTTTTCAGCTTACTTGGATACTTTCTTCAACACCCTTCAAATGTTCAGTGATCATCATCCAATTCATTTAGGAATGATTGATTTGTCCGCTTCCGGGATTGCCTCCTATGCTTTTTGAGCTGAAGACGAGGTTCCACTTGTATAACACCCATCTCCCCCACTTTGTACCTGCAAAATCAAACATGTTTGAGAAATAATTTTTTTGAGTACTCTAGTAAGTTTTAATATAAGCATTACAGCCACCTGCAGGGGTAACACAATGTTGAAGTTACTTATGCGCGAGTAAAATCAACAAGTACAATTTCCCAACGCAAAAGCTGATAAAGTACTGGTACTATCCGTTCAACATTCTCACCTCAGACATCTATAACTACCAAGCATTTGCAATATAAAATTTTCTGTGATAAATGAAAGTCTAGAAATTTTCATCCACAAAACTCAAGAATTGAAAATTGAGATATATGAGTTACTCCAAGTTATAGCATTCATACCTTACATCGCTTTCTCTTTTGGTCCCTATTGTTCTTTTCTGGAACTCTTCTCTAGTTTTTATTTCATCAAGCAATTGAAGATAGTAGGGATATCTTTCCCAGTCTGCTGTCACCACACATCCCGGCTCACCGACATGCAGACAGTCATTGAATGAGCATGTTGTAGGGCCACCATCCTCAATCATCTTCCTAATCTGGGGCAGAAAAGAAAGGTGTGTCATCCACCAATTATATTAGGTGACATGGAAGAAGTTAAGCGGATGAATTATAAAAATGTAAGAAACGGACCGAACCTCGGGGAATAATTGTGGAAGCGATACTTTTGTTGCTTTCAGCAGTGTAGGCTGACTGAACCCTGGTGTATCAGCAAGATATCCTCCCCCAGATATTGGAAGTAATGAAACGTGTCTTGTTGTATGCTTTCCTCTACCACTTTTAACTGAAACCACACCAACTGGTTGATCTTCCAACCACTTGCTACCTTCAATCTACAAATTGTCAATAGAAACATATTATCAAGATGCAAAAAGACACTAACAACATCAGGATACAGGGAAGTAGTTTGACTTTTATCTGTGAAGTAAAATACCGCAAATATGCATGTACAATTCATATGAAAGTTCTGTCAATTAGAGAACAAGTGAAAATAAAATTAGTAAACTCACATTTACAGACTGGTTATCTCCTTCTGAAACATCAGAAACTTGTTGACTGCTTCTCAACACATTAATAAGGCTAGACTTTCCAACACCACTTGGACCTACAAGCACAGTTGTTTGATCTCTCAAGATGAAATACAGGGAATCCAATCCATTTCTGGTATCCACACTGCAAAAGACTGGTTCATATCCCCATCCACGAAGCCTTGATTCCCATTCCAACCGTGTCTGGATCAACAAGACTAACAAATTAACAAAGGAAGAAGAAAATAAATACACGGACCATATTATGTAATAACAAGAACAGCGATAAACAAGTTTTGCTTCTGAATTCTTTTTATGCTGTAGGAAAAAAATTCATAAAAAATTCAATTAAGACAGGTCGATTATTCATTCTATTTCTATGCCTCTAATCATTTACTACCTAAGAAATCTAGCAGCGAAGACCTTCCATGGATGCTTCAATAATACGACAACAATAACACAACTTCGCCACCAATGCCTCTATAACCAAAGATCGTCTACATGTTACTCTTTTATAAAGAACAACTTTTTAGCATCTCACAACTAAAACTACTCAGATAACTCTTGTCCAGGCAAAATCTAATGGCCAAGGTATAACAGATGTCTACGAGAATTGATTCCAGAATATCAGGAATTAACAAGCTGCATAACCTATATTAATTGAGTAAAAAATTAAAACCCACCGGATTATCTACAAACTCAAAAATGGAGGGACACATTAATCAATCTACATGATCGCACCAGTGAAACAGTCTAGTTGACTATGTCGATAAAGTGATCAACATTTTAATACACAGACATACTTTCTCAGACTTCTAAATGCAGGCAATATGGCCTATGTTGACAATAACCGACATTGTATGGGAATCTTGCACTAATGCTTTTTAATGGGAGGTAGTTCCTTGGGGTTTTCTTAGCATGACATTCAACGATAATCAAAGACATAAAAACTTACAAAAATCTCAAAGGACAACTAACCTTTTCGTCCACAAGTTCACACTTGTTTAAAGCTAAAGTAAGAGGAATTCCAGTAGATTCAGCTTCAATCAAAAACCTAGTAAGTGCAAATGCTTCAATCTTAGGTTGTTCTAATGAAAACAAAACCAACAGATGATCAACATTAGCAACAGGTGGGTCCATAATCTCTGAATCCCTTTGATAAACATTCTCAATCATTCCTCTTTTATCATTCCAATCAATACCTCCAACTAAAACCTTATCACCTACTAAAACCCTTCTCTTAATTTTCTTCAGAACCGCTTTCACAACACATAATAATTCCACCCCAATTTTACCTTCTTCAACTTCTTGAACTTCACTAATTGATTGGACCACTACTCTCATGAAATTAGCTTGGGCTGATGCAACCATACCCACAGCTTGATTTTGCAACAACTGAGGAATAACATTATTATCGAGAACCGGGGATAGAGATGATTGATTAAGTTCTTTTACTGAATCTCTTGCTTTGAGTAAATTCTTATTGAGTTGTGTCCTCCTTTGATGGACATCTTGACGAGCTGCTGCCATTGAAATTACACGGAATTTTGTGGATAATTTGTTGAAGTTTCTAATATGAAATGAGTTGTTAAAGAAGACATTGTTATTGCAGATTGTTGGTAATGATGATGAGGATTTTGTTGTTGTTGGAATGATTGAGGTTGCCATTTTTTAGGGTTTGTGCAATTGAACATTAGAAAATTGAATTCAAGTTTTCTAGGGTTTTCTCTGCTACTAGCAAGAGCCAAGAGAGCTTTTCAGTTTTCAGTGTAAATAAATGTCTTATCCTGGAATGAGTTACTCCCCGCTGACATTCCCGCATAAGTTTTCCCCCTCGAAGCTGCAACATAGAAATCGGCGAATCGGAAGTTCGGTTTTGTCCACAAATGACCACGTGATATTTTTTCTGATTTAGGTACCTCCCTGAGTCCCTAGTTTGGGGCCTATAAATATTTAATATTTTTCCTTTTTTTTCTATAAACGAGTAACTTTTTATTAGAAGTTACAATGAATGTAGATGACCGGAGCTTGAGGAGATGTTTAAACTAAGTGACGAAGCTTTAGCAGAATATGTTGCTGCTGAAGTTGCCAATATTATTGTTGTTGTTGATGCTGCTAGTGCAGACAGTGGTGTTGTTGTTGCTGCTCATAATGTTTGTGCTTCCGGATGTTTTATTATGCTAGCTAATTAAATTTAAGATTCTAAGACCTGTGATGGTTTTTAATTATGGTACAATGGTATTATGGTACAATTAATTTATGGGTTTTAATTATAATTATGGTATGCAATGGGTATATGGTATGATTGGTTTTTCATGATTCAATTGTTTTTCCCGTAAATACAAGCATACAATCAGCTTATATAGGTATTCATGTAATCCGATTCTTCAAGCCTTAAAAAATGTCAGTTTTCTGTATCTCTTTCTAGACATAATCGGATTACGTGTGCAACAACATTAACTGATTGTGGTCGGTGAAAAATTCAATATTTTTTGTTGATTTTCAAAGAAACAATCGGTATATGTTGACAACCACAAAGACCGATTCTCTTTGGCACCGAACAATAATCGGTCTTTATGGGCATTAACAACGGCCGATTGTGACCAATAATTTCACCTTTTTCGAGAAAATTAGTCGTTGGGGTCTTTCTCTATACAAAGAGACCTCATTCCTAGACCCAATTTGCCCAAAACTTGCATATTATACTCCATCCACTACTCAAACACCACACACCTACTTTCATATACTCTACAAACACACATTTCATACCTCTACAACCAAGGCATCATTTGATTCAAGTGAAGATTTGGCGATAATCAAAACATGGTACGTCGAAAGTCAAGTTGTAGATGTCTCCCCCGTAAGGGTAAATCCCAAAACCTTTTGGGAGAAGATATATATCAAATATGTGCGTGATTATGGGAATACAAAAGAGAAGAACTCTTCAACAAATTCATGATAGGTACCAAGTTATCCAAAAGGCGATAATCGATTTTGTAACTATCCAACAACGGATCTTCAATCGTAGCCATTTAAGCTTGTCTCTGCAACAATTAATAAGTATTTTTAGAGTTTATTTTACATAATCTAAGTTATTTGATCTTCCATGAGAACAACACTAACAAAGTAAGTTTGTGTTTGTGTTTTTGTAAGAACAAGTCGTGACTACTTTGAGGAAAAGGGAGAAGCATTCATATTTGATGACACCTATCATTTCATGATATCCAAAATTCCGGAGTATGCCCCGGACTTTATGGAAGGTTATATTGAAGTGGGCGGGAATTCCTCCGACGAAGATGATAGTTATAGAAGTTTTTGTGTAAATTTTGTGAGTAGATCTCTATGTAAACCCTCACGAGACTATAACTCGTCCACTAGGGTCGCATAGGGGTTCAAAGGCTTATTGCACGTGTAATGACCCGACCCTCCACCGATACTGTCCCCACTTAGCCACTGTGGTTATCCGACGTGTGGGGTTTCCAACGGGCACCGCTGTGGTTGTTCGACATCAACTTCCTGGGAGGTCACCCATCCTATGACTACTCCCGCCTGAGCACGCTTAACTGCAAAGTTTTCTGCCAACTCTGGAGACAATTGTGTTGAAAAGGCCTCGGTGTTAGGAAAGGACAAACCATTACCTATATTTCAATCGGCGAACCACAACCGAAACCGGGGTATTACGATACGTGTTAAGTGCATCTGTGATGCCTATGAAACTGAGTTAGATTTATTTGAAATAAGGGCCAATGTTTTTTGGTACCACCATAGAAGTTAGTGAAACACAGTACCACAATTTAACATAATAGCATTCCATTTTTCTGTTTTACTAGTTCGCTCCCAACAAAACAAATAATACATAATCATATCCTAGGACTTGGAGTCGCACACACGTAATTAGATTTTAAATCCACTTGTATGATTGATTTGGTTTATTTGAGATCAGAGTTTTCCAATTTTCAGGCATCACTCCATTCAACACAATCAAGAGTTGGCACATAGACGGTTGATCTTTTTTTTGATTGATAAAATAGATGGTTGTTGTAATGAAAGAGTATTGATTTGGTCGGTAAATTTGTGATTCAGGTTTTACAGTTTAAAGAGTTTTAATTAGACTCGTGATGGAAAATCTTGGATGGTCCTTTAAGGTTCCGATCAGAATTTATATCATTTCTGTGGGGTATTTGTTGAATGACTACTTAGGATTTCCATTCATAGTGGTTGAGAAAAAGCAAGTTTGTGTTGCAGATGATTAACTGTATGGTATAAGAAAGTTTAAAATTTATTAGTTATGATAATTCATGTGAACCCAAAAAACAGTATCTTGTGTAACTGATTTCAAATCCCTATTCTTGAGACTTCAATATGATGTTGTTTCAATTAGTTTTACTTTTTCCTCAAAGAGTAGAATCCTTAATGCGAACTAGAAACAGTATCCATTAGATATTAATTTGTGGAAATTAGATAAATGCCCTTACTTTTAATGCGCCTACACAAGTACCCTTATCAACAATAATAATACCCTTCATATTATAAAAGGAAATCCATTAGATCATTAATACCAAAAATACCCGTGTATACTGTTAAGGTTTATAGAAAATCATTTCTTTTATTTTTATTTTTCAGATCTAAGCTTTCTCTCTACTGCTCTCCCAAAAACAGCCACCACCATCACTGTCGTTTCTCCACCCCATTTTCAGCCGTCTTTAATGATGATGATGCTGGTGATGGAGGATATCGAATCTCTATAAATCAATTAATCTGAATGATATTTTTTTATTGGATTTCACAAATCTATGTTCACTAGTTGATGATGGTGGTGGTGGTGGAGGAGGATACCGATTCTCTATTCCGTCAGTTATTGTTGTTGGCGATGATGATGATAATAAAGGTGAGGTCGCGGCGGTGGTGGAGGAGGATATCAAATCTATGTACTATTAGATGATTTTCAGATTAATTTCTTTAATCTATGTACTATTTGAAGATGATAATGATAGAACTGGTAAATTTCTTTAACCCTAAATCTCTCTTTCTATAAATTTCCGGTGGACGACAATATACCTAGACCTGCCGATGTAAAAAGTGGACTAATCAAGATAGTTGCAGCTGGTAAACTTCCAATTGCATAAAATTATTGTCTTCTTTCTTGTTCGATCTGAAGTCTAGAGAGGGTAATTGCTTGAGATGGTGGTCAAATTGTGTTAGAGCGTAGCTCGGTTGAACCCACCAAGCATTGGTTCAAGTTTGGTTGTCATATTTTAGTGAATCAAAACTCATCTAAGAGTCGCTTGATTATGTACTAGAGACAACTTCGTATAGGTTAGACTAGAAAGTCTAAGAATATGAGACATACAAGTATTACTCGAAGACCTGAAGAATGTGAAGAAATAACGAGCTACAATGACGACATCATCCTTCCTCTTGAGGTTGGTAATATTGACTTGAACTGTTTCATTCCTAACGTATCTTTCAAGTCGTGCTATATTGAAAACATAACTGCGAAGCTGTGAATGAATATTTTACTCTAGTAGTGAGACATGATCATATGATCATAGTATTAAGGAATTAGACTACGAAGTATAATGTTTATCTTTTGAACTTCGTAGATATGACATTTACATAATCTAATGAATGTTATTGTGATTATGTGTATGGGTAAATATGAAGATTTCATCATAGGAAACAATGTTTACATTTGTTTAAAGGAAGTACATTCATGAACTTGTTTTATAAATCGAAAGGGAAATCGCTAGGCTTATTGGTATTGTTATTCATTGCATATCTTTGGATTACCAATATGTGTGAGTTAGTAGAACCGATCATAACTTGTTATATATCTTGGTATAACTAATCACAATGCCTGACTTATGATTTGGTATGACTAGTTTTTATTAATTATTATAACCGATCCTAAGTAATCACCTGAGATGGTATGATCGATATTTGTAATTGGTGTGACCGATCCTAGTAATTGGTGTGACCGATCACAAAAGAGTTATGTAATCGATCCTTGTAATTGGTGTAAGAGGTCCTAGTAATTGGTGTAACCGATCCTGGTGACTTGTGTAACCGATCACAAGCAATACCATGAGTATATGGTAATAGGTCCTGGTAATTGACGTAACCGATCCTGGTAACTGATGTAACCGGTCTTGGTAACTTGTGTGTCCGATCATAAGTAATCCATATTAAGGTAAAACCGATCCTAGTGATTGGTAGAACCGATTGAACCCATGATTGTGATTTGATATTTGATCAATCACATAGTTGTCTTGGAATACATATGAACCAATTCTAAACTTGTTTGGAAGTGTGGTATAATCGATTCCAAGATTGTAAATATGAAAAATGATTTACAAAGAAAAGATTGCAACATACTTTGAACACGAACATTAACTCTTATCTTTTATTGTTCAAAGTTATTCCTTAATTACTCAAGGAGATCCCGGTCCGAAATAAATAATTAAGGTTGTTAGTTTTATATGCTTTAATTACCAGCAATTAAATGCATATCTCTAGAGAATAACAATTAGCAATGTGCATTTACTAATTGGAGATTTTCTATTGAGAGATTTCGGAAAATATTGGACAAAGCATTTCCATGAATTGTGAAAACCGATTTGGGCTTTTATTGCATATCTTGAGAATAATTTGGTTTTGGAAATTCCTTGGTTTACATCCTTGGTTTCCAAATATTGCAAAAGTTGAAAACCCGAAACACATATGTTTATGCTAAACACAACTCATGCAAACACAAATTGATTCAACACATTGTGACTTTTTACATATGAGTTTAATCGGAACACCTTATGATCCTTTGATAAAGCCTACCAACTTGGGCTAGAACTTAATCCCGCTAAATCAAAAAGTCACACAAACCATAAGGGTTCACATCATATGAGATCGAATATTAAGGTTATGAAAAATGAAATCAGACATCCCATAAACACATTAGTTGTTTGATGTTTTGAAGTTCGATTAACATTTGTTGATTTCACATCTAACACGGTTAATTAACACCTAAACGATTAATTAGCACTAATTAATCAGGGGTAAACTAGCCATTTTGTAAAATAGTTGGCTAAGAGGTTTTTGGAATTACTTCTTAATAAACACCTTTTGTCTTCTAGTGATAGGTCTCAGACAATTCTTGTAGGCCCTAAACTAGCAAGGTTTGGGTACTATGACATATTATGAATGAAATTCTGGGCATGAGATGATAGAAAAACACCCATATTAGATTTATATAAACCTAATATATGAGCTTATGAAAACAGTAAAAGGTTTTTTTATATAAAACAAAATAGGAATGTATATGATGAAATTTGGATAAGGGGCAATAGTGTTTTTCAAGATTATAGACAGAATTCACGGAAGAGATTAATCCCTTGTTCCTCAAGGCACTCATAGCCACAATTTCTTGTATACGTCCCCGCAAGACATTGCTAGTCATGATGCCGTGACTCCTAGCGCACATCCTCGACGAGATACTGCTGGTCACGTAGGTTCTGTAGAGCGTAAAACGTCCCTGGCAGACTTATGAACCATAACAGCCACAATTCCAGCATGTCTTCACGAGATGCAGCTGATTATGATGCCATGATTCCTAGTATACATCCTCGACAAGATACTGCTGGTCATGTAGGCTCTATAGATGCGTAGAAACGTCCCCGGCGGACTTATGACCCATAGCGGAGACATAAAAGTCTCCTGTAAGCACGACTCACCCTATTTGAGATCAAGGACTGATTCCTAGAACATCATCGCGAGACACACTGGTCATGTCTACTCTAGGCTTTGAATCGACTTACTAAGGCTTCTGAATAATTCCTAGTACATCCCCACGAGATACACTGGTTATTCTGTGTCTGGGCCCTTTCGACAGACTCCTAGAACATCCTTTTGAGATACATTGGTCTTGTTGGCCCCATTATATAGACACATTTGATTCCTAGCACATCTCTGCAAGATACGTTGGTCAAAGACAAGTGAGCCAAAGTCTCGCAGAGACATTAATCAGGCGCACAAAGCCTTTTTTATCTCTTCAGTACGAATCCTAGCTGACCACATAGAGATTCGGATCCGTCAATAAAATCTTCATAGAGATTTGGATCCGTCTGCAAAATCTTGGAGAGATTCACATCTCTCCTCAAAATCCCGGAGAGATTCACATCTCTTCCTAAAAATATCGGAGAGATTCACATCTTTCCGCTAAATCTCGGTGAGATTCACATCTCTTCACAAAATCTCGGAGAGATTCATATCTCTCCGCAAAATCTCGGAGAGATTCACATCTCTTCTCGAAATCCCTGAGAGATTCACATCTCTTCTCGAAATCCCAGAGAGATTCACATCTCTCCACAAAATTTCAAAGAGAATCACATCTTTTTTCAGAATCCCGGAGAGATTCACATCTCTCCGCAAAATCTCGAAGAGATTCAAATCTCTCGTGAAATTTCAGACATTGCCGAATATTCCCCATGATAGGAACACACCTTACCTAGGGCTCAGTCAAACACACTCACGGCTAGTAAATTGAGCCTGAACTATACATGTCTATCCAAAACGTGGATAAGCTCTCTTGAGATCTGCATGCTCAACAAGGGGACCTACAAGCAATAATACGGTCTCCACATGACATATGTGACCGGCCATGGAGAGAGGGATCTCAACCTCAGCCCCTCTCACACTCTGCACATGATTCCTCAAGCATTCCATGCCTCTTCAAGTGACTCATCCTAGTCATTCTCACAAATCAAAGAAAATCTCTCTATCTTGGCCAACTCGGCTAAAAAGAATATTTCTCTCTCAACACATCATCACAAAGGCTGACCCAGCTTCACAAAAATATGGGGATATCAATTAGGGTTTTGGTCCGACGGTCTACGGCACGTGTGAGAAATACCCGTTCTATTTCTCAACGCAAAAGTGAGTAAAGACGGTGGAATAATGAGATAAACTCAACCTAGTTTATCTCTATTCCATAAGAGACAAAAGAATTGGTCCGCACGGCACGAAAATCAATCCTTATCTTCACCGACCTGAGATTAGAGAATTCAGATATCAATAGGTCCTCTATTTCTCCAAGCTAACACATAATCTTTCTCATAACCTCTCAGAGCAATTCTTCTTCAAACTCTAAAATTATTTGATCTCTCTCTTCATCTGCTTCCCTCCCTAAGACCATCCATAAACCTCTTCCCTGTGACTGAAGCAGACTTTGAACTGCCACTGTGTGTGGTTTAGGCAGAGATTGTTCGTGCTCAACCTCCCGTAACTCACTTTCAGAAAACCTAGAATCCCACTTCTATTCTCTTTCATATTTTAGGTAACTACATTTTGGCGACCACAGTGGGAGGTTGTTCACTCAGTTACAGATCTCAATCATGGTCACTATTAGGAAGGAAGCCAATTCCACCAATCCAAACATAAAAGCGTTCCATTGATTCAGTCTCTGTAAACCCAGATTTAGTCGAGAGAGTTATCCATACCAGTACTTTTTCTTCTCAGACGAATTTTCAACCTTAGTGAATAGGTTAATGACGTTATAGATTGCCTGAATCTCTTTGTGCATAACAAAACTCCCCAGTAACCTATTTTCATGAAAATCTACTATTAATCCTTGAAAACGTTAGGTAAGGACCAAGGAGAGCTCCTGGGGACTCAACAGAATCTTGCAAAATCTCAAATCGACATCCAGACTTACCTGAAAACTCCTTTAGAGTTACCAGTAGGGATAGATCCAAAAAAAAATCGAGTACACGTTTCCTAAAGAAGGAGTACTAAAACTGATGAGAATAGCACGGACATGATCCAGTCTGTCTGCAATCGACCTCACTGGAAAAGATGAAGCTCGTTATGAACGCGACAGAGCAAAGAGCAACCATCCAGTCGACCTTATCACTTCGAAGGACCGGATGACGCTCTAAACTTGGAGATTCTGACGAATATTTGCTCCAAAATTCGTTTAGGTCAAGGTCCCTCAACCTGATCACAGGACACTTGGGAAGTTTACTTCACTTTACTATTTTACTTATAACTTTTTCATTCTGTATCTGATTGATCTAGTTCTTTTTCTGACGGATTTTTCTTTTCGTCGTCTACATGATAAACTTAGCAGAAACTTGGAAAGGCTCCAAAAAATTCGTGACCTAGTCAAAAGCGTTGCAGATCTACACAGGGTCATAAACCGCCAATAAAAATACATCTTGTCGCCTTTTCTGCTTCAGAGGATCACGACAAGAACGCAACAAAGTATGAAGCGAAACTAGATCCCAAGACGAGGCTCAACCAAAACTCAGCCTTATCAAAAGATGCAAAGCTGCTAGTCGATATGCTACCTCAACACCCGTTTTGTCAGAAAGAAGAGGAACTAGACCTAGGAATTACAGCCAAGCCTCGATGAGCCTCCAATTCAGTTTTACCAAAAACTATCACATTTCATTTTCCGATGGAACCTAAGTTCACCCAAGACGGAGAAGGATAATATCATAATATCTTTGCATCCGAATCTATCAAGGGAAAAGAAATCTGAAGCGATACTCGTGAGGCCAAAAATTCAGATAAAACTCCATTACTCGGCATACAGCCGCAACCAACTACTATCCAGACGGCTACTAGCATTTCCCTCAGTCAAAGCCTCTTCTATCGAAAAACCGGCTCAATAAGCTTCCCCATGTGTCAGAATCGAACGTGATGAATGAAGGACAAGATACATCTTCCCGGTACCAGAAGGGTCTGCTACTCTCAAGTTAGGTTGATCATTTCCCATAAGAATATATCTCAGCTGAGAATTTTCAATGAATATTTACATGAATCCTTGTCAAGATACATGGCAGAGACAGAACAATGACTTTGTCTCAAAACTCAATCTCGAGAAACACAGAGGTCTTTCCCGGACGATCAAGCATCTTCAGTCGATAAAAACCCTTATTCATACAACAAACTGGGGACTGATGAAGAACCGTGCATCATACATCTATATGACTAACATAAGACTGTCCAAACATCCGACTCCGAGCTCGGGCTCAATAGCCATTTCTTATGACAACGCGCTTCAACCCTTGTGACCGTATTAATACTTAAAGATGCTATCCTATGGGGATTGGAAATCAATCCCACGATAGAGATGCCATAATACTTCCGCAACACGAAGATGAAAATATTCAAAATCAGGTTTCGTCGTATTCAATGAAGAGCACACCAAATTGGTTTTTTGCCATGATCAAGCAAGCTGGGATTTTTCAAACCCCTTATAAAGGTTTTCACAAACGGATGCATGTACTAAAGAAAATGCGTGTTTTAATCCTCCCTCTGCTCTGGTTCCACGCACGAGACAAATTAGGGTTTGCAATCGAGTTGAAGAAGATTCTATAGTTTCTACTCTATGATATGGAATGTAACCGAAGAACCAAACATCTTCTTTCCCATATCTTACTCATCATACTGACCATAATAATATTCGCCGTCCTCGAAGCGTACATTAGTAAACCCCCCGTACATACCGCTATCTTGAACTAGTAGCGTAACATAAATAGAAAAATATATTAATTCAAAAATAAAATATTTTATTTACTCTCTCTAGAACGAATTTCTGGAGTGATGGTTTCAACAAGACGAAGCGGATCTCTTTCTAGTAACAGCAGTAAGAGATCTTCTTCATCTGATGATAAATCTTCGTCACCTAAGAGAAAGAAGGTAAAAAATTTCAGCTATAGATTATTTTCTTTAAATTTTTGATGGATATTTTGGTGATTTAAAAAAAAATGTTTCTTTTTTTCTTTTGGTGATTTTTTAGGGTGAGAATGGAGTTGGGGCGGAGAAATCAACACAAACATCTGGATCTTCTGAGAATCCGAAGGAATTGTGTTCATCAGTTGAATGTACTCCCCCACCAATTTATACCACTCCTGAAGTAGTAGTTGCTTCAGAAGTTGATGCTAACAAAGAAGTAGCTGCTGCAGTTTCAGTGGCAACACCACCATTAACTGACGGTAGTTTCTGTAAATCATTTGCATGTTTTCATTTCTTTTGTGTATTTAGAAGTGGCAAAGCCGCGTACTTGATGATTAACAGCCTAATAATATTTGAAAGTCATGGGGGCAAGAAATACTGTTTTACACGTTGTCTAAGGCTGCCAGGGAAATCGCCCTTCATTGACTTAGCTGGGCTTACTACTGAAAGGTTTTAGATTAATTGCTGTTTGCATGCTTCATTTCTTTGTTTCTTTTGACGATAGAAAGGTTCGGAAATTTTGTTAGTTTCCGAATTAGGTTTTCTGATGTTTTGATTATGTTGATTTTGAAGGATCTACGCCAGATATAGCTGATAATAAAAGAAGTTCTTTCTGTTCATGGAGTACGCTGCAGAAACAACATCACTTAAATTTTGATGCTTCTACTCCTTGGTGCAAGCTACTGTCACAGTATTCACAGGTAATTCGAGGTTTAATAGAATATACGAGGGGCCAAGTCTACTTAGGAAGTAAGTTAAGGTGGTTTGTTATTGTTGACCTAGAATCTATTCTTGGATAGGCATTAGTCGGTGACACTATTAGGAAGATGAGCTATAGATTGATAAAGAGTTCTGTTATAGTTTTAACTCGGATATGTGTGGAAAATTAATTCATGCATTTAATTTAGATTTTTTTTTTTTAGTTTTTTGGGCCTTATTTTTCTTCTGTGTGGCAGAATCCGTACATTCCCATTTGTCAACCAATTTTCAGCTTTGGTGCTGGCACACACTGTGACTTCTTCTTGAAGGATCCGGCAATCAGTTCAATGCTATTCAAGATCAAATATACACAGGTATTCTTTATGGAATGGTCTACATGTGCTAATTTATTCCACGTATTGTAGACGTAAACTCTCCAATTTGTACATGCAGTATAAATACTCATTGTTTGTCGGCATGGTCAGCGTGACGGCAGTGTGATTGCTGTGCTTGAAAGCACAGGGAGCAAGGGGTCGGTTCAAGTTAATGGGAAATTCATCAAGAAAAACTCTAACGTAGTTATTACCTCCGGGGATGAGGTCATCTTTGGCTCTTCAGGAAAACATGCATATGTATCCTTTATTATGGTGTTTTCTCAAATTATCTCATGATTTATTTTTTCATTTTTCTGGATATCATTTCTGTAAACAATAGAAAAAAACTGAATTTCATAATCCTTCATTTATGGAGATCCTTTAACAGTTGCTAAAAAATAGATTTTCCAGCAACTCAGGACTGAAACAGCGGCAAAGGTACCTTCATCAGTAGGAGAGGCAGAGGCTCAAACTAATACAGGTAAATGGCTGCACCTTGACAGAAGGTCTGGTGACCAATCAGCTGTGGCTGGAGCATCAATATTGGCATCTCTTTCGAGCCTGAGACAAGATCTATCACTTTTGACACCTCCAGCTCAAACTTCTGGTGAAATGCAACAAGGAACCAGCATTGTGTCGTATACTCTCGCTCGTGATGGTTCCGATATTGATGTTGATGGCCAAGAAACTAAAGAAAACGTGGAACCAGTGACAGGGAGTGATAGAGATACTGATATTGGAGCAAGTGGCACAGAGCTCCCACTCGACAGCAACCAAGAAGCTGACTTTGAGTCAGACATCATAAAACTTTCTGAGGTGAATAATCAGTAAGGCCTATCATGCTCATGTTTACTGGATTTACTATTATTTCTATGGGCTTAAGCGAAAAAATTTGTTAACAGATAATGGATGACAAGAGGGAGTTGGAAACTGATGCTCAAACAGCTTCGACATCTGGTGTATCTCCACAATGTGCAGCCCTGAAAGATGATATTCGTGCGGCTATCCTTGACGGAAAAGAATTAGATATTACTTTCAAAGATTTCCCTTATTATCTGAGGTAAAAATTATTCTTTCACATGCATTTAATGTAGTTTGAAGTTTCTATGACCTGTAAGTTACATAACCTGTACAATTTTCTTTTGTGTTCCATTCACTTCTTTTATGACGTCCTGCTTCAAAGTAGTATGGTATGTTCTTCAGTATCACATTACATCTGGATTGAGGATTATTTCCATGTGCTCATAATTTTTTTAAAGGTTATACTCGTTTCTTTAAAATCCTTGCCTCAAAATAACGGAAAATAAAAAGAGAGTTCCAAGTTGGTATTCTCATTGTCCTAAGAAGCACTGGAATAAATTTCTTAAAGGATAACTTTAATAAATATAAAATCATGTTTCCTGGGTTAGTTCACAGAATGGCGTGGGTCCAATTTGTACTATTCAAAATGGAAACCAATAGTGATAGTCACCCTACTGTGTTCCCTGTTCGCATCTGTGATAAACCACCTACAAGTGTTTCTTCTTTTATTCCAGTTGTCAAACACAATCAATGCTGTTCATTTATGTTGTTTGATCCAACTAGAGGCGTTTATTTTTGGCATGTTGATAAATCGATCGTAGCACATTGCTTTCTGGTCTACTTCAAATGTTTTCTTAAAAACTCAGATTTATGTATTTTTTTACTTGTTTACTGTGACTGAATGGCTGTTCTTCCACTTGTTTTCTTTTTATTATGTGCCTATTGTATTTATTCTGAGCCATCATTTTGTAATCGTAACCTCAATATTTGCATGTCACATGGTAAATTATATTCTCAATACATTTTACAGTGAGAACACGAAAGATGTCCTGATAAATGCTTCAGTTATACACCTTAAGCATAAAGAATTTTCGAAGTATGCTGCAGAGCTCCCTACTGTAAGCCCTAGAATTTTGCTCTCTGGACCAGCAGGTCAGTAAAAGCTCTTTAGCTTCGTTTGTTTCTTCAAACGATGTGTTTATTTCTATTTCCATACGTATCTTTATTAAGTTTTTGCTTGTGAAAATCTTTTCAGGGTCTGATATATACCAGGAGATGTTGTCGAAGGCACTTGCTCAACATTTTGGGGCAAAATTATTAATATTTGATAGCAACTCCTTTCTTGGGGTAATATACTGTCTCTTTTGATGGTTAATTCACTTAGTTGGAAGACTAGATTCATTATATTTTGTGGTTCGACAAATTGTATAGAAATAATTTGATAGTCCCCTGCTTTTGGAAATGGTAATGATGCTCCCTATGCTTACGAATTTCGCAAGGTACCTCCTTGATTGAGTAATAGATGATTAGAAGTTGAGAAAGGACTGATAGCTTTCTTAGCCACATGTCAGCCTCTATTCTTTGTTTCACAAAATTGTGTGGTGTTACGAAATACGAATTCTTATACTATACATAAGGGGGAACTTTGGGAGAAGGCCTTAAAGTATATTCATTTACATGTTCACTTCATTGTTCCATAATTACAGTCATCTTTATATTCATTAAAAGAAGACGATTCTAAAAGAACACTCTATTAATTGTAAATGGCCTGCAGGGCTTATCGTCAAAGGAGTTGGAACAGTTGAAAGACGGATTAAGAGCAGATAAGTCTGCCAATTCTGCAAAGCAACTTCCAGGAACTTCTCGATCAGCCAAGTGCGTTAGTCCTGGGGTAGCAGATACACCTAGCTCTGAAATTGCACATTCTTCTCGCTGTCCCCAGTCTCAATCTAAACTTGACGGAATCCCTGCTCCCTCATCGTTGGCGTCTAAGAATAATTTGTTAAAAATGGGTAAAGGGGTTTGATTTCTTAATTAAGTGATGCTCCTCCAAGTTTAAACTTGGATCTTACTATCAAAAAATAAGAAAGCATATAAATTAATTTCGTCGCTAAATGCAGGTGATAGGGTAAAATTTGTAGGCTTTGTTTCAACTTTATATCCAACGACAGCATCTCCTCCAAGGTACAGTTTTGTTTGATTGGCGCTTGCAGGCATAATAGTAGTCTATAATTGATCATTTTATTTTTGTTCTACTATATTGTTTCCAGCTACACATCTTCAATTTGTATGCTGACTATTTGATGAAAACTTATGTTACATGTAGTTATATTTCTTAACTAATTCTTTTGTTTTAGGTATATGGTGTTATTCACTGATAGATCAGTGGAAGCTTCAAACTACTATAATGCGACTGTTGTGAGTCGCAACACGTTGCAGGTGTTTAAAAATCAGTACTGCATGTAATAAGAATGCACCCTTTCCAGGGCATAGAGTGCACATTAAAATATGTGTCTGTCCTTGCAGTACGCTGTTACTTATGAAAAAGTAATAGTACGGTGCATAGAAAGTCAGTTATTGGTTTATATGGTTAATGGAGCATATCATGTCGAACTCATAGGTGTAGTCTCCATATTTCTTTGACTCCATGTGTCACCAAAGTATGCCGAGTCTTCTTTTAATTCAATATATTCATTTCCTTTTTGAAATAGAATTAAGTAAAAAATATATCTCAAGAGGGCAAAATAGTCACTTATAGTTTTAGTTATTCTATTAGTTTCCACTATTCTGTGCTGTCAACCTTTCTATTAACCTTTCTTCTTCTCATATTATGATGCGTGTCTTTAATTATTCTAATTACTCCAAGTACATCAAATATTCAGGGGGCCTTCTTATGGAAGCCGGGGAAGAGTTCTCCTTCCATTTGAGGAAAATCTTTCATCCAAAATTGGTGTTCGATTTGACAAACCAATACCTGAAGGGATAGACCTCGGGGGTTTGTGCGAGAGAAGTCATGGATTCTTCTGTAATGGTAACTCTTTATTCTTTTACCAATGGCTGCTTCGCTTTTGAAGGGATAAACATTTTATATCTGTTTTCATCATATGTTGCCTCTTATGTTCTGAACTGAAATATGAAGTTTTCTTATTTTTGTAGTTAACGATCTTCGTCGAGAAGCACCAGGATCAGAGGATCTGGACAAGTTACTGCTCAGCACTTTGTTTGAGGTTGTTATATTACATCTCTGCTGAGATTTCAGTTGCATTTGATTCTATAAACTTCTTTTAATTTCAGGCACAATTTTCCAGGTTGCATCTAGTGAAAGCAGAAATTCTCCTTTTATATTGTTTGTTAAAGATGTTGAGAAGTCCATCGTGGGAAATTCAGATACTTACTCAGCATTTAAGAGCAGGCTTGAAAATCTTCCTGATAACGTTGTCCTAATTGGCTCGCACACCCAAAACGATAGCCGTAAGGAGAAGGTATACTGTGTTCTCTCAGTCTTACTAATGTGGAAATTAAGTGCGTATTTTTTATTATTCTACCGATTATCGTAAATTAAAGTCACTGTCGGCATGCTCTTTTTGTAGTCACATCCTGGCGGTCTTCTCTTCACAAAGTTTGGAAGCAATCAGACAGCTCTTCTTGATTTTGCTTTCCCGGTAAATTGGAAGCGACCTCTCTCTCTCTCATATACATATGCGGTGTTGCTTTTACAAGTTTTACTCAATCTGCTATCCTAAATATTCTTTAATTCTTTTCAGGATAGTTTTGGAAAACTTCATGAGAGAGGCAAGGAAGTTCCTAAGACAACAAAGCTGTTGACTAAACTCTTCCCAAATAAAGTCACTATCCACATGCCTCAGGTACTTGGTTCTATCCAGGATTATAAGCCGTAACTTCTTTCTCATTATAAGTCTTCTAATAACAACCTACAAACAATCGCAGGATGAGGGCCTTCTTGTTTCTTGGAAAGAACAGTTGGATAAAGATGGTGAAACCCTTAAAGCAAAGGGAAACTTGAACAGTTTGCGCGTGGTAAGCAATTTTGTTTCCATTTTATTTGGAATTCTACTTATTTGTGCTTTAGTAATCAATTACTTAATTTTCTTATTGATTGTTAAGTTCATTAATTTCCTTTGCACAAGTGAGTTATTTGCGGGTCCATGAATAACTGATATGCCTGCACCCTGAAAATCTTAATACTGGAAATGGTTACAGTTCAATTTTCAATAGTTGTTCATCATCCGTAGGTTGTCAATCGGTGTGGGTTGGACTGCGAAGGATTAGAGACACTGTGTATTAAAGATCAAACTCTGACAAATGAAAGTAAGATTATTTTATAATGTCATGCCATATACAGGCCACACGTCTATGAAGTGTTTGTTTTGATTAAGAATCTGTTAAGTTTTGTCATTCCTATATTGCAGATGCAGAGAAAATAGTTGGATGGGCATTAAGTCACCATCTCATGCAAGACCCAAGCTGTGACACTAAAGATGCCAGGATTGTTCTGTCAACCAAGAGGTATTCACTAAAACCTCACTAAGTTATCAGTTTTTAGATATCTGGTAACGATATTTTTAACTGGTGATTATTACATGTTACTCAAACTGGAATTGTACTTCATGCAGTATCCAGTATGGACTTCAAATTTTACAGGCTATCCAGAATGAATCCAAGAGTTCGAAGAAATCTCTTAAGGTGTTTTTTTGTGGGTTAATATTGTCTTACAGCTATGAAGGTTTAGTATTCTGTTTTATTTTCTTCAAAGCTTTTCATCTATTATCTTCCTGAAACCATTGTGCTGGACAACGATAGGATGTTGCAACAGAAAATGAATTTGAGAAAAAGCTTCTAGCAGATGTGATTCCGCCTACCGATATTGGAGTAACATTTGAAGACATTGGAGCTCTTGAAAATGTCAAGGATACATTGAAAGAATTGGTGATGCTTCCTTTACAAAGGCCAGAGCTGTTCTGCAAGGGGCAGCTGACAAAGGTTTGTGCATCTTATCTTTCTCCAAATCATGATTTCTGTATTTATGAAAAAGGGGCTAAATCTCAGTATGGCTGTGTATGCTTGTGATTTTCTTCATTGTTTTCATTGTTCCATAAAATATGAATCTTTGTATGGAGCAATTTTTCTAGTTGTGTAGCTCTTGAAAGATAATTACAAGATGATGCCTTCATCTCTCTAATTTGATCGCATTAATTTCTTGCATTCAGTTTATCTCTCGTTCTTTGTTTTTTTACCCCGTGGTGTGCTTTCTTTTTCTCCTTATTCTCAAAGTTCATTGAAATACTTGGTATATTTATGAAACCTTATGGAAAATAGAATACATTTACAAGAGAAGGAAATATAGGAAGAATAAAGCTACAGAAGAACTAACAAGAGCATCACTAATACTTCTTCGCAAGAATAACGCTAACTATAAATTTCAATCCTGCTATTTGGTAGACCATAATATGCTTGCTTGCCCTAATTTCCTGCAAGAAAAATATACACGGGTTACTGTCTGATTTTGTTTTGTACAGCCTTGCAAAGGTATACTTCTTTTTGGCCCCCCTGGAACTGGGAAGACAATGCTCGCTAAAGCTGTGGCCACCGAGGCTGGTGCAAACTTTATAAATATTTCAATGTCTAGCATCACGTCTAAGGTTTGTTAATTCTACTGAGGTTCCTTTCTAAAATATTAATTTCTAATGCTACTTAGTTTTGACCGATCTTGCCATCTGATCTCATCGTAGTGGTTTGGTGAGGGTGAAAAGTATGTGAAGGCGGTTTTCTCACTAGCAAGTAAAATTGCTCCCAGCGTAGTTTTTGTTGATGAGGTAGACAAACATTAGTTGTGTTTTTTTTTTCCTTCTTTTCTTTTTGTTGTAGTTAATTACTATATTTATTGCATAGTGGCTCCTTTCTGGATCTTACAGGTTGATAGCATGTTAGGGCGTAGAGAGAATCCAGGAGAGCATGAGGCAATGCGCAAGATGAAAAATGAATTCATGGTTAACTGGGATGGTTTACGCACAAAGGATAAAGAAAGAGTGCTGGTGCTTGCTGCCACAAA
The DNA here is from genome assembly GCA_023531105.1 of Papaver atlanticum. NCBI lineage: Eukaryota > Viridiplantae > Streptophyta > Magnoliopsida > Ranunculales > Papaveraceae > Papaver > Papaver atlanticum. The sequence continues at coordinate 10,948,891 of JAJJMB010012161.1, forward strand.
CAGGCCTTTTGATCTTGACGAGGCTGTTATTAGAAGGCTCCCTCGTAGGTAAGACTTTATCTAATGCTGCTCTTGTACCAGTTACTAGCATAGGCTTTCAGTCCGTCTGTCATCTATTAACATTCGCTCTATCATGCCCTACCATGCTCTTCTAATTCGTTTTGAACTGCAGATTGATGGTTAACTTGCCAGACTCTACAAATAGATCAAAGATTTTAAAAGTGATACTGGCAAAAGAATACTTGTCCTCAGATTTGGATCTGGATGCAGTTGCCAGTATGACTGATGGGTATTCAGGAAGTGATCTGAAGGTAGTCTTAGCTACAGTTCTATGGAAGTTTTTGTTATTGTTTATTGTTAAATATTACTACTGATACACAGTCGATACCCTGGTTGCAGAATCTTTGTGTTACTGCTGCACACTGTCCAATAAGAGAGATTCTGGAGAAGGAGAAGAAGGTTAGGTTCTTTGCCTTTCATAAGCGGAACTTTTATTAGTTGTCTGTGTAACCTTTCTCATCACGGAAATGGTGTATTCGTAGAATTATGTCCGTAGCAGATGTTTTCCATTTAATATTGCATTGAACAAACTAAATTTCAACTTATAACACTTATAATTATGGTTAGATGTTATTGAGGAACGTTGAAAATTATATAGTTTTCTTCCAGTGGCTTACTGTTAGCTTGTTGAACCACTGACAGGAGAAGGCTGCAGCATTAGCAGCTGGAAAGTCCCCTCCCGCACTGAGTGTGAGTTCTGACATTCGGCCACTAAACATGGATGACTTCAAAAATGCTCATGAGCAGGTAATGGAGAAATGCAACCCGCTCCATTTTTTTGTTCTGTTTTGAAGCATTCAACCCACTCCATGTTGTTGCTTCTGACCAGGAGTTATCTTTTTCTAGTTTATATGCATTTCACACTTGTGGTCTCAAATTGTGTTATTACAAACTAGGTTGGTGCAAGTGTATCATCAGAATCTTCAAACATGAATGGGCTGCTGCAGTGGAACGAACTTTATGGTGAAGGTGGTTCTAGACGGACAAAGCCTCTTAGCTACTTTATGTGATGTTGGAGTGGCTCGTAATCTGTACAAAGGGAGGTTCTACACCTTTTCTTTTTCTCGTAGAAAGGCAAAAGACTGTCTTTTCTCTTTTGGTTCGATATCTTTGTTTCTTCTCTTTCCCGTGCGGGTAAGTTTAGTTGCTTTTCAGTTAGTGATGATGGTGTTTCTCGTCTTTTCTTGTGTATCATAAAAGTTATAAAATGTCGCGCCATATGTATATGTGCATGTTCTGCTCCATCTTATAATTTTTTCTTTTTTTTGGGGGTACTACAAAACATTTCATCATCAAAGATAATAATTCAGTTTCTTCTCTTAGGACAATGAGGATTATTCATCCCTTGGGCCTTTGAGACTTGACTGGTTTTTTGGCTACCATCTACTCTTGTGTTCCCCATAAACCTAAAGATGTTACTAGACCTGTTCAGACTGTAGACCTATATGGATGACTATAAATTTGATGTTACCAAGGTGTTGCTCTAAGATTATCCCCTCGTATTGATTATTATGAATATGTTGATTTTTTTTTTGAAGGGTGTAACCAACTTAAATTAATCAGAAAGAGTTTACATTCTTGGGGTATTTCACCCCATTCGTGTCATTGATTACAATGTTTGAAAGAAAGGTTGGGCATATGTCCTGCCAGATTTTTGTTGTTGCAGTTGTCGTGTCCTGTGTTTGGCCGTCTGGTTTGCAAGTTCATACTGGTTGACCTCTCTATATGCATGGATATCTTTGTGGTAGGGATTTGTTGAAGTAGTGTCCGTTTCTCTTTTAGCATCTCTTTAATGTACCAAGGTGCACTGTGTGGTTGCTGTAGTAGTTGAATAAGCGATTTTGAGTCTCCTTCGAACCATACCTTTGTCCATTGTTGTTGTATTGCGATTCTAGCTGCTAACAGAGTACCCCATGTTTCTGCCATTGCCATTATCGATGTTGTTATCCCTAATGGTGCCGCCATTGCTAGTATGCATTTCACTGTGTGATTCCTACATATTATTCCTGCTCCAGCTGGTCCTGGATGTCCTGTAGCTGCTCCGTCGGTGTTGAGTTTAATCCATGTCTCATGCGGTGCTTCCCATCCTACGAGGATTGTTTGCCTTGATGTTCTAGAAGTTATTGCCGTGTTGGTTGCTGGCATTACTGGGTATAACGGAAAGATGTGCTGTTGTGTCCAAATGTATTCTTCAAACACGACTGATAATCTGAGTAATTTGAGTTGGTATCAGTAGTTGATTCTTGTAAATCCTTGAATTTCTGGCTAGCAAGAGATGCCATAGTGTGAATCCGAAGATTGTTTTGGTTGTCTCTGGTAGTCGTTTGTTCGTTATGTCCTGTATGTTTGTTGGTATCTGAGCTTGGTTACGAGGGTTTTTTGTTTTGTGGGTTGTTATTTGCTGGGTGTAATGAACTTCGGTTTTGTGGGTGATGTATGATAAGCTGCCATACCTGTCGTGCTGTTATACAATCGAAAAGTATGTGTTGTGCCGTCTCCGGTGTGGATGTGCATGCCGGGCATAGGTTGGATGAGATGATGTTGATGTGTGCTAGTGATTTGAAGGTCGGTAAACCCTGGATGCTGACTTTCCACAAGAAAAGCCGGATTTTGGGGAGACATTGTAGTCTCTAGATTGATTTGAATGTCTCATTGGTGATGTTGGTGGTAGGGGAGCTCCTTGTTTTAGCTTGAATTTCGTTACTAGCGTACGTAACTACCTTGATAGCCCCTGTTAGCGCACGTAACATCAAGACTGTAAAGACATCATAACTGAATGCTGGAAGACCAAACATAAAGGCTCACTGGCTATCAAGATTGCAAGGAAGTTAAGAGATATCAAAATTAAACTCAAGATTTGGAACAAAGAAGTTTATGGTAATATTAAGACTAATCTTGAAGAATGCCTCCAACATTTGGAATGGATCACAAAAAATCAATTCAATAATTCCAGAGGGCATGACATCAGAGAAGCTAAGAAAGCAGTTGAGCACTGGCAGAATGTTCAAGAATGTTTCTGGAAAACCAAGAGTAGAGATCAACTCATAAAGTTAGGGGACAAAAATACCAGTTTTTTCCATGTCTCTGCTAAGAAAAGTTACAGAAGAAATAAGATTGTCTCCATTCAAAAAAGATGATGGCACCTGGCTGCATAATAGTAAGGAGATTGCTACTTGCTTTACCAACCACTTTGCTCATATGGCCACTGCTGAACCAATAACCATAAACCAATCCATCATCAACCTCATCCCCACCACTATCACTAATACTGAGAATACTAATCTTCTAAGGACTCCTGATGCTACTGAGATCAAATCTATTCTCTTTGGCATGACAGGGGACAAAGCTCCAGGCCCAAATGGTTTTCCACCAAACTTTTTTCAGGCAAATTGGGAGATAGTTGGTGAAGATCTAATTACCATGGTTCCAACGACTTGTACACGTTTAGGTACGGTTACATAAACCTAAATGATGTATACTTCATTTGTGTATAACAAGCTAAGTTCGATCTAACGGTTGAAAGATATTAGCTTGAATCTAATCAGGTTTTCATCTAACGGTGAATATTGAATGCTTTGTTACCAAGGAAACTTAGATTGCAAACCCTGATTTGGAGACTATATAAAGGAGAACTCTAGCAACTGGGAAAGGTAATCCCCACACCTCCTGTGTGATACTAGTTGTATAAGCTAGAGTCGATTCTCTTTTAACCTTAGGTTTCTACCGAGACCCTGTAGGTTAACGACTTGAAGACTTCATTGGGATTGTGAAGCCAGACCCAACTATTTTCTCTGTAGTTGCGTGATCTGATCTTGCCCGAGGGGTCTCCTTGTCTAAGACCTCTAGTAGGATTGAAGAAAGTTCCAGGAGAGCCATTGACCAAAACAGCAAGGTTGGTGGTGGAGATGCATTGTTGTATTAAGTTGCACCATTGAGTGTTAAAGCACATTTGAAGAATAATTTTGATGAGAAATTCCCAATTAACCCTGTCAAAGGATTTTGCCATATCAATCTTGATGCCCATAGTTCCATTAGCTCCTTTTTTTCCCTCCTAGTATTCATATGATGTATAAGCTCATGAGCTATGGCAATATTGTCAGAGATTTGCCTGCCATGGATAAAAGCTGTTTGAAATTGGGAGATAAGTTTGGGGAGAAGAGGTTTAAGTCTTTGGGCTAAAAGTTTAGAAATTATTTTGTAAGTAGTGTTGCAAAGGGATATGGGTCTGAATTGAGAAGGAGTAGTGGGGTTTTCAGTTTTAGGGATGAGGGAAATGAAGGTAGAATTCATCTCTTTTAGGAGGAATCCAGAAGTGAAGAAGTTCTGGAAATGAAGGTACAATTGAAATAATTGACTCGAGATTAATTTCTCCAATGGGCAAGATAAAAGTAATCACAAACATCTTCGTCTCATCGTTGATGATTCCATAATATCTAGTTTCGCCACCATACGATTTAGATTATTGTGAGGTGATTGATAATTCTAGGATGTTCTTCGGGAATATAAGTCCGGGTTATCGATTGGTTCCTGTTCACCTTGATTTATCAAAAGACGAAACAAAACTCGTAGGTATTTCTGTGGGAGACAGATTTATCTATTCTTGTAGACTTTTCTGTGTGAGACAGATTTGTTTATTAAAGTCTTCGACTTTGGGTCGTAGCAACTCTTAGTTGTGGGTGAGATCAGCTAAGGGAATCAAGTGCGTAGTATCCTGCTGGGATCAGAGACGTAAGGAGCGCAACTGTTCCTTGGATCAGTGTGAGATTGATTGGGGTTCAACTACAGTCCAGACCGAAGTTAGTTTGTTGTAGGCTAGTGTCTGTAGCGGCTTAATACAGTGTGTGTTCAATATGGACTAGGTCCCGGGGTTTTTCTGCATTTGCGGTTTCCTCGTTAACAAAACTTATGGTGTCTGTGTTATTTCTTTTCCGCATTATATTTTTTTATATAATTGAAATATCACAGGTTGTCCGTTGAATTAATCAATTGGGAAATCCGACCTTTGGTTGTTGATTGAAATTGATTGATACTTGAACATTGGTCTTTGGTACCGTTCAAGTTAATTTCTCTTGTATTCAATTAGATTCGCAGATTTCTATTTGCTCGAGTAAGGATTGAATCGAGAAATTGAGATATAACTCTTTGATATACTTTTTATTAAGATTGACTCTGACTGTCTAGTTGATTATCTTAAAAGTATATTGGAGTTAGTCCATACAGATTGCTAAGCGAATTATTGGGTGAGGTTGTTGTACCCCTACTTTTTCAGGAACTAGTTCTCCTATTTCAGCAAGAGAATCGGCAATTGATTTAAGTTGATGAAGAAATTCACCGATTGTGGAAGAGCCTTTCTTGATAGAATGAAGGTTAGATCTTAGCATCGACGTTCTGGCAAAGAATTGTTCAGTGAATAGCTTCGCTAGATGTAACCATTTCTCTCTTGTCGATTTCTTTTCAAGCAATCCAGAAGATAAAGATTTATCAACTATAGCATTAATACAAGATCCAACAAACTTGTCTATCTGTAACCATTCAAGATAGTTAGGATTCTGAACATGAACATTATTTATCAAGATTGTAGGTAATTCTTGAGGAATAAAACCATCAACGAATCCAAAAACATTTGTACAGATCAAGATTGAGGATATCTGATCTTTTCATACAATAAAATTTGAAGCATCTAGTTTTGCAGAGACAAAATTTGAGATATTTTGAAAAGGAATGTTAAATTTACTTTGAAAACCAAAAGGATTGAAAAATTGTTGTCGATGTTGTGACGATGGTGGAATAAGAAAAAGTGGAGGTTGTTGTTGATGTTAAATCTACTCTGAAAACCAAAAGGATTGAAAAATTATTGTGGATGTTGTGACGATGGTGGAAAAAGAAAAGGTGGTGGTTGTTGTTGTTGGTGGTGGTATTGTGGTTGTGGTTGTCGAAAATATAATTGTGGTGGTGGTGATTGGTGAGTTGATGATGGTGGTGGTGGTTGAGAAGTTGATGGTTGTTGTTGTCTTTGTAGAGAAGGTAATGGTGGAAAAAGTTGTGACTTGTTGATATGTAGATTGTTGTTGACAGCGGAAGTAGAATAAAAGGCGATTTGATTTTAGTAGTTCTCACCATTTTCAGAAGAAAAAAGTTGCAGGTTTAATGGTGGTTTGTAGTTACAGGTAAAGGATCGAACGAAGTCAAAATCCTCCTTTGGTATCTAATACCATGTAAGAGATAGGTTTGTATTGATTGTAAAGTTCAACTACAACTGTTACAGGACTGTGAAGGATACTGTGAAAGCCTTTTCAACTACTTTCATGGAAAGAATTTAGACATTTCTTGGCGTGCTAAAGCCTGTCTTGATGAGGCAAATAGGATCACAAACTTATGCAATAATTTTATGGGTTTTCATTTTGTTCATAGACAAGAAAATTTGGTAGCGCATATTTAAGCGAAATTTGTAAGAAACTTGAATTTAACTTAAAATTGGGAGGCTACCCTCATTTTGTATTCAACATCATCTATCAGTAGATAAATCTAATATCAAGAGATCTCCAAAAAGATGATATTAGATGGCTCTACTTCTATTCTAATGCAGGCTCCTTTTGAGTCTTAGTTGTTAATGAAATGTTCACAAAAAAAAAAAAAAAAAAAAACTGCTATAGGACATGTCTATATATAGACAAAGACATCACAAAAAAAAAAAAAAAAACCAGAACGGAAAAGAAAGAATTACAGGAGGTAAACCTTAGTACCGCCCGTAACTAAAAACTTGTTTATATTATACACTAAAAACATGTTTCCGTTATACAGCTGTAACAGCTGTTATGCACCAACATTGAGACACTACTATTGGCTGAGAAGGATACACACAGATTTGCAGGCACATGAGAGTGCTAACAGGGGCTATCTTTTTTTTATTTATAAGAAAACAAAGTTAGAAGCTCGAAAGAGCAACTACCTCATAATATATGGCCATCTGGGCTACATCTAGCACCATGACTGGCCCCTGAGTATTGATTAATGTTATTACAGTTATCCATAGAATTAGGAATTTGAATAGACTATAATGCATCAAAAAACAGAAGAAGATTTGGACCTTTCCAATTCAGGTTATGGAGGAGAGGAGACTGACTAGATATGAGAGCTAGTCTAATAGCGTTAGAATATTGCTGAGGGGTTAACTTGATTAGTCTGCCTAACACAAAATTAACAGCTTCAAATTTTCCACCATTTCTGTGAGTGGAGCTTCCATGAAATCTTTCTTGAACTTCCATTTGGTAACCTTTTTTTTATGGCTTGAAGAATTTCTTCCTCTTCTGCAGCAAAGTCGATATTGGATTTCTGCATCTCCATGCCCCAATCCAGCGCTAGTTGAGCTCCTCTGCTTGCTCTATCTGTTCTGCTGAGTCCAATTGCTGGGTCTTTGAAGTTTCTTGCTCCCACGCAATGACCTGAGAAGGACAGAGCAACAAGAGCAAAGTTAGTGAAGGTTTGAAGATCACCATTAATCATGATATTATTTGAATCCATAATGTTCATGCTAATAGTGATGCCAAATTTCTCCTTGTGATTTCTGACCAATCTCTCAATTCTCAACTGCTGATCATCTGCATTATCAGTGTAGTAAGGATTATTCAGAATATGCCCAGGGTTGTTTATCACTCTGTTATAGGTGCATAGATGTTGAGTGATCTTCAAAGTAGTTTGCTCATCTGTTGATATAGAATTCCTGAAGACTGTGTCATATCTGGCTTTCCAGATAAACCAGCAGATAGTAGCAAAAGTGGCATTCCAGCTTGAGTTTGGGTTATCCATGCAAAGCCAGCTATTGAGCCAATCATGAAAGGTGTTGAAAGAAGTGAATAGATGGTGAGAGTGCCCACAGAGTTTTTCCCAAACTTTGTAAGCAACTGGACATGCCATAAGAACATGAGTAATGTCTTCTTGTGCATTATTGCAGAGAGAGCAAATGGGATCAATATAGCTCAGGATACTTGCATACTTGGCATTAGTTAGGAGAATTCCATGAGCACATTTCCAAATGAATAACTGAATAGCTGGGGTAGTGTCCATCTTCCAAATTTCCCCCCATTGAGCTCTGAAGATATCATTAGCATATTTGTCATTGATTTGTTTATCATATAAGGATTTCACATAAAAAATCCATGTATGGGTAAAGCTCCAGTTTATAATGTCTTCATTATTGGTATTATGGTGGGTTAGGATAATAAGGTTTTGAACTTCTTGAGTAAACCAAAGAGCTAACAGATCCAGATCCAAGTCTTCATTGTTATTGAAAAGTTGATTAACAGTTATAAGGGTTGAGGGGAAGTTAGGGTTTTTTTGAAGGATGTAAGGATAGTTTTTGATCCATCTGTCTTCCCAGATATGAATGCAGGTGCCTTTTCCAATCTTCCAGATATAATGACTTTGGATTTGAGCTATGCCTTCCAGAATTCCTTTCCAAATCCAAGAGTCACTGTTCTTAGGTTTGATGTCCATTCTGATGACTTCATTGTTTGGATAGTGTGAGGCCTTCATAGTGCAGCTCCATAGAGAGTGGGGTTCAGTAATTAGTCTCCAAGGAATTTTTGTGATCATGGCTATGTTGAAGAATTCCATATTCTTGAAGCCTAGACCTCCCAGTTCTTTGGGTTTGTTGACAGCATCCCAGGCTATGTAGAAGAGACCTTTAGGTTTATCAGGGTCTTTATTCTAGAAGAAGTTCCTTTGAATAACATTTATCTCTTTGCAGGTTGCCTTTGGAATCTTGAAGCAGTTCATTTGATAGATACTGGAATTGGAGGTGACAGTTTGAATCATTATAACTTTTCCAGCAGTTGACAGATTCGTTTTCCAACCTGCTAGTCTAAACTTTAACTTGTCCACACAAGGCTTGAAGGCTTGAACTTTGCTTCTGTTAATGAAGAGAGGAGACCCCAAGTAGTTGTCCTTAGGATTGATTTTTTGAACTTGCAGAGATTGGCTTATACTATCTGCAATAGCAGGATCAGTATTTTTGCTGAAGAAGATGCCTGATTTAGCAAAGTTTATCAACTGTCCAGAAGATTGACTAAAATCTTGGAAAATTTTCATTAAGTTGTTGCATTCTTCTTTATTAGCTTTGCATAATATCATACAATCATCAGCAAAGAGGAGATGGCTGATTGCTGGAGCATCATTGCATAGTTTAGTTCCATGAATAAGATCCTGAGCCCAATATCCACCAGACTCAAAAACAAGAAATTGAACATTATAATCAAACTCATTTGAAAACCAAGAATTCTGCTCACTACTATTTTCTGCATTAAGATCAAGACCCGTAAAAGCTTTTTGCAGAGGTGGTCCACTACTCTTTGAAGCAGTGTACCTAAATTTGCATTTATGGGCAAAATGACCAAGTTTGTTGCATATCTGACAAGAAATACCATCTACAACTTATTTTTTATTAGGGTTGAACTCAGTTTTCCTAAAATCAGATTGTGAGATAGATTAATTTCTTGTGGACGTCTGAGGAAAAGATGAGCCATAAGGAGAAAAACTTTGAGGAGTAGTTTTTTTAAAAGATGAGTTGTAAGATGTGTTCTGTTTCTTGACATAAAAGGATGAGTTTGTTGGATCGATGACTAAGGAAGCAAATGGCTCAGATTCTTGTTCTCTTAAAAACTGCTTATGACTGATTAGTCTAGATCTCAACTCTGAGAAAGGAAGAGGAGGTTCACGATTTTGAATATTAACAACAAAATGAATGTAATCTTTCCCTAAACCTTTGAGTGCATACATTACCAGATCTGCATCTGGAACTGTTAGGGCACTGCTCGGTCGAACTCGCAAGCGTTGCTATCTCAAGCTTGTTGTCAAGTTTAGTTTCCAAAACTATAAGTCTTGAATTCTAGTCTACTTATAGCTAAGTTTCGGACTAGGATAGAAAGTGTAGTTGAGATCTAGACTCCACGACGTTCATCATACAAAGAGGAAGAACTACTCAAGGAACTGGTGGAACTTCATCGACTAAAAGGTATGTGGAGACTTGAACTTATCTATCACTCAAAAATTTTATCTACTCTATCTCCTATCTTGAGACAATGGTCGTATTACTATATAGACTTCGATTATACACATTTTCTATTTCAAGACGAGTTTATCTCGCTCTCGAAATATGTGTTGGTAAGCTTTCTCTTTGGCCAAGTTCATCTTTACAAGTGACGAAAGTCATGTTGATTATTTCAATATCTTGAAAATTGCTTTGATGAAAAATAGTGTGTGAATAACCTCTATTTAACATCCTCTAAGAATGTTTCAATGATTAAAATAAAGAGTTTAGAACATGTAACCATCTTTGGATATAAGCATATATAGTGTGTTCGCACATTAGTGTATAAGTCAAAAACCGGGAACCAAATGTATGCATACTTGTGTGTTTACAAATTGGTTGATGGAGACTGGGTAAGTATGCGTACCCGTACACATACTGGCGGAAGTTCACGTCCGTGAATTTCTGCTGAGTTTGGAAATCAAAACCAAATCATCCAGTTACCTAAGTACACGTACCCGTACGCTTACTGGCGGAAAGTTCACGTCCGTGAATTTCTGCTGAGTTTGAAAACCAAACCAAACTCAAATCTGGTTACTTAAGTACGCATACCCATACGCATACTTAAGTATGTTACTTTCTAAAATTGGTTTATTCGTGAACTTAAATTTATATAAACTAAGGAATGCATATTTGCAAACCGTGGCTATAAAGTTCATGAATCGATTCGAGTGAATCAAAATCAATTTTGCTTCGATTGTGTCTTGTATACTTCTATGAGATCTAACCAATTGAACAACTCTTGAACTAGTTCATTTGAGTCATTTGAACTAGTGAGATTCTGCAAAAACAAGATATCTTGATAGAGCTTCCATACAGAATAGAAATAGATATGGGGATACCTGATTTTGGTGCTTCAAGTCACATGAAAAAAGATTCAATCTTATTGAATACTTTTAATTCTTATAATGGTCTAGAAAAAGTAATGGTTGGGGATGGTAAGCTTCTCCCAATCTTTCTTATAGGTTTTTCCACTTTATCCACCTCTACTAGTAACTTTGATTTACATAAAATTCTTTATGTTCCTCATCTTCAGCATAATTTACTATATGTTGCCCAATTCACTTTGGATAATGATGGTGCCTTCAATTTTTATCCATGGGGATACGAAATAAAGTCTCTGAAGAGCAACCTTATACTGGCTAGAGGGAAGATACAAAATGGTTTATATCCAATAATGCCCTTCTATACTTCTAAGCATGCTGCATTTATTATTGTTGTGACATCACTAACTATATTTGGCATTCAAGGTTAGGCCATCCTGCTCAGAAGATCATACAAAAGCTTGATGATGCTGCTGATATCAAGCTATCTAGTAAAGTTGTTACTTTAGTGTGTAGATCATGTCAGTTGGGCAAAAACAAGGGTTTACCATTTCACACTACTGGTTCAGTTTATAGTTCTCCTTTTTTGTTAGTTCATTGTGATATATGGGGTCTTATACCTGTGAAATTTCATCTTGGCTTTAGATACTATATATTATTTATAGATGATTTACCAAATTAAGTTGGATATATCCTATGAAGAATAGAACAGATAGTCTCAGCTGTTTCAAACTGTTCAAGTCTCTTGTTGAGAATCTGTTTGATGTAAGAATAAAGTACTTTCAACGTGATGGAGCTTTAGAATTAATAAAAGGTCATTTCAGGGAATTCATTGATTATTGTGGTATTTCTTTAAGAATCTCCTTTCCTTGTTAGAGCATTGCTCGGTCGAACTCGCAAGCGTTGCTATCTCAAGCTTGTTTGTCAAGTTTAGTTGCCAAAACTATAAGTCTTGATTTCTAGTCTACTTATAGCTAAGTCTCGGATTAGGATAGAAAGTGTAGTTGAGCATTTTACTTCACGGCGTTCATCAATTGAAGACGAAGAACTACTAAGGGGAGCTTATGGAACTTCATCAACAAAAGGTATGTAGAGACTTGAACTCATCTATCACTCAAAAGTCTATCTAATCTATCTCCTATTTGAGACAAAGGTCGTATAGATATATAGACTTCGATTATACACATTTGATATTTCGAGCTGAGTTTAACTCGCTTACATATTTCTCGAAATATGTGTTGGCAATCTTTCGCTTTAACCAAGTTCATCTTATATTCTTTACGAAAGTCAAAAGATGATCATATGAAAATAGCCTGGTAACATCTTACATGATTTGTGTGAGACAGTCATTTGATGTAAACTCGGAATGCTTCATATTGATCATTCGATCACTTTAAAATTGCTTTGAAGCTAATAGATTGTGTGAGACAGCTATTGTCTTCTTCTAAGAATGTTTCAATGATTGAAATGAGAGTTTAGAACTATTAACCATGATTGGATATAACACAATATGTGTACTTATATGCTAACTGTTGCAAGTTATTCCAAGTCTGGGAACCATATTATACATACCCGTATGCGTACTGGTTGGTTTAATGAAAGTCCGGGAACTTAGTATGCATACCCGTATGCGTACTGGCGTAAAGTTCATGTCCGAAATTTTCAACTGAGTTTGGAAGGTATGCGTACACATTCTCATACTGGCGAACCCAAACTTAGTCCGACCACTTAGGTATACGTACCCGTTTGCATACTTGAGTAGGTTATGTTCTAAAATCGGTTTGTTCATGAACTAATACATTTATATATATTAAGGAATGCAATCTTTTGCAAACCGTGGCTATAATTTTCATGAATTGATTCGAGTGAATCAAAATCGATTTTGCTTCAATTGTGTCTTGTATACTTCTATGAGAATATAAACAATTGAACAACTCTAGAACTAGTTTCATTTGAGTCATTTGAACTAGTTATGGTTAAGATGAATAAGGTTGATATGAAAGTGTTCATATGGCTAATTCGGTTAACTATTGTTGAGCCAACAAGGTGTACACGTTTAGGTACGGTTACTCTTATCTAAATGAAGTCACTTTTAATTTGTGTGTAACAAGCTAAGTTCGATCTAACGGTTGAAAGATATTAGCTTGAGTCTAATCAGGTTTTCATCTAACGGTGAATATTGAATGCTTTGTTACCAAGGTAACGTTGATTGCAAACCATGATTTGAAGACTATATAAGGGAGAACTCTAGCAACTGGAAAACCTAATCCCCACACCTCCGGTGTGATACTAGTTGCGACTAGAGTCGATTCTCCTATATCCTTAGGTTTTTCCAAAACCCTATAGGTTAACGACTTGAAGACTTCATTGGGATTGTGAAGCCAGACCCAACTATTTTTTCTGTAGTTGCGCGTTCTGATCTTGCTGTTTTCTATCGTGATTGAGTACTATCTTATCTAAGATTTTCTCCAGATTTAATCTCTGATAGGAAAGATAAAAAGTAGTCACAGACATCTTCGTCTCATCGTTTGTGATTCCACAATATCTTGTTTCGCTACCATACGATTAAGATCATTGTGAGTTAATTAATATTTCTAAGGTTTTCTTTGGGAATATAAGTCCGGTATATTAATTGGTTCCTGTTCACCTTGATTTATCAAAAGACGGAACAAAACTCATAGGTTTATCTGTGGGAGACAGATTTATCTATTCAATAGGCTTTTCTGTGTGAGACAGATTGGTTTATCAAGTCTTCGACTTTGGGTCGTAGCAACTCTTAGTTATGGGTGAGATCGGCTAAGGGAATCAAGTGCGTAGAATCCTGCTAGGGTTCAGAGACGTAAGGAGCGCAACTTTACCTTGATCAATGTAAGATTAGTTAGGTCACAACTACATTCCAGTCCGAAGTTAACTTGGAGTAGGCTAGTGTGTGTAGCGTATTAATACAATGTGGTGTTCAAATCTGGACTAGGTCCCAGGGTTTTTATGCACTTGCGATTTCCTCGTTAACAAAATTTCTGGTGTCTATGTTATTTCTTTTCCGCATTATATTTGTTTATATAATTGAAATATAACAGGTTGTGCGTAAGTTCAATCAATTGTGAATCCAACCTTTGGTTGTTGATTAAATTGATTGACACTTGGATATTGGTTTTTGATACCGTCCAAGTTATTTCTTATATTCATATGGGCTCGCAAATTACTATTTGTTTGATTGTAGATTGAATTGAGAAATTGAGATATAACTCTTTGATATACTTTTCTTAAGATTGAGTCTGACTGTCTAGTTGATTCTCTTAAAAGCATATTGGAGTTAGTCTATACAGACTGCCTAAACGAAATATTGGGTGAGGTTGTTAGACCCCCCGCTTTTTCAATTGGTATCAGAGAAGGCAAACACGTTTAAAACCTTATAAGTCTGTGTTTGTAGCGATCTGACTCTATGGACAAAAGTGCTATCTCAGTAAACGTACCACCAGTCTTCGATGACTCAAATTACTTATGGTGGAAAATTGCTATGCGTGCCTATCTTCAAGCGCGTGATTTTTAATACACTGGGAACAAAGGTCTTGCTGCAACTCTTGATGAAATGTCTGATCACTATGATTCAAATGAAGATGAAAAATCTGAAAAAGCGGGGTCTAACAACCACACCCAATATTTATCTTAGCAATCTGTATGGACTAACTCCAATATGATTTTAAGAGAATCAACTAGACAGTCAGACTCAATCTTAAGAAAAGTATATAAAATAGTTATATCTCAATTTCCCAATTCAATCTGCAATCAAAAAAATAGGAATTTGCGAGCCCGATTGAATATAATAAATAACTTGGACGGTATCAAAATCCAATATCCAAGTGTCAATCAATTTAATCAACAACCAAAGGTTGGATTCACAATTGATTGAACTTACACACAACCTGTGATATTTAAATTATATAAACAAATATAATGCGGAAAAGAAATAACAAAGACACCAGAAATTTTTGTTAACGAGGAAACCGCAAATGCAGAAAAACCCCGGGACCTAGTCCATATTTGAACACCACACTGTATTAAGCCGCTACAGACACTAGCCTACTCCAAGTTAACTTCGGACTAGAATGTAGTTGAGCCATAACCAATCTCACACTGATCAAGGTACAGTTGCGCTCCTTACGTCTCTGAATCCAGCAGGATTCTGCGCACTTGATTCCCTTAGCTGATCTCACCCACAACTAAGAGTTTCTACGACCCAAAGTCAAAGACTTGATAAACCAATCTGTCTCACACAAAAAAGTCTATTGAACAGATAAATCTTTCTCCCACAGATAAACCTATGAGTTTTGTTCCGTATTTTGATAAATCAAGGTGAACAGGAACCAATTGATATACCGGACTTATATTCCCGAAGAACAGCCTAGAAATATCAATCACCTCACAATAATCTTAATCGTATGGTAGCGAAACAAGATATTATGGAATCATAAACGATGAGACGAAGATGTTTGTGACTACTTTTTATCTTGCCTATCGGAGATTAAATCTCGAGCAAATCTTAAAGAATATAGTACTCAATCACGATAGAAAATAACAAGATCAGAATACGCAACTACAGAGAAAATAGTTGGGTCTGGCTTCACAATCCTAATGAAGTCTTCAAGTCGTTAACCTACAGGGTTTCGTGAAAAACCTAAGGTTAAAGGAGAATCGACTCTAGTCGCAACTAGTATCACACAGGAGGTGTGGGGATTAGGTTTCCCAGTTGCTAGAGTTTTCCTTTATATATTCTTCAAATTAGGGTTTTCAATCAATGTTACCTTGGTAACAAAGCATTTAATATTCACCGTTATATGAAAACCTGATTAGACTCAAGCTAATATCTTTCAACCTTTAGATCGAACTTAGCTTGTTACACACAAATGAAAAGTGACTTCATTTAGATATGAGTAACCGTACCTAAACGTGTGCTCCTTAGTTGGCTCAACAAAAGTTAACCGAAGTTAGCCATATGAACACTTTCATATCAACCTTATTCATCTTAACCATAACTAGTTCAAATGACTCAAATGAAACTAGTTCTAGAATTGTTCAATTGTTTATATTGTCATAGAAGTATACAAGACACAATTGAAGCAAAATCGATTTTGATTCACTCGAATCAAGTCATGAACATTATAGCCACGGTTTGCAGAAGATTACATTCCTTATTATGTAAATGTATTAGTTCATGAACAAACCGATTTTAGAACATAACCCACTCAAGTATGCAAACATGAACGCATACCAAAATGGCCCGAACTTGAACCTCACCCCAGTACGTGTACCGGTATGCGTACTTGGTTCCTGGACCTTGACTAAACCAAACAGTACGCATACGGGTATGCATACCATTGTTCCCGGACTTGGATTACACATATGCAAGTACGCATAGTGTGCTTAAATCCAATTGTTCTAAACTCTTATTTCAACCATTGAAACATTCTCGGAAGACGACAATAGCTTTCTCACACAAACTATTAGCTTCAAAGCAATTTTCAAGTGATCGAATGATCAATATGAAACATTCCGCGTCTACATCAAATGATTGTCTCACACAAATCATGTAAGATGTTACCAGGCTAGTTTCACATGATCATCATTTGACTTTCGTCAAGAATATGAGATGAACTTGGTTAAAATGAAAGCTTACCAACACATATTTCGAGAAATATGTAAGCGAGTTAAACTCAGCTCGAAATATCAAATGTGTATAATTGAAGTCTATATAGTTATACGACTTTTGTCTCAAATAGGAGATAGAGTAGATAGACTTTTGAGTGATAGATGAGTTCAAGTATCCACATACCTTTTGTTGATGAAGTTCCACAAGCTCCCCTTAGTAGTTCTTCGTCTTCGTTCGATGAACGCCGTGAAGTCTAATGCTCAACTACACTTTCTATCATAATCCGAGACTTAGCTATAAGTAGACTATAAATCAAGACTTATAGTTTTGATAACTAAACTTGACAACAAGCTAGAGATAGCAACGCTTGCGAGTTCGACCGAGCAGTGCTCTAACAATCTTCCCTTTTGTCAATTTTATTGGAAAAACTATCAATACATATGGAATACAAAATAAATAAACTTTGTAGCTCTCAATCCAAATGCTTGATTTCCTTGATTCTTAAACATTACTCGAAATCTTCGTCACTTCCAAGTACTCCAGTGATTCTGAATGTGTTCAACTCAGCATCATAGTTGTTGAAGATCCGGAGCTATAACAATGAGAAAACAGTAGCTCTCAATCATTGTTATACAGTGTCATAGTATTATTACACATCATCAAAGTCCAATTGTATCACAACTTTGACAACAATACTATGGTGATATGTATCATTCCCCCTTAGTCAATACTTTATCTCATATGAAAACCACTCCCCTTTACATAATGATCCGTAAACCATATGTATTTGTAGTGTGAACTACACATTAATTCTCCCTCTTTTTGTCAATAATTTTTTGGCAAAGGTACGAAAACTAGTGGGATCCTAATAAAATTTCCATAGAGATACTTCATGACCAAAAGAGAACATATCAACTCTGTTTCAATGATTTCACATAGTCGAAACTAGTGTATTCATCAAGGAGTTTATAAAGATACAAGAAAACTGCTACCATATTCCACATCCGCACTCCCCACAAAGATTTGGCAATTAAGCACAAGTTCAATTAAGAACTCCCCCCCATAAAATGTCATTCCCGAAAGAACAACAAGAGCGACCTTATTTTCACAAGAAAAGAAGGATTTAAAAGAATACTTTGATACCTAACAGAACTGTTATCTACGTAGAAACAAATGTGAAACTGAAACAACACTACACTGACTTTCTAAGCCTTGATTGTCGAAAAGATATGAATGTGTCCAGGGGCAAAAAGGCTAGAAAACTAATGAACCAAAACAACACCAATAGACTGCCGTAAGTGTTGAAACGTAGCAGTATCTAAAGGTTTGGTTAGAATATCAGCCAATTGTTATTCGGAAGGCACAAATTCCATATTGATGATACCATTTTCATAGAGATCTCTAATAAAATGATACCTTATGTCAATGTACTTAGTTCTTGAGTGATCAACAGGATTCTCAGTGATGCAAATCGCACTTGAGTTATTACAAAAGATCTTCATTACACCAGTGTCAATTCCATAATCAGCAAGCATTTGTTTCATCCATAGAAGTTGAGTACAACATGAACCTGCAACAATGTATTCTGTTTCGAATGTAGACATGGATTGTGAGTTTTGTTTATTGTTATGCCATGCCACAAGATTTAACCCAACATAGTAAAATCCCCCCGAAGTACTCTTTATGTCTTCTATCCTGCCAAATATGCATCTGAATAGGCAGTAAAATCAGTGTTAGTATCAAAAGTATATGATAGACCATACCCGCTAGTATGTTGGATATAACGCACGATCCTCTTTGTAATTGCAGGATGAGATTCCTTTGGATTAGCCTGAAATCTAGCACAACCACCAACACTAAAAGCAATATCAGGTCTAGTAGCTTTAAGATATAAGAGGCTTCCAATGATAGATCGATAAAGCTTTTGATCCACATTTACTCCTTTCTCATCTCGATGCGGTTTACCAGTAGTGGGCATAGGTGTCAGTTTTGGAGTAGACTTATCAAGACCGAACCTTGTTACAAGATCCTTAGCATATTTTTCTTGAGATAAGTAAATTCCATCCTTATGTTGTTGAATCTGTAATCCTAAAAAGAATTTTAATTCACCAACATTGCTCATTTCAAACTCCTTTCCAAGAGAGACTTTAAAATCTTTCGCAAGTTTCTCAGAAGTCGATCCATAGATGATGTCATCTACATAAACTTGAGCAATGACAACATCTTTCCCACTCCACTTGGTAAACAAGGTTTTATCAGCTCCACCTCTCGAATAACCTTTCCTGAGTAGGGAAGTAGTTAGTTTTTCGAACCAGGGACGAGGTGCTTGTTTCAACCCATATAATGTCTTTTTGAGTTCAAGGACATGATTTAGGAAGTAAGGATTTTCAAATCCCTTTGGTTGAGCAACATAGACCTCTTCCTTTAAATTTCCGTTTAGGAATGCAGATTTTATGTCCATTTGAAACAGCTTAACCTTAAGAAAACAATAATGAGCTAATAGTAATCGAATGAACTCAAGGCATGCCACAGGAGCAAAGGTTTCGTTAAAGTCGATACCTTCAATCTGTGAATATCCTTGTTCGACAAGTCTGGTTTTGTTTCTGACAATGGTGCCAAATTCATCAGACTTATTCTTGAATATCCATTTGGTACCAACAATGTTGATATTGGAGGGACAAGGTACGAGCTCCCATACATCTTGTCTTTGAAATTGATTTAACTCTTCATGCATGGCATTCACCCAAAAGGGATCGCTAAGAGCTTCATCAATATTTATGGGTTCTACCTGTGAAAGATAACAACCAAAATTACAAATATTTTGAAGTTGCCCTCTTGTCTTTGCTGTAGAATCTTTTCCCCCAATAACACTGTTAGTATCATGATTCCTTTGAACCCAGAGGTGTCTTGGAGGAACAAGTTCTTGTTCAACAGGAATAGCCTGATTAGTGCTCTTCTCCTCGTCGTTGGAAATATCAGGATCAGCGACTGGTTGAACAACTTCAACTGATTCTGGGATTTCCTTGACTTTATCAATTGTCTCAGTTGGAGGCAATTCAGCAGGAGGACTATCATGACGAAAATTTCTCAGATCATCAATGATGATATTCACAAATTCCATCATAACTTGGGTTCTGAGATTAAATACTCGAAAACCACGACTATCAGATGCATAGCCAAGAAAGATGCCTTCATGGCTTTTGGAATCAAATTTCCCTTTCTGTTCTCGTTCTTTCAAAATGTAGCACTTACTTCCAAACACTCTGAGATAATGTAAGTTTGTCCTCCTACCGTACCACAACTCATAAGGAGTGTTTATGGTTTTAGACCGTAGGTAGAGACGGTTGATCAGATAACATGCTGTGAACACAGCTTCTCCCCAAAACCTTAATGGTAGGTTTTTGTTGTGGAGCATTACCCTGGACATTTCCTGAATGTTCATATTCTTTCTTTCTACAACTCCATTAGCTTGAGGAGTAATGCGTGGTGAGTATTGTTGAATAATCCCCAGTTTGTCACAAAATTCAAACACCTTAGTTTCCTTGAATTCACTTCCACAGTCGCTTCTAATTTTCTTTAGCTTGCGACCTTGTTCATTCTGGATTCTATTAACAATAATCTTGAATTCACCAAGTGTTTCATTCTTATGGGCTAAAAATGCCACCCAAGTGACTCTGGTGTAGTCATCTACCATAACTAAAACATACTTCTTCCCAGCAACCGTAGGTTGTTGAATATGACCGAAGAGATCCATATGAATTAAATCAAGTGGAGCTTTAGGGAGAATGGCTCGAGATGATTTATGTGGAACTTTCATTTGTTTATCCTTTTGACAGGCACCATAGATACCATCAATCTTTGCATTGATTTTGGGAACGCCTCTAACAAGTTCTTTGTTAATGATTGTAGATGGATAAAAACGGTTTGCTGGATTTTTAGGGAATGGAGAGACGACCGTGTGATGGAGGCTCCTCAACCGAGCGAACTGCCTAACATCAAACAGATGTATTGCACGAAGGTGCTTTGAGTTTGAGAGATCAATCTATAGGACTCCGTCCTAAACCAAGACAATGGTCGTTCCAGAGTCAATTCAGTCACAAAGAGAGAAGAGGGTTGATCTGTAGGAGGGAAGCTGAGAAGTGTGTGAGATAATTGATGATCAATGATCGTGAATGTGTTTAAGGTTTCTGTAAGTTTTCTGTGAACTGTTGAGTTCGAATAAGTTCTGGTCGATTGATGGAATTCTTGAGAGTGATTGCTCGAAAAATTGTCTGTCGTTTAATCGTGGATTCAGAGACTTATTTATATTGCTAGAATTGTAGACACATTGATCTCCAGTAAGTGTGACGGTTGCTCGAGTGAAAGAGTGGGAAAGTGGGAAATCGTGATTTAACTAGTTCCAGGTCGTGCAAAGACTTGGTTGATTGTCCACCCACTACTTTGCTAACTTCCTCAACCGCTTGCACGACTTACTCACATTTCTCATCGTGGATGAACACACGTGCTGTAGGACGCAAGACCAATACCCTAATTAATATCCCCCATGTGACGTGATTGATGTCTCATGAACGTGGAGTCTGCGAAGCAGACGTGTATTTGATTAGTCAGTCGTTGACTTGATTAGACGATGAGTCTAAGTATTGTTCAGTGGAGCATGATTGTCGAATGCTCTAGGATTCATGGATCGAACGTCTGCTAGGACGTGTAGTTCTCGATATTGTTAATTGAATCAACGTGATAAATATTTTACTCAGAGCAATTATTGCTCATGTGATGAGTTGTTGAATATTGATAGTTGAATCAATATTCGAGCATCTGAGC
This sequence comes from Papaver atlanticum, assembly GCA_023531105.1. Taxonomy (NCBI): domain Eukaryota; kingdom Viridiplantae; phylum Streptophyta; class Magnoliopsida; order Ranunculales; family Papaveraceae; genus Papaver; species Papaver atlanticum. Next base: position 10,970,327 of record JAJJMB010012161.1, read on the forward strand.
AAGTATTGCTCATTCGATAAATTTATTAATATTGATAGTTGAATCAATATTCGAGCATTTGAGCAAGTATTGCTCATTCGATAAATTACTGAATATTGATAGTTGAATAAATATTCGAGAAATTGAGAAAGTATCGCTCATTCGTTGGATTACTGAATATTGATAGTTGAATCAATATTCGAGCAATTGAGTCAGTATTGCTCATTCGATGGATTACAGAATATTGATAGTTGAATCAATATTCAAGCAATTGAGCAAGTATTGCTCATTTGATGGATTACTGAATATTGATGGTTGAATTAATATTCGAGCAATTGAGCAAGTATTGCTCATTCGACGGATTACTGAATATTGATAGTTGAATCAATATTCGAGCAATTGAGCAAGTATTGCTCATTCGATAAATTATTGGTAACGTGACCTAATAAAATATTAATTAAAATATTGGTAGCTGGACCGAATATTGTATAATTAATCCAGATGGTTATTATTGGAACATAAAATTATTAGTGTTTGAACTTGCTCGAAATTATGATTTGAAGAGCATTTATTCGAAACCCTAATTTTGATCAATTGCTCGTCAATTGATGATTTACTAAAAATAGGTCACTAAGTGAAGGAGGGACCGGCTACATGGGATGATTGACGACCATGTAGCGCCTCAGTGCTTGAGTGAGCATGCACCAAAATCCTTTGTTGACCAATTGGTGAAAGAATGATCAAACACTGATATAATCATTTATTAAATAGTGCTCGTGCGAGCGCTAGGTAGTAAAACCTTGCTATGGAGAGATGAGGGACCTACCAAGAGGTCATGGGGCCGGCCCTTGGTGGTCGTGGGACCAACTGACGGTCAATTGAGCAAATCCCAAGTTGGTTGGAGAGAGTTTGGACCCAATACGAACAATTGGTAGCAAATTAGGTCAAAATTGTGAAGATGTGTGGGACCGGCTCATTGCAATCCTTAGGGCCAGCCTTGGTCGGTCAAGGTAGCATGCCCGTGTCACCATGATGTTCGTGTCCCAGTCCTGAGAGTTTTAGAATTTTTAGGTGCGCGTTCAAGCAATATTTCGGATTTTCAGAAGAGTTTGATTTTGATTGAAACTCTGAATTTTGCACGAATGATCGAGCGGAATTTTTCTCGTGCGACCAATATTTTTAAAATAATAATATTTTAATACTTAACATGAGTAGCCTAGTCGGTCATGTGACCGTCTGACTTTTTGGCTTTTTCGTGGTTTGAGCAATATTTGTGAAAATATTGAAAAACTAGGGTTTTCGCTTAAACGATGGAGTTCCATGAGATGATGGAAATAATAATATGAGAAAATAAGGGATTGTGAGGTGTGGGACCGTCCACGTCTAGGGGATGGCTGGCCGGCTAGGTGGCCCGGTCCCGTGACACCTTTCCCAATTTTTGTTCGATGAAAGTATGGAAAACCAAGAGTTTCGCTCAAATGAGGGAGTTTCCATGAGATGAGGGAAAAATAAACTAATAATAAAATAAAATAACGGGACAGTGGATCGGCGTCGGCGGCACGGCCTGCCGGCCGGCCGGTGGGCCCGGTCCCATGCCTCTTATTTATTTTATTTAATATTATTTTCTTCCATGAGTTGCTCGTTTGTCCATATTTTCGAACGTTCCTTCGTATGTTCGGGTGCTCGTTTGTGCATTATTGTCAAGTACACTCGCACCGTTTTCTCGGGGATTACTCGGTGGTGACCCAGACGCCCATTTTTTGAATAATTATTACCAATTCATGAAATTCGGCTGTGAATGATTCATGAAACGGAGTAATAAAATGAGTTGAGTATCTATTATTAATCCATGAATTCAGTCGGGGAATTCAGGGAACGGAGTAATAAAATATAATGGTTATCTAATCCATGAATTCAGCCGAGGAATTGAGGGAACGGAGTAATAAATATAATAGATTATTTTCTAGGAATTCAGTGGATGAATGTCATGGTAGAATTAATCTATTTGCATAACCGAGATATGAGATAATTGAAGCTTCATATTCGTTCTGAGGGTGTATAGTCAGGGAACAACGATCGGCGTGACGTCCTGAAGGCGTTAAGCTCTCTAACAAACAATTATGTCTAGGGAACCGCCCAATCATCAAGAGATTCTATACACGGTCTCTCTACGTAGTCAGGGAACAACGATCGACGTGATGTCCTGAAAGCGTTAAGCTATCTAACAAACAATTATGACTAGAGAACCGCCCAATCATTTTGATTATATGTAGAGGTGATGATGAAATGTGTAAAGCATCGAACGCTCAAACGGGGTGTCCTTTCGAGAAACATATTCATCATAGCTCTGAGAGGAATGTTCGCTAAGTCAGAGATCATGAAACGGTTCACGGATCGTAAAGTATGAATCGTCACATGCATTCCTGAAGCCGGGTCAGAAACATGCAGTATCATGATTTTACGATTTTAGCCCTTGCCGAAAATCCACCATCAACATTAAGTCCCCTGCTTAGTGGGGAACAATCATGTTCCGCAGTAGGCATTAGATGGTGATTTTCCAGTAGACGAGATAAGTAGGTCTTAGTCGTACAAAGGCATTTTCAGAATCCCCGATTTTATCCAATGGTGTCATGTACGAGCAAATGCCCAGATAAGGACTCTGTCATTATAATAGAGTGTCATCTCACGAGTACGGAGAGACGATACACTGCTGGTTTGGCCAGTCAGGTGTCTAGTTTTGGTCGGTTTAGCGTTTATGGGCCCAGCCCAAAAATGAAATTCTTGTTTTATTAGGGTTTTGGAAATAAAATTGATATAAAAGGGAAGATACCCTAAAATTTTATTATATATATATATATTTTTTGACCGACCAGGCCTCTCTCTCTCATTCGAGCAGTAAAAAAAATTGTACGTCGGAGCTCCATCATCACCGACTGCCGCCGGCCGACTTCCGGCGAACTCCGGCGCCGACAAAGGTAAGTTTTCATATTTTTTTTTGACTTTCATGCTTTGTTCGTTCATAGGTTGTTCTCAAAACAAAATTTCATAGATATATGTGCATGTGTAGGTTTTATGAAAAATTTGTTTTTAGTAAACGGTCGTCCGTCCGTCCGTCGATGTAGGAAACGAACAATAATCCCTAACATGAAAGATATGTGTATATATTTTTGAATAGACATAATCTAGTTGCAGTATAGAAAATTTTGTCTATGAGTTTTCATGAAAATCAAAATTTATTTGGAATATGTGGACCTTTGCAAAAATAGAAAAGACTCTGTTTGACAGACGAACGCTTATTCGAGCAATTTTTTTTTTAAATATATATACGTGACCTGCTCACGTAATTTTTTTTTATTTTTTTTACGTGAGTTAGAAACTCACAATATTTTTTTTTGAAATTTACGTGAGTCATTCACGAAATTTTAAATTTTTGTAAAATCAAATTTTGATTTTCGGCAATTGCTGGAAGCAAACAATTTTTTGATAAAAATATTGTTTGTATGGATTTCGTGATTTGATAAAATATACACAAAAATAAATGAGTGTTCACTCGGTGGGAGTCGCTCACACAGTGAAATTATGTGAATTGCTCACATGATGGAAGTTTCGTAAATTGTTCACATTTTTATGAAAATCACGTTACGATTTTGAATAACGATTTTTGTTCGTCTTTGCAGGTTTGAAAAAGCGAACAAATCCTCGAGGTTATAATCACTACAGCTAATGAAACTGTAAACAGGTAAGAGTTGGAGAGTTACCATTTTTGTAGACACTGATGTTAGCATCCTTATTATTTGTTGTGCTTTAATTCCACTGTTTCGATGAGACTTGTATATACGAATGCTATACTGAAGTAGAAATGTTGTATGGATGTTTCAACAACTTTGCAAAGATGACTGATTCCCGTATAGCACAGATGACACTTCCGGAGATAATATTTCCAGAGATGATATTTCCACAGATGCAACTTCAGGAAATGATACCTTTCTAGATGGAACTTCCGTTGACAAAGAAGAAAAAGCACTTGGAACAAAGAATATTCCAAACACTGATGACGAATTCTTTGTAGTTCAGTATAAGCCTGAAAAACGTCTCCCAGGTTCTTCATTTCGTCTTCTTATAGATCCCATGGACATTGTTCAGAGGAAATTGGTGTCTCCTCGAGCGATCACCCGATTCTGTCTATAGGAGGGCATTATAAAGCTTCACAAATTGGCTTCAAGCTTTCTCGAAAAACTTTAACAGATTTCTCCGGATGGGCAAGACATATGTTGGGGTATAATCGTGTGAGAACCATGTTGGATCGTGCATAGGTGACACGAGCTATTCAAGCAGCTGGAGACTTATCGGTTTACCATGATGTGAGAGATATAATAGCTTTACTCTCTCGCTGGTGTGTTCCTACTCATACTTTCATATGCAGGTGGGGAGAATTTACCATCACTTTAGAGGATGTGGTTGCTTTATTCCATCTTCCTGTCACGGGTAATTTCCCTACAGCACTTCCGGCAAACGAGAATGTAATATCTGATGTCTTGACAACTACGATGCATGATATTAACAAATTATCCAGCAAATATTGTTATGCTCAATGGTTGAATCATTTGTGGCCGAGAGATGAAACTCCTGAAAGACCTGTGGATGGTATGTTAAACATTGCTGCTTTCTTGTACCTGTGGTTATCCAGAGATGTATTTGAAGATAATGGAAACTTGCTGAAGCCATTCATGATTCCTTTTTCCATTAATATAGCTCAAGGTGAGAAACTTCCCGTTAGTAGTTTGTTCTTGGGTTTACTGTTCTCCAATTTAGATTCCTTGGTCGTGGACTCCAGCGTTTCCAATTGTTTTCTGAAAGGTGAAACATATTTTAATACAATGTTTCTCCAAGCCCTATTGTGGGAGCGCTTCGAAAATTATGCTGCAATTCCTCGTAGCATCTTGCCAGGACCGAATATTGATACTCGTTATGTTCTTTCTGAGAAGGATAATGCCAGAATTATGCGCTGGTCTACTAAGAAGCATCGACCCAAGACACGCCTTACAAGTGTCTTAGACAATGAGTCTGAGTTTAATTTCCATCCTTGGGTGTCGATTCCTCCTTTTGTCTGAAAGTTGATCACTTTTAATGATGTCGAAGAAAATGTCATTTTGAAATCCGGTGCAGACTTGAGTGATGGTGAGAGATCCTTCATGATGAGTTGTACCCCTGGTTATTTAGTATCAGTAATACATGAAGAGTTTCTGGTGGAAGAATATAACATCGATAGAGAAGCTCGACAAATGGGTCTTGATCAGTGTGTGCAAGATGTTCGGAAAGAAAAGCCATCGGTCGAACTTCTTAAAGCTTCTTTAGATTGTACGCATTTGAATAGGCATAAATATCTGTACCCTTGCTCTGACCGGGTCGCCTATGCAACTCCAGGTTATATAACTTTCTGGAATCATCAACTTAATCGTTTACATTATTATATAATGGATGCTCAAACTCTAGTACATGAACCTCCTTCTGTTGAGATGGTTTCTGATCGACCGAGATTGAAGCATCCTTCCGGTGGTGATAAACGAAAAGCACTTCCAGGATATTCACAAGTAAGTATTCTTCTCATGACTTTTATAAAGACATAATAATTACCTCTAAATTATTTTGTTGATTTTACCACAGGGCGGTCGTGCAGTGAGACCTCGAATCAATGTGGATTTCACGGAGATTGAAGAAATTCCTCGAGGCAGAGAACTCAGAAGTAAGAATTATAGGATGTTACCGAATGGTGCGCAGTCCCCAGCTGTTTCTTTGGTGAGTTGTCAGCACTCCCTTCATTACGACCTTTAGTTATCCGCGTAATTAGGATCACAAAACCAATATTTGTTAATTTATTTCAGAATTTTTCTCCATCGAGCAATGACGGTCTTCGACTTGCTTCTGGGCAAGCAGTTCATGAATCCAGCATTAGTGAAGAAGTCGATGTAAGTATCTCTTTTGTGCAAGCGATCACGACATCTCCTTAAATGAAATAATGATAATTGTTGTTGATGTATCCAGGAGGATATTACCGCGGATAAACAACATATTTACAATGCGCATTCTTCCTTGGGGAATGAGGAGATGGAGAACCTTCAAAACTCGGAACCGAATGGAGATAATAATGCTACTAATGATGGTTTCGATAACATCAATCCTTCGAGCGGCTTAGAACCCCTTAAAGTAAGTGTTCCTCCTGTACTATCTTCATAGAAGTATAAAATTGTTGATTTGTGAACGAATGAATGAGAATCCATGTGAATACACGAGAAATTTTGCCGAAATACGTCACCAGAAAATCCAGAATTCAGCCTCTTTGTAAAAATGCTGTAGAATCTTCATCTGATGAATGATTTTTATGATCTACCCCAGTTTTATCATGCCCAGAAAATTTCTAAGCTTTAACATAGAAGCTTTTTGAGTTTTGAGCATGTTTAGGGGCCTATATCGGTGAAATAGTAAACTTCCAGGAGACTTCCAGAAAATTTTCAGCTGGCATGTAGTCCAATGTTTCGGCCACATATATTTGCTCGTTTATCCAATTGCTATGAAATTTTTATATGTTGTAGAGAACATCCATACGAATAGAATGGTATATGAATAAACCTTATATTCATTACCAATTTCTCCCAGTTCGTCGTCTTATACAGGGCAGTGTAAAATCTCTTCAGGCGAGCTTGTTGAAAAACGTGTTTTTATGACTTTCACACTATTTGCTCATGCCTTGGATGTATAGTAAAGGATTTAGATAGTGTTAGTTCACTTACATGCTGGATTTTATAATTGCCTTTGGTTTCCATGCTTGGATCGCTCTAATCTCATGTAATCTTCGTATTAGGTGCCAAATGTCGAAATTGAGAATAATGAAACCAATGATGATGATTTGAACAATATGGAGAATCAAAATGGTGGCGTTACCAGATCTGCACCTCAGGGTCATGAAGATATTGCTACTGAAGTTTTCGAAGAGACGGAAACTCAGATTGCTACTGCTCCACTGACAGAAGACACTGCTCCAATGGTCGAGACTCGTATGATCATCCATAAATACTCGAATGCAGGGATTGCTTTTGATCCTCCATTCGGTGAGTTACTCCCATACCATGAATTGGTTGGTGGATTTAGCATTGCTACTGGGAATGCTGGTTTGTACGAGAAGATATGGAGGATGTATGGTCACATCGTCGTTACCAAAGACCCAAACGTGTTTAATTCTTAACCAGGCAAGTAGGAGCTATCTTGCGTGTTATAGATGATATACGAACAAGAGATAGAAGTACTGTTACTCCAGATGTACTCTTTGATTGGGAGTACAACTTGAAGAATTCTGAGGAACTGGGTTTCAATGTGGGGTGGCTTTGTGAGAGAATTGAAGCCATTAAAGAAGCAGTCGAGAATAATGTACCTCTGACAAGTGACGCTGTGATGAAGAAGGAGGCGACGATCCCCCAGTTGATTGAAGAGTTGAAGTTGGAGAAAGCTGCCTTGCGAGACCTGAAGATTGAAGAGGAGGAAAATCTTACTTTGCTGATTTCCTTTAGTTTCCCTTCCATAATCTCTTGAACCTTGAACTTCTGAGAGATGTGAGGTTTTATTTTGGTTTTGATTCTTTGATTGGTTTTTGATAAGTGAATGATTGAGGATTTTCTTTTAGATTTGATAGAGATTTTTCTTTAAATAAAAGAAATTTGATAAATTGCTGAATTCAAATACTAAATGCAAGTATTGCAAACGTTTTGGAGGAATTGAAAATACAGGTGAAAGAAAATCTTAAAATGCAATAGGTGTCTCGAGCGTTTGTTCGTGCCTTGAACACATGACACCCAAAAGCGCTGAATGTTTCAGGCGTCAAAAGCTTTAAGCCAATTCTCCTGTATCACTGGTACACTCGTCTTTCCCTTCATATCAGCTAACTTGTAGTATCCTCCAACCATCGACTTAGCAATCATAAAAGGCCCTTCCCAGTTAGACTTTCTCGCAGAGTGGATATTGCGTCTACTTGCTTTCAGAACTAAATCCCCTTCATGAAATTTGTTAGGATTGATCGTTCGTGCCCTGAATATTTTCTGCTGGTTCGGAATTCCTCGTACAGTGGGATTCCATGTTTGTGGAGTTTTCCAATATTGTGGCACATATGGACACTCGTGCAGAATTACTGAAGAATATCCAGGATATTGATTATCGTGCTCGGTCATTATTCCAGCAATGACTGTGTTAGTGAGACGCTGAATTCGGAGAGGCTCTGCGTCCAACCACTTGGTGAAATATTGTTGAGGCGAGACTAACCACTCATAACGTTTGGTGATAGCTAAGTTGTGAGTAAGATTGATTCCCCGGACCAGGGTAGCATGTTTGAAAGTTTATAATATGGATGAATGAGGGGGAATAAGACTTGCCTGAGTACGGAACCTTTTGACGAATTCATGTGCGTTCTCTTCAGGTTTTTGTGTGAGTTCCATCAATGCTTCAACTTTTCCCGGATGTTCGAATGACGGAGTGTCCTCTATTTCTTCTGAATCAGAGCTTTCTTCAACAGAGATATGTGAAATTGAAGGTGCTATAGTTACCTTTTCAGCATGAATCCACGTCCGTCCGAGGATCATGGCATATCCTAGATCTTCTCTGATTATGTGAAATTTGGTTTCCGCCCAGGTTGAACCAGTTTTCATTTTGAGAATGATGTAACCATACGCATCCGTGGAGATTCCCTCGTGATCTCTGACTGAAATAGGAGTATGAGTGGCTTCTTGTTGAGTGATGCCTGCATCTCTGAGAGTATTCAAAGGGATAACATTGACAGCCGTGCCAACATCGACCAACACTCTCCTGAATTCATTTCCCTTGAGATTGACCGTGGTGAGAAGTCACCAGTCATACATCTCTTTGTCAGTGACTGGAGGTCCAGGGAGTGCTTCTGGAATGAACAGACGTTTCCCAGATACTATGTGATTCAAGGCCGCGAACATGTCTTTCCTTTGAGCTTTTGACAGATAAAGCAATTCGCAGATGTTCTCGATCAATGACTGAACTACTTCTTTGACCGGTTGTTCAGAGAGTGTGAAGGTTCTAATTGGGAGAGGATTCTTGTGTACTCCTTCAGTCCCCAGCTCACCTGAATCGGCCTTTTCTTTGAATATGCGTTTGAAAGTTCTGCAATCACTTGTTGGATGACTGACATACCTATGAAAGCGGCAGTAACACGGATTCTTCATTTCCTTTTCTGTCAGGTCTCTCCTAACGGGAGGTAGTTTGATGGCACCGTCTTTAATCCAGACTTCCAATAGCTCTCACTTCTTCAATGGGAAAAGGAAAGTCCGGTTATTCCTGGTCATTCTGCTGACGTTGAGTCGGTGCTTGTGTGTTTCGGGCCTGGTTGTACTTCCTTGGTGTTTTTGTAGGATGGGACGTTGGAGGAGCATTCTTATGCTGCTGTGCTTCGGCTTTCATTTTGCTTCATTCAGCAATATTCATAGAAGGTTGGAGATTGTACTGCTTGTTGATTAGGCACCTGGCATTACCTCGAGTTTCTCGTGGCTCCTCGACTTTTGCTGTTCTTGTTCTTTCCAGTAAATCCGGAGTAGTAGTTGCTGATCGCTTAGCTGCTTCATGGAGTTCTGAGAAAGTTTGGAACCGGAGATTTTCCAGCAAGGCTCTGTATATTGGGATCATCCTGTTGATGCACAAGTCCACCGGTTGTTGTTTCAGTGACATTAGGGTCATGACAATCCAAAGCTTGGATTCTGAACCTTTTCACATAGTCGTTCGGATGTTTATTGTTCTTCTGAGCCATTCTTCCTAAGTCAGATAGAGTAATCTGCTCCGAGATGAAGAAGCATTTCCGGTAAAAAGCATTAACCATTTCTCCCCAGCTAGTGATACTCCCAGACACAATGTTGTTGTACCATGTGTATGCTCGTCCCGTCAGAGATTTCGAGAATTCCTTCAGACGGACAACATGGTTGTGTTCGTGTTCGCCTAGTGCTTCCAGAAATTGAGAGATATGTTCTCGATCGTTCCCCGTTCGGTTGTATAGTGTGAACGTTGGAGAGGTGTAGCCCTTCGGGAGAGGAATTCTTTGCGTAGCAGCAGGATATGGAGGTTGATGACGGTGAACAAATGGTGTTTTTTTTTCCTCGATCCTCCATGAAGCGTTCCAGGTCCTCACGAGTGATGAAGCTTGCAGGCTCCTTCGTTGGTGGATTATCTGCAGCCTTGTGGACTTCATCATCATCTACTACATGGATCAGAGTGACTTCAGGATCATCCGAAGATGTTTCTTTGGCTTTTCCTTTCTCTTGAGTTTTTTCTGACATCTTATCAGTGAGAGTTTTGAGATAATTGCATAACTTCTTCTGAGTGGTAGCCATATCTGTCTGATTTTTGGCGAGAGTTTCTTGCACTTTCATGAGATTAGCTATGGTAGGCGGATTTTCTTTGATTTCCTCGGGAGACCGACCGAAGAGAGGATGATTTCCGATGTTGGTTTAAGGAGGAGTGGTATCACCAGCACCGTTGTTGGAAGCAGGAGTAGTTTCTGGGGTACCACCATTATTGCTAGTGCTGGCGTTGTTTGTGTTAGGATTTGTAACTGACCCTGACCTAAGATCAACCATTTTGTGAAAGTTTGAGATTGCAACCGAGAGATTAAGCTCCCACTTTGGTCGCCAATCTATAGATGGGGAAAAACGGTTCGCTGTTTTTTTAGGGAATGGAGAGACGACCGTGTGACGGGGGCTCCTCAACCGAGCGAACTGCTTAACCTCAAACAGATGCATTGCACGAAGGTGCTTTGAGTTTTAGAGATCAATCTATAGGACTCCGTCCTAAACCAAGACAATGGCCATTCCAGAGTCAATTCGGTCACAAAGAGGGAAGAGGGTTGATCTGTAGGAGGGAAGCTGAGAAGTGTGTGAGATCAATAATGATCAAAGATCGTGAATGTGTTTAAGGTTTCTGAAAGTTTTCTGTGAACTATTGAGTTCGAATAAGTTCTGGTCGATTGATGGAATTCTTGAGAGTGATTGCTCGAAAAATTGTCTGTCGTTAAATCGTGGATTCAGAGACTTATTTATATTGCTAGAATTGTAGACACATTGATCTCCAGTAAGTGTGACGGTTAATCGAGTGAAAGAGTGGGAAAGTGGGAAATCGTGATTTAACCAGTTCCAGGTCGTGAGGAGACTTGGTTGATTTTCCACCCACTACTTTGCTAACTTCCTCAACCGCTTGCACGACTTACTCACATTTCTTATCGTGGATGAACACACGTACTGTAGGCTGCCAGACCAAAACCCTAATTAATATCCTCCATGTGACATGATTGATGTCTCACGAATGTGGAGTCTGCGAAGCAGACGTGTATTTGATTAGTCAGTCGTTGACTTAATTAGACGATGAGTCTAATTATTGTTCAGTGGAGCATGATTGTCGAATGCTCTAGGATTCATGGATCGAACGTCTGCTAGGACGTGTAGTTCTCGATTTTGATAATTGAATCAACGTGATGAATATTTTACTCAGAGCAATTATTGCTCATGTGATGAGTTGTTGAATATTGATAGTTGAATCAATATTCGAGCATCTGAGCAAGTATTGCTCATTCGATAAATTACTGAATATTTATAGTTGAATCAATATTCGAGCAATTGAGAAAGTATCGCTCATTCGATGGATTACTGAATATTGATGGTTGAATCAATATTCGAGCAATTGAGCAAGTATCGCTCATTCGATGGATTACTGAATATTGATGGTTGAATCAATATTCGAGCAATTGAGAAAGTATTGCTCATTCGATGGATTACCGAATATTGATGGTTGAATCAATATTCGAGCAATTGAGCAAGTATTGCTCATTTGACGGATTACTGAATATTGATGGTTGAATCAATATTCGAGTAATTGAGCAAGTATTGCTCATTCGATGGATTACTGAATATTTATAGTTGAATCAATATTCGAGGAATTGAGCAAGTATTTCTCATTCGATAAATTATTGGTAACGTGACCCAATAAAATATTAATTAAAATATTGGTAGCTGGACCGAATATTGTATAATTAATCAAGATGTTGATTATTGGATCATAAAATTATTAGTGTTTGAACTTGCTCGAAATTATGGTTTGCAAAGCATTTATTCAAAACCCTAATTTTGATCAATTGCTCGTCAATTTATGATTTACTTGAAAAGACGAGGGTACCCAAATATACCTCAATCTAAAACTTTTCCACCTATAAGTCCTTTCTCCAAAAGTGATTGTCTATGGACTGAGTAGAGACAATACAACTAATCGGTTCACACTTCGTGTGATCGTCTATGGATACGAGATCGAGACAATACAACAACGAAGTATGTTTACTTGATAATAGGTTCGGACTTAACCAAACACAATAGGATTGCTATAAAGTAAATAGGAATTAACGTTTGTGTATTTTACTTCTAATTATAATAACACAATTATAATTGCAGAAATAGAAAAGTAAAAGACACAACAAGATTTTGTTAACGAGGAAACCGCAAATGCAGAAAACCCCCGAGACCTAATCCAGAGTTGAATACTCTAAGAATTAATCCGCTAAACAAAATCTAAACCAACTTCGTATAGTTGAGACCAAGCAACTAAACCTATAGTTCACCTAGTTCCATCAGTATCCCTGCGCCTCCAACTTGTAATAAGTCACGTACTTGGAACAATTCCTTTGGTTCGTATTCCAAACAGTAAAGGAACAACAAATCTATTTGGTAACAACTCTTTTCAAACAACGTGATATGAGTTTGACAAAAGGCTCTTCCGTTTATCCCCATAAACTCCTTTGTCAGGTTCTTAGATCTATCTCTTAAACAACTACCAAAGTAATTGTCTAGACTATGCAATCAATACTCTTAATCACAAAGAATTGTATTGATGCCGATCTACTCAACTAATCAAAGGTTATCACAAAGATAAACCTATTATAGTTGGATACCCAGCCGATCAAGTTTTGTGCACACCAAAGATTATGAACTCAAATAAGAAATCTTCTTTGTCTTCAAATCTTCTTAGATCTTCAATAAACACCTGCACACAAACAACTTGAATCTGTTGTGATCAATCACACACAGAATGGAGTTTTTTAACAATGGATTATCACAAGACGTCTTTAGATCTACAAACATTTATAAAGATCCCCGTCGATACTTCGATCTAGTTTGAGTGAATCTTATATCAGAAGAGAAGATTCTCAAGCATAAACAAACTAGGTGCAATCAAAGTTCAACAACCGTTAGTCAATCAAATCAATCGAAAACTAATAATAAACTGCAATTATCTAGTTTCCCACCAACGGTACTCGTAGAGCTTCCCAATCCCAAAGAAGTCTTTAAAACAAGCGGTCGTAATTGATTTCGCCTAATTAGGGTACTTTCCTCTCCGAATAGACGGCTCCACCAGTAACAACACAACTAGGTAGTTTTGCTGGCTCTGAGGATTGGTTTGCATGAAATGCAAACTTCAATATTTATAGACAAAGGAAGTTTGGACACCAAGGAATTTCCAAAACCGAATATTCTCAAAGATATGCAATAAAGTCCAAATACGGTTTTCATAATTCCTGGAAATGCACTGTCCAAATATTTGACTGAAATCTCAGTAGAAAATCTCCAATTAGTAAATGCACATTACCAATTTTTATTTTCTAAAGATATGCATTTAATTGCTGGAAATTAAAAGCATATAAAAACTAAAAACCTTAATTAAAGATTCTCAATTTATTTCGATCCGGGATTCTCCTTTAGCTATTAAGGAATATATTTGAACAATAAAAGATATAGTTACTACACATGTTCAAAGTATGTCGACATCTTTACTTTGTAAATCCTTTTTCATATTTACAATCTTGGAACCGATTTGCCACACTTCCAAACAAGTTTAGAATTGGTTCATCTGACTTCCCAGAACTATGTGATTGATTATCCTATCAAATCACCAATCATGGGTTTAACGGTTCTACCAAAACAAGTTTCGGTTCTACCTCCATGTGGGTACTAAGATTAGTCACGCTAGTTACCAAAAGTTGGTTGACTAGGTACTAGGATCGGTTACCACATATTTATGGTATAAACTTGTATTCGGTTGCACAAGTCATAAGATCTGTTCCCCAATTACTAATAACTTGTTGTACTTCTTACATAGATCAATTCCCTCTTGTGATTGGTTGCACCACTTACTAGGATCGGTTCCCCAATGTCTAGAGTTGGTCATACCAATTACAACAAATCGATCATACCATCTCAGGTGATTACTTAAGATCGGTTTCACTAATAAAAGTCATACCAATACAAAAGTCAGGCATTGTGAATAGTTTTACCAAGATACATAAACAAGTTATGAGCGGTTATACTAAACATACATATTGGTAATCCAAAGATTTGCAATGAATAATAATACCAATAAGCCTAGCGATTTCCCTTTCGATTCACAAAACAAGTTTATGAATGTACTTCCTTTAAACGAATGTAAAACATTGTTTCCTAGGACGAAATCTTCACCCATACCCATACATAATCACAATAGCATTCATACGATTATGTCGATGTCTTATATACGAAGTTCAAAATATAGACGTTATACTTCGTATTGTAATTCCTTAATACTATGTCTAACTAGAGTATAATCATTCACAGCTTCGCAGTTATGTTTTCAATATGCACGAGTTGAAAGATACATTAGGAATGAAACAGTTCAAGTCAAATATTACTAACCTCAAGTGGAAGGATGATGTCGTCGTTGTAGCTCTTTACTTCTTCACATTCTTCAAGTATTCACGTAATACTTGTAAGTCTCATATCCTAGTAACTTTCTAGCTAACCTATACAAAGTTGACTCTAGTAAATAATCAAGGACTCTTTAAATGAGTTTTGATTCACTATAATATGACAACCAAACTGGACATACCAACACTTGGTGGGTTCAATCGAGCTATGCTCTAAAATTACTGAAAATTGGTCACTGAGTGAAGGAGGGACCGGCTACATGGGATGATGAACGACTATGTAGCGCCTCAGTGCTTGAGTGAGCATGCACCAAAGTCCTTTGTTGACCAATTGGTGAAAGAATGATCAAATGCTGATTTAATCATTTATTAAATAGTGCTTGTGCCAGCGCTAGGTAGTAAAACCTAGCTATGGAGAGATGAGGGACCGACCCTTGGTGGTCGTGGGACCAGTTGACGGTCAATTGAGCAAATCTCAAGTTGGTTGGAGAGAGTTTTGACCCAATACGAACAATTGATAGCAAATTAGGTCAAAATTGTGAAGATGTGTGGGACCGGCTCATTGCAAGCCTTAGGGCCGGCCTTGGTCGGTCAAGGTAGCATGTCCGTGTCACCATGATGTTAATGTCTCAGTCCTGAGTGTTTTTGAATTTTCTGGTGCGCGTTCGAGCAATATTTCGGATTTTCAGAAGAGTTTGATCTTGTTTGAAACTCTCAATTTTGCTCGAATGATCGAGCGGAATTTTGCTCGTGCGTCCAATATTTTGAAAATAATAATATTTTAATACTTAACATGAGTAGCCTAGTCGGTCATGTGACCGTCTGACTTTTTGGCTTTTTCGTGGTTTGAGCAATATTTGTGAAAATATTGAAAAACTAGGGTTTTCGCTCAAACGATGGAGTTCCATGAGATGATGGAAATAATAATATGAGAAAATAAGGGATTGTGAGGTGTGGGACCGGCCACGGCTAGGGAATGGCCGGCCGGCTAGGTGGCCCGGTCCCGTGACACCTTTCCCTATTTTTGTTCGATGAAAGTATGGAAAACCAAGAGTTTCGCTCAAATGAGGGAGTTTCCATAAGATGAGGGAAAAATAAACTAATAATAAAATAAAATAAAATAACGGGAGAGGGGACCGGCAATGGCGGCACGGTCGGCCGGCCGGTTGTCCCGTTCCCACACCTCTTATTTATTTTATTTAATATTATTTTCCTCCATGAGTTGCTCATTTGTCCATATTTTCAAACGTTCCTTCGTGTGTTCGGGTGCTCGTTCATGCATTATTGTCAAGTACAGTCGCACCGTTTTCTCGGGGCTTACTCGGTGGTGACCCAGACGCCCGTTTGTTGAATAATTATTACTAATTCATGAAATTCGGCTGAGAATGATTCATGAAACGGAGTAATAAAATGAGTTGAGTATCTATTACTAATCCATGAATTCAGCCGGGGAATTCAGGGAACGGAGTAATAAGATATAATGCTTATCTATTACTAATCCATGAATTCAGCCAGGGAATTCAGGGAATGGAGTAATAAATATAATAGATTATTTTCTAGGAATTCAGTGGATGAATGTCATGGTAGAATTAATCTATTTGCAGAATCGAGATATGAGATAATTGAAGCATCATATTCGTTCTGGGGGTGTATAGTCAGGAAACAACGATCGGCGTGACGTCCTGAAGGCGTTAAGCTCTCTAACAAACAATTATGTCTAGGGAACCGCCCAATCATCTAGAGATTCTATACACGGTCTCTCTACTTAGTCAGGGAACAACAATCAGCGTGACGTCCTGAAGGCATTAAGCTCTCTAACAAACAATTATGTCTAGAGAACCGCTTAATCATTTTGATTTTATGTAGAGGTGATGATGAAATGTGTGAAGCATCGAACGCTCAGCCAGGGAGGCTTTTCGAGAAACATATTCATCATATCTCTGAGAAGAATGTTCGCTCAGTCAGAGATCGTGAAACGGTTCACGGATCGTAAAGTATGAATAGTCACATGCATTCCTGAAGCCGGGTCAGAAACATGCAGTATCATGATTTTACGATTTTAGCCCTTGCCGAAAATCCACCATCAACAATGATCATAGTTAGAAGGCGATAATTGATGTGACCAAAATGCTCAAGCCAAAGATGTGTAGATTCCACTTTAGTCAAATTGCAATAATTACTAAACTGGGTATCAAGAAGATAACAATTATTTTTACCACAAGTTCCCTGAAAAATTACTTTTCCAGTTTTGTCTACAATGTGACATCCATTCGCATTGAAGACAACTTTATGGCCTTCGTCACAAATTTGACTAACAGAAAGAAGATTTGCAGTCATACCTTTAACGTATACTACATCATGGATTTCAGGAACACCGGGAAGTTTGATTGTCCCCTTCTTGCTTATATAGCAACAACTCCCATCTCCGAATGTTACAGGACCTCCTTCAAAGTCGCTTGAATTCACAAACCACGAAAGATCTCCAGTCATATGTCGGCTACATCCACTGTCAGGAAACCATTGAAAGGGTGATGTTGATTTTAGAGCAAAAGCTCCCATACTAACACTACTATCCCGTTTGGGATTTCTTGTTAGATTTGTACATCTTTTTAGAGAAGTAAACAGTTGTTCATCTTTCTTATGAAGATTACTCGCCACCTTTAAACTTTTCTTGAAGGATGTACATGTATGTTGAAAATGATTGTGAGAATCACAGAACATACATGGACCAATATCTTTAATCTCATCTGAGTGGTTCTGAGTCCTATCAGGTTTTACAAAGCCTAGACCTCGCTTATCCCCTGACTTGCGACAATTATTCAAAAAAGAAGTAAAGGAGTTATTCAAATCCATTGAAGGAACTTTGACATACTTCAAATCCTTATACTTTGAAATTTCTGCAATAAGATCAGAATTGATCCGGATTTGTTCATCCAGCTTCTTCTGGAGAATAACCAGCTCTTCAGAACTTTCTCTAAGATCAGACTTAAATCCTGGTGAAGCGTTTATTGAGACTTTACTATCCATAGAGTCAGATCACTACAAACACAGACTTATGAGGTCTTAAACGTGTTTGCCTGCTCTGATACCAATTGAAAAAGCGGGGGTCTAACAACCACACCCAATATTTTTCTTAGCAATCTGTATGGACTAACTCCAATATGCTTTTAAGAGAATCAACTAGACAGTCAGACTCAATTTAAAGAAAAGTATATCAAAGAGTTATATCTCAATTTCTCAATTCAATCTGCAATCAAACAAATAGGAATTTGCGAGCCCGATTGAATATAAGAAATAACTTGGACGATATCAAAAACCAATATCCAAAAGTCAATCAAGTTCCCGGACTTTAACTGAGTTTGTGGTATGCGTACCAGTTCACGTACTGGCGAACCCAAACTTAGTACGGCCATTTAGGTATGCGTACACGTTTGCATACTTGAGTAGGTTATGTTCTAAAATCGGTTTGTTCATGAACTAATACATTTATATAGTAAGGAATGCAATCTTTTGCAAACCGTGGCTATGATGTTCATGAATTGATTCGAGTGAATCAAAATCGATTTTGCTTCAATTGTGTCTTGTATACTTCTATGAGAATATAAACAATTGAACAACTCTAGAACTAGTTTCATTTGAGTCATTTGAACTAGCTATGGTTAAGATGAATAAGGTTGATATGAAAGTGTTCATATGGCTAACTTCGGTTAACTATTGTTGAGCCAATAAGGTGTACACGTTTAGATACGGTTACTCTTATCTAAATGAAGTCACTTTTCATTTGTATGTAACACGCTAAGTTCGATCTAACGGTTGAAAGATATTAGCTTGAGTCTAATCAGGTTTTCATCTAACGGTGAATATCGAATGCTTTGTTACCAAGGTAACATTGATGTCAAACCCTGATTTGAAGACTATATAAGGGAGAACTATAGCAACTAGGAAACCTAAACCCCACACTTCCTGTGTGATACTACTTGCGATTAGAGTCGATTCTCCTTTAACATTAAGTTTTTCCAAAACCCTATAGGTTAACGACTTGAAGACTTCATTGGGATTGTGAAGCCAGACCACACTATTTTCTCTGTAGTTACGTGTTTTGATCTTGCTGTTTTCTATCGTGATTGAGTACTATCTTCTCTAAGATTTGCTCGAGATTTAATCTCCGATAGGCAGGATAAAAAGTAGTCACAAACATCTTCGTCTTATCGTTTGTGATTCCACAATATCTTGTTTCGCTACCATACGATTAAGATTATTGTGAGGTGATTGATATTATTAGGCTATTCTTCGGGAATATAAGTCCGGTGTATCAATTGGTTCCTGTTCACCTTGATTTTTCAAAAGTCATAACAAAACTTCTAGGTATTTCTGTGGGAGACAGATTTATCTATTCAATAGACTTTTCTATGTGAAACAGATTTGTTTATCAAGTCTTCGACTTTGGGTCGTAGCAACTCTTCATTGTGGGTGAGATCAGCTAAGGGAATCAAGTGCGTAAAGTCCTGCTGGGATTCAGAGACGTAAGGAACGCGACTGTACCTTGATCAGTGTGAGATTGGGTAGGGTTCAACTACATTCCAGTCCGAAGTTAACTTGGAGTAGGCTAGTGTCTGTAGCGGCTTAATACAGTGTAGTGTTCAAATCTGGACTAGGTCCCGGGATTTTTCTGCATTTGCAGTTTCCTCGTTAACAAAATTGCTGGTCTCTTTGTTATTTCTTTTCCGCATTATATTTGTTTATATAATTGAAATATCATAGGTTGTGCGTAGTTCAATCAATTAGATATTCCAACCTTTGGCTGTTGATATAAATTGTTTGACACTTGAACGTTGGTCTTTGGTACCGTTCAAGTTGTTTCACATAATAATCAGGCTCGCGGATTTCTATCTGTTTGATTTGCTGATTACATTGTGAAACAGAGATACAACTCTTGGATATATTTCCATTGATTGAGTCTGACTGTTTAGTTGATTCTCTTGGAATTATATTGGATTTTGTCCATACAGATTGCCTAAACGAAATATTGGGTGAGGTTGTCAGACCCCCGCTTTTTCAGTCCTTACCTGTATCAACAAAATGGATCCGCGGAAAGAAAACATAGGCATATTACTGAAGTTTGAAATATATTGGCCTTTAATGCTACTATGTCCAAGAAATTTTGTTTTGATTCATTCTTAGAAGTTGTCTTTCTTATCAATAGACTTTCAAGTAAGGTTTTGGGTTATAAATCTCCTTCTGAAGTGTTGTACAAATCCAAACCATATTATTCCATTTTAAGAGTTTATGGATGTATGTGTTATCCTACTCTTGTTCCTTACAGAAAAGATAAACTTAGTCCTAAATCTACAACTTGTGTGTTCATGGGATATAGTATTCATCACAAAGAATACATATGCATGGACTTAATGTCATTCAAGGTATATGTCACTACTAATGTTGTTTTTGATGAGACTAAATTTCCATTTGCTAGACAAGCTGCTACACCTGACATAGTTTCTTCCCTATCTTTCATTCCTTATACTTTTATGTCAGATGATCCTTCTACAATATTTTAATTCAGTATATACTTTATCTGAGCCTTCTGGCGCTTTACCATCTGCTTATAAGTCTTCTCTTGATGCTATAGTACCTATGAATCCATCTGTGGTTCCTCAACCAGATGATCTTTCTACCCTTGCTGATACTACGATTACTACTTCTATGCCAGTTGTGTTGCCTAATTCATCAGGTATTCAGACAAGATCAAAATAAGGTATTCATGTTCTTCAACATCTTTCTAAATTTTTTGTAACCAACAATCTTCTTAAACATCCAGTTCCAAGGTCTCTTATCATTATCACTGAGCCAGTTTCTGAATAAGGTATTCATGTTCTTAAGGAAGCTATCAAACATCCTGTATGGATTAAAGCAATGCACAATGAGTATGTAGCACTACTTGGAAATGATACATGGATACATGTACCTTATGATCCCTCTATGAATGTTCTTGGATGTAAATGGGTGATAGTACTTGAAAGACATAAGGCAAGATTAGTTGCTAAGGGATATCATCAAGTTGATAGGATTGATTTTGAGGTAACGTTTAGTCCAGTTGTAAAACCTATTACAATAAGATGTGTTCTTAGCCTTGCTATCTCCAACAGTTGGAGCATTAGACAACTAGATATTAGTAATACTTTTCTTCATGGCAATTTGACCGAAAAAGTTTATATGGAACAACCTTCTGGTTTTGTAGTTACACAATATCATAATCATGTTTGTCTTCTACATAAATCTCTCTATGGTCTCAAGCAGGCACCAAGGGCCCGGTTTGACAAGTTTAGTGGTTATGTCCTTACTTATGGTTTAGAAAACTCTCTTTGTGATACTTCTATGTTCATTTATCTTAGTCATGGTGAGAAAATGATTCTTTTGGTGTATGTTGATGATATTATTCTGGTTGGATCTTCCGAATCTTTGCTTACTTCTTTTATTCCTTCTTTCAAGACTGAATTTGCTATGAAGGATTTGGGTATTCTACATTACTTTCTGGGTATTGAAGCTAATTTTGATAATTCTTGTAAGAAGTTACTTCTGACTCAAAATATATATTTTCTAGAGATCTTAAAAAACATGATATGATGGGTTGCAACAAAGAGATTCTATTTCAAATGGTGATGCTTTATCTGATGGTACAACTTATAGAAGTCTAGTAGGTGGCCTTCAATTCTTGACACTCACTAGACCAGACATTAGGCTCTCTAGGGCAAGGTATTACACTTGGTGATGGTAATTGTAGTGAACTTATTGCTTACTGTGACAGTGAATGGGATAGTTTCCCCGACACTCGCAAATCCACCTCAAGACATTGTGTTTTTATTATAGGTAATTTGGTTTCATGGTTCTCTAAGAAACAACAAACTATCTCTCGATCCTCCACTGAAGCAGAGTATAGGGGCATTGAAAATGTAGCTGCTGAGATTTTATGGCTGTCATATCTATTTGAGGAGTTATCCATACGCACTCTCTTCCTTGTAAGATGTTCTGTGATAATTTGGGTGCTGGCAGTATTACAGAAAATCCAATATTTCATGCTCGCACTAAATATATCGAGGTGGACTATCATATGATTCGAGATTTGGTTAAGTTTGGATTTCTCAAGTCTCTTATGTGCATACTTTGAGTCAGCTAGCTGACTTATTCACCAAGGTCCTATCTAAGGTGCAATTTAATGCTCTCAAGACCAAACTAATGCCCCATGTGAAGGAATAGTTTGAGGGGGGTGTTAGTACTCTCATGTGCCAGCAATCCGTGTGTATCCTTCTTAGCCAATAACAGCGTCTCAATGTTAATGAATGACAGTTGTTACAGCTGTATAACAGAAAAAAGTTTTTAGTTACAGTCGGTACTAAGGTTTACCTCTATAATTCTTTCTTTTCCGTTATGTTATTATTTTTATTCTTGTAATGTCTTTGTCTATATATAGATATGTCCTGTAACATTTGTAGTTGAAATTTATAATCAATACAAACCTATGTCTTACAGCACAATTTCCTCATTAAGTTGTCCATTCAAGATCGTAGTGATGGCCAAGACCAATGCAGTATAGTTGCTGCTAGTTCCTATCAATACTAGTCATCTGTTCTCTTGAAAATTTACTTTTATTACCTCTTACCACATGTCTAATTCTAATGTGGTCTGACCCAGGTTGTCCTAGAAGCTCCTTCATAGCATAACAACATATGAGTATTCTCTGGTGAATCCAGAAGCATTTAATTGGCTCTCTACGTATCCCATTCTTCTTCTTTCAACAGAAAAGAAATTCAGAATTCTAAAATCATCACAAATATTGTGCATGTACCCTTCATATTCAAAGGATTCTCATAAACCATGTTAGACTAATTTTGACACCGGTCCCCCATTGCTAAAAACAATAGAGTTCCCGGTCTTCTAGATTTATGACTGAACTGCCATGTCGGCTATCAACCACATATCCCTGATTATCTTGCTCCTTCCTTTGGATACCTTGTTTGCCTGTACTATATCTTCAAGAGGTTTCATCTTGCAAGAATCAACTTACCTATTCTAGCATGTTTGTGCCAAATTGAAAAGTGCATAATTGATTATACTTTTGTTATAAATCCATGCTTGTATTTGGGATATTTCTTGCATATTACCTTGTGTTATTCTTGTTTTCTTTAGTTTGTCTTATTTAAGTAGAATCATCCAAAATGAGCTGAATTGGACATAAAAGTGATTATGGACTAAGGTCCGGGTGGACTTCAACCAAATTCAGGAGTATACCGCTGCTCTATGTTGTAGAGAATGGAGAGAGAAAAATAAAGAAAAAAGAATGAGGTCATTCGGAGTTCGTATGAGGAAGTTATGTGCAA
Organism: Papaver atlanticum; assembly: GCA_023531105.1. Classification (NCBI taxonomy): domain Eukaryota; kingdom Viridiplantae; phylum Streptophyta; class Magnoliopsida; order Ranunculales; family Papaveraceae; genus Papaver; species Papaver atlanticum. Next base: position 10,993,454 of record JAJJMB010012161.1, read on the forward strand.
AACAATTCTCAAAGGATCGGGTCTCATTTCAGCACCGACCCCACATATAAAAGTTGCGGAAATAACTTTTAAAGGGAGAAAATTTGGTTTCGAAGGAGGCTCAAACCCTAAGATTGTTAGGGGTGTTTGAAAAAACTTTTATGATTTCTTAAGAGACGTCTTATCAAGGTTTTGAAGAGGAGAGAAAAAGACAAGGAGCGAAAGCTAGGGTTTTGGATTTCTTCCATCATCGCATCTATTTGTTTTTGATTATCTCATATGTATATAATGAGTTTTACTAGGTCCATGAGTAGCTATACTCCTAACTGATTGAGGATGAATCCAATGTTCTAAACATCAAGTTAAATGAGTACATATGATTCTATTTTGAGTTTTTCACATGTTATCGTTTGTCTTTATCATTATTATTATTTATGATTGATTGATAGATTGTTTAGGATGCATACTAAATTGATTTATTGATTGACCTATTGCTATTAGAAAGTTGTGAGATACTTGTAATAGTCAAACAACATATACACATAAGTATAAATCGTGAGACCTTGCAAAGGGGTTCTATGGAGTGGACCTTGATCTAGAATCAAACAAAATTCATAGACATTAAATCATTCGATTAGGTTACATCTACAATGATCTACTATTATGTGGTTAAGACGAATATAATCAATTAGTCGAGAACTTCCATATCTAGTAATAAAAGGAAATCTGGAGATAACACTGGTCAAGCTATTATTCTTCAGTTGGTGATAATATGTGAGAAAAAAAGTTGTGTATGCTTGTTTAGTAATGGTGAAGGCTTCCTTGATCACATTTTTCATTCTTGATTATATATTTACTTGCTTTACTATTTATTTTGTTTTCTATACAACCTATAAACAAACCCCCTCCCGTGACATTTGACAACTGAAAACTTTGTGTTTCCCGTGGGAACGAATTCAACTTCCATTATATTACTTGTTAATTGTGTGAAAATAAGATCACTAATTTTTTTGCACCTAAGACATGCATCACAAATCACATTTCCAAATAAATGCTTTAGGTCCTTACTTTCCCTACCTCACATGTAGCACCTAGACGCTAATGGGATATCAATCTTCTGTATTCTATCCTTTGTTACGCAACACTTTCTGTTGATTTTCCAGTTTTGACATGCAAAGATCGAATGCACTTCTTTCTTCGTATAACAACATCCACATTTTTATGTGGGATTTTATTCACTTAGTTAGATGTTGATCAACTATAAAATCTCCTAAAGGACTTAACATATAGTATACATTTTTGTGCGCACCTCCAGTTGGCACACTTAGCTTATGAATATCAATACCTCATGTATCAAACGAACCAGGATTTTATTTGGCAAATCCTATTTCCAACCTTCTTTTAGGAACTCTTATTATATATTGAACAACTCAAGCTTCAAGCATCAAACAATACATATGTTTTATTCCCATTATATACAATATCGTTGTATTGATATCCACGACATCTTATTACCCATCCTAGTCTAGGATATATCCGGGATTTTACATAGCAATAAATGGTCTCCCATTTGTGTTAAAGAATTTAGCTTTCAAATTTTTTTCCAACTTCTTGTTGGATGTCTTTACATACAACCAGAGTTCCGTTATTACTGTAGGCGTGAGCAAGACACCCAAATTTGCAGATTTTACCCGGCCCGATCCGCAATTTGGCGCGTGGACACCCGATCCATCTTCTGGCAGTTTGGATGCATGTGGAATTTTAAAACACACAGTTTTCATGGTGAAGCATCAATCATCCGTTGGACACTGAATCTTAAGATTTTTGTTGGAATTATACACACGTGCGCGCGCACAAACACATATGTGTATGTGAAGATATATATAGTTTCTTATTAACTGACAATCTTACTGGACAAACCCATGCTTATGTATTTAGACAAACACAATTATTATTTTTTGATAATCAACGGAAAGGTTTATTAAAATATCAGTGAGTCACTAAAACATTGACAAAAAGCTACAAGAAAAGAACGAAAGAAACCAATGGTTAACTATGCAAAACAACATCCCAGTTATAAATGATAGTTAAAAGTGAAATACTTATGAACAAATTAGTGTGCATAGACCAGTCGAAGAAAGAATACTTCACTGCAATTGTTTTGCAGACCTGGCTCTATTGTTAAATTTTTTTTATCATTCATCTCCTTCCGCACATTCTACCAGATTGCAAAGGGAACTATTCCCCATCATCTTCTAGCTCTGTTACTATTCTTCTTTGGACCCCATTTCCACATAGCATGTCTTACACTATTCGAATGCACCCTACTAACACCAAAATTGTCTAAAAAGTAATCCCATAATTTTTTTATGTAAGTGTGGTGAAAAAAAGAGTGTGAATTAGATTCAATCTCAGATTGGCATTACAGACACCCAGCACCTTGAATTGTACCAACTCTGTAAAGATAATCCAAAGTTGGAGCACCTTGAAAGCATAAAGTTCTGACTAGAAACGAGACTTTTAAAGGTATTTTTGAGTTCTAAATATGTTTATAAGGGAATCTCAAATAGCCATGAGCATGTAAGAATCCATAAACATTGGTTACAGTAAAATTCTTATATGAATTCCAAATTCTCAAGTCTTCTCCGATGGGTTTTCCAATAGTTGTAGTAGCCTTACTACCTCCCTAATTCCATTTCATTTAAATTTCTACTAAAATTGAAGTCCCACGCTGAATCTGTAGAAATCATATCTTTTATAGTAGTAGGAAAAACATGCTTAAGATAATTTTCACCAATCCATGAGTCTAGCCAAAAATAAACCATGCACCATCTTTAAATTAAAAAGAAGGATTGTTAGTGACTACCTCTTTGGAATTAAGAATACCATCCCACAAACTAAAGCAACTGTCGTTACTATCATTTGGGAATAAAGCACTAGTATCACCCCAAAAAATTTCCCAAATGATGTTCCTCCGGCCTTTTTCCCATTGTCATATCTCTAGATCCACTTGGAGTGCAAGGCCTTGTTAACCAACTTTAGCTTCTTTATCCCAATTTCACGCTGCATTTAGGAACAATTGTTCTTGCCCAACTGACCCTATTCTTCTTCTTTTTAGTATTTGTTGACCCCTAGAGAAAAATTTTCATTATCTTGTCCAACTCGTTTACCACAAACATTGGCATTTGAGACATTGTCAAGAAGTGTATTAGCAGACTTGAGTGTACGCTGTTTATTATGATTAATCTTCCTCCTTTTGACAAATAAGTTCTTCTCCAAGAGGATACTTTGTTGAAATTTTTGAATGACCTCCTTCCACACTTCCTTAGTATAGATTTACTATGGACTGGACATGGGTGGATTTGTAAATCCCATTTATGTTCTCTTTCCTAAACTATAAGCTTTCCGAGGTCTCTAATATCCAACAAAGATGGTAAATTTGAGAATTGTTCTTTTGCTCGATGTTTACTTAAAAACTAATCTATCTATGGGAACTTTGGGAAAAACTTTCATAATCACTTTCCTCAACTCAAGTAGGAAAATTTTGTGTGCATGTAAGTAGTTTAGCGTGTCTAATCACCTAATTATGTTTGTATAAAGTGATTATGCACCTACAGTTCGCAGATGACTTGGTCATTTTTTTGGATGATAACAAGGCACAAATTCAAAATTTGAAGAATGTTTTATTAGGTTTTGAAATTACCTCAGGCTTAAAGTTAATTTTTGGAAAAGTGTCATTGAAGTCACCCGCGGATGTCAAATCCAATGGGTGATAGACTAGCGAAAGTGGAAATCTCAATTTCGTCATTTAGATGGGCTGAACGCGGATGATACCAAACCGCATCCATCCGTTGCTTACCCCTGGTTATTAGCATAACTTTCTTCAAGCCCACTATTAATCTTTTTCATTTCTTAGAATCACCAAGAAATTAGCTACTTGATACCCTCTCATGTTCTTCTTATTCTTGTCCCTAAGGCGAAGCTTTATCTAAACACTTCATCAGTCTTGAGCCCTTAAGGCCCCAAGATGGGTATTAGCTGAACAATTATGGACTAGTATCTGCGTGACACACATCATAGGGTTATTTTGTGGGTACCAAGCATTTTCGAGAAATTAATGTTTCAAATTTTTAGAAATTCCTAAGTTTTTTTTTTTTTTTTTTTTTTTTTTTTTTGATAAACAAGGAACTTTTTCATTAATGGGATTTCAAGGTTACAATGAGTTTAAGATAAAAAATAAGAGAATACAAAGTAACAAGAACATACTGTAAGAGTACAATACCGAGAAATCCGACAAGAAAAAGAGAAGGATTACCGGAGTAAGAAAAATACAAGTATGAATAAGATCCGATTAAATCGAAAAAAGGATGGTTTTTATCGGAATTAAATTCCAACCATTTAGTTTGTTTTTCTTCTTTAGAAAGAAATGCTCCCAAAGTATGAGTGATTTGCTCAAATCTCTTATAGCTAGTGATGAAGCTTCAGTCGTCAAAAAGACCACTTATGGAGATTCCGTCGCCGGATAAATTGATGATGAAGATTCCGTCGTCGGAGGCAACCAAGATGAAGATTTTGTCGTTGGAGAGTATGGAGAGCACCACTATTGATCTTAAAATCCAACTCAATAACCAAGAATCGCCATTAAAGCGAAGATAAACCTCAAAAGAGTAGATTAAACCACCAAAATGGTGTAGATAAGTAGAAAACATAATAAAAACCAAACTAATCTACTAACTAACCTAGAAAGCATGGAAAAATGAAGAAATCTGCTCAGATCTAGTCCAAAAAATGGACTAGATTTGAGCAGAGAAGGGTTGTTTTTGATGGTTTTGTTGAAGAAGAAGGAGTGAGAGAGAGAGGAGAGAGAAATGTTTTTGGTTCATACATAAGTTGGTTATGGTATTCCTTTGATATGTTGTTACTTGTTACTGAAGAACACTCTCGACATTTGATATGTTGTTACTTGTTACGAAAAAACTCCCGACCTTTTTAAAGATTCAATTTGCCAAAAAAACTCTCACTAATTTAATCAACTATTTCAACAACCTTTATAACATCGCCAAGATCAACAAAAGTAACCCGAAAGACTCTTATTCCTCTCACCTCTTTCCATTTCTTGCTTTCTCAACCCTAGCCGCCTCCCCCCTCTGAGCTCGTATTTGGTACTTATTTGAGTACGAATTTCATTTCAATCTTGCATCTATTTTATAATTTGTTGTTTTGCGGTTCTAAAATTTAGGTTTTTAAGGTTCAAGCTATAGATCCAGGTTCATTTGGGTTTCTATTGTGGGATTTTTTTCCATCCAAATATTTGGTACCGTGCTTTTCTTTTTCTTCATAATCAATGAAAAACTTGTTTAAAATTATCTTAACTATTCTAGAGCGGTTTCAATGGTGTTTGATTGTTTCGAGGTTTGAAGATGGTGGTGGATATACGGTGGAGTCGTCTCAAAATTGCAGCTTCATTCAAGTAAAGAGTATGGTGTCCTTGGTCCAAGCAGTCTGATCTACACACCTTATGTTGCTTTTCTTGTCAATCCGCTTATTGTTCTGCATCTTTTTCGATCAACATCAAACGAAATCACTAATTTCATATATGGGGAACATGTCTACATTATGAAAGAAGTGGCGGTGATTTCAGTATGGTGCCTTGGTCATGGAAGATGACGGAGGTAGATTTTGTGCAAAATTTTTGGGCGGCGGCGGATTTGTTTATAATTTAGGGTTCAGAGGTTGTGTTGTAGGGTTCCTAGTTCAGATTTTTCTTGGGCTCTTCGTGGGCCTGAGATTTCTCACTATTTTTAGGCCTTTCATCCCTTAGTGGAGTAAGAGATTTTCTAACGTGGGTGAATTGTTTAGCCTATAAGATTTCTTTCATGTTTATGTGAGAAGCATTTTCTGGAGTTTGTACTATATATTTACTACTCTATTAATAAACTTTTATTTACCGATAAAAAAAAAAGACCAATAAAAGTAAAAATGGGACAATCATGGAAAGGTCTGGTGATATTAAAACTTTTAACGTTGCATTCATAAAAAATCGGGTAAAATTTTATGGCAACGTAAAAAAGATAAGTAAACCGGGTCACCTTGTCCGATTCTTTCTTGTTGAGAAAAATTGTTGTACCCTTATACTATTCACAATCACCATTATGTTCATAGTACTGACGAGCTGACACAACTCATCACCTGAATCCAAAAAGTTTCATTGCTTTAGTGGGAGATCTCTGCTCTACTCTATAAAATGTTTCAAATATTGTAACTTTGAGACCCAACCCTAGTTAGCAAATTCTACACGAATTTTCCGAATCCGGACTATATGCGTATCATAAGCGTATGTATGGAACTCCGATTTATTTTAGTGAATTTTCAGTTTGAAGCGAATTATACACATATTCAACAATTAACGAACTATACGTATAATGCTTCTCCACATCATTGCTTTCTATCGTATTTTAATCTTCTAACATTTAACTATTTTTAGAAAATACAGATAGCAAAGGATTTTGAACTAGTGGTCACGAATATATGCCGATGTAATCATTAAAATCATTATTAAATCATAATAACCAAAAGTGAGATTATATTAAAAACGATATATTTTACAGGTTAATGTATGTCAAATTTATCTTTCTGAATCCATACTTCTAAAACGAATTATACACATGTGTATGACGTTTCAAATTACTGCCGAATCACGAACCGTTAACCGAATATGGAATTTAGTTAACCGGAAAATACTCGAACGTTTGCTATACCGTACGTTTCCCAATTTCTGAATTAATTGCTAACTAGGGACCCAACTATCTACACCTACCTTGTTTCTCACCTTGTTATATTTCCCCTCACACTTTTATTATCACACTATCTCACACGTTGGACGTTATCTTTGAGAATAAAAAACCAAACCATAACGGATTTGATACTAATATTTTGGGGATATGTTATTATGACATAGCTCTACGTTTCTACCTAAAATGAATGTATTCCGAGACGTATAACACCACCATCTATTGCTTTGAAAATGAGCTGTTAAAAATCAACAGATTTCTGGCCGTCGAAATTAAAACCGGTAAATTGTGTGGTTTTATATTTCGAAATGTGCTCATTTTTGGTAGGCATGTAGAACTTGGTAAGAGGAAAATATTCTCAAAATACTAGTTTTAAATCCGTTACGGTTTGGTTTTTATTCACAAAAATAACGTCCAACATGTGAGATAGTGTGATAATAAAAGTGTGAAGGGATCCTTCCTCTTACTTAATTTGGGCTACGATAGTTTTAAAGACAAAGATAGTTCCCAATAAATTTGTCTTCATGGGGCTTAGCAAAAAAACTTATCAAGTTGCCTCTGAAAAATCATTCTACTATTCCTAAGAAATCATATGGTTCGGAAAATACCAACCAATATATTAGTATAAACATACTTGGAAGCTTTTTAATGAACGAGTGGCATAGCTCTCGATCATATTGGAAGATATTTTCGTAGGGGCAAATGAAAATGAAGTTTTTAAAGTTGTTGATTTGTGTTTAATGATGTAGAGTGTTCGAATACTAATAAATTATGCGTTGTTGGAACGAGTAATCGATAACCACTATATATATGTCTCTCATCCAGTCGTCATATGATTATTTTGATTGATATTATTAATTTTAAATTGTGTTGGGGGAGAGTGAGATCAGAATTTTTTTCTTTCTTTCATAATCAATTGCCATAGGATTGGAACACAAAATGTCCATCTGTACGTAAGAAACCAACATCCAATATCATTTGAATATGTGCAGGAAAAAAAAAA